>CM029628.1:34091916-34493817 GCA_017311315.1 Dendrocalamus latiflorus
AGGAGCTTCGTCAGTGCCCTTCAGTACTTGACGTTCACATGTCTGGACATCGCCTACGCTGTGCAATGGGCTTGCCTTCACATGAATGATCCCATGTGAGCTGCACACCAATCTCCTCAAGCGCATTCTTCGCTACCTCAAGGGCACCATCGACTACAGCTTGCAACTCCATCGGACTTCACCGACCTCTCTTACTGCCTACACCAACGTCGACTAGGCTGGCTGTCTAGACACCTGCAAGTTCACTTCGGGTTACAGCATCTTTCTCGGTGATAACCTCATTTCGTGGTCTTCCAAGCGACAGCAGACAGTCTCCCGTTCCAGTGGCGAGGCTAAGTACCGCGCCATCGCCAACGCCGTCGTTGAGTCCTGTTGGCTTCGTCAACTCCTCGCCGAACTGCATCGCCTCTTCAGTAGGCTATAGTTGTTTTTTGCGACATCAGTGCGGTCTACCTCTAAACTAATCCCGTCCAGCACCAACAGACAAAACATGTCGAGATTGGCCTTCACTTTGTTCGGGAACACGTCATTCTCAGTGAGGTCCATGTTCTTCATGTACCAAACACTTCGCAGTACGCCGGCATCTTCACCAAGGGCCTTCCCACAACCACCTTCATGGAGTTTTGTTCCAGCTTTAACGTCTGCCTCGCTCCCGGTACAACCTGGGGGGTAGGGGTGTTGGCTTGAATGCGACGCCTCGTGTGACACCCCAACCCATGATGACCTATATGTGTGTGTGTGCACATGAGGGTGTGGGTTAGTCCCACCTTGCTAGCTTAACTTGAGAAGCACTTACATATAAGCCTAAGAGTTCCAATGGTAGCACCCCTGGTTAACCGTTTTACGCGAAGCGAGGACGAAAGTGCAAGCGGGTTGCTACGTGTGTGTGGTCTATCCAGAATGGGGTTAAGCCTAAGTCGGTTTGGACCCTAGGGCGTTACAAATGGTATCAGAGCTGGCTCTCACGGTTACATGGGCGTGTGCGGGTCAGGGGCGCGGGCATATGACGCATGGCGCGCGTGAGTCTGGAGTGGACACACGGCATGGCATATGTGCTGGTACTGAACGCACGGACATGTGCCAAGAGAGGAGATCCTTATCATTTGCCCCAGTGTGGGTATGTTGGTTCGACGAGGACGTCGGGTCCTTTGAGGGGGTGTATGTGACACCCCGGCCCATGATGACCCATATGTGTGTGCATATGATATGAGGGTGTGGGTTAGTCCCACCTTCCTGGCTTAACTTGAGAAGCACTTACATATAAGTCTAGGAGTTCGAATGGTAGCACCACCGGTTAACCGTTTTGCGTGAAGTGAGGATGAAAGTGCAAGTAGGTTGCTACGTGTGCGTGGCCTATCTAGAATGGGTTAGGCCTAAGCCGGTTTGGACCCTAGGGCGTTACACCTCGTTTTCTGCCTGCATGCATGCATGAATGCAACATGTCATTTCCAGTCCGTATGCATGCATAAAGACTGACGCCTCGTTTCCAGTCTACACGCTAACCAGGAGATTTGCTTTTCCGTTAGCTTTTGGCTAGTTTTGCATGACACTCTTGTTTATATATATATATATATATATATATATATATATATATATATATATATATATATATATATATATATATCCCTAGTGTATCAATGAAGGTTGTATCTAAGGAGCACTCGAGTGTTTTTTAGGGTTAGAAGCACTAAGATATTTTTGACGTTGGATGAGCACTCATATTTTTTTGGAGGGGGTTGTATGGGAATCTGTTGGATAGAAATCCAACGGCCCAGATTCATTTTTTGCGAGAGGGGCATGAAAGATCTGTTAAATAAAGATTGAACATTCTAAAATCTAAGTGCTCTTAAACCCAAAAAGCAGTCAAGTGATCCTTAGCACTTTCTATCAATGAATTAGTAGCCTTCAGCGAGTGTCTTGGTTCGTCGTGCAGGGAGGGTCGATGAAGATGTAAAAAGCTCACAGCACGTGGGACAGAAGCGGTCGTTGGAAGAGCTGTCCTTTGATCCTACACCGCAACTTACGACGGAGCGGAAGCTCATTGGCTCGCTATCTAGAGGACGCCTGCTAAAAATAGCAATTTCGACGATCCCCAGCTCTAAAATGCCGATACATTACCTTATTGTACCTGTAGTTCAACTCGACACGTGTCTACACATGACCTTGTCAGCGGCAGCAGATCGTTGGCACGATCGAACATACACAAAATTAACCAGGCAAATTAGGAGCTTAAATGAAATTACAGAAGGAGGAGGAGGAGGAGGAGGTCGAATCAAGAATTATTCCTGCACGTTCGCGCACATTGTAGGGGTGTCAGCAGACGAGGCTGCTCTTCTTCCTGGCGACGAGCCTCCGCCAGTAGGTGGCCACCTCCTTCTCGATCTCCCGCACCGTCTTCTTCACCGGCTCGGCGGCGATGGCCCCCTTCTTGGTGGCGTGCGCGTCCATGTCCCCCATCACCTTGTTCAGGTCGGCGACGAGCCGCTCGGCGAGGCTGCGGCTGAAGTCCTCGCGGATGACCACGCGCATGACGGCCACGTGCTCGGCGTCGGACGGCATGGTGTAGGCGGGCACGATCCAGCCGAAGCGGCGCAGGCTCTCGGCCACCTCGAACACCGTGTACCGGGACGAGTCCGTGAGAGAGAACGCCACCAGCGGCACGCCCACGTCCTTGGACACCACGTCGAAGTAGCCCATCTTCTCGATGCCCTCACGCAGCACCTTCGCGTTGTCGCGGCAGTTCTGCATGATGTCCTTGTAGCCCTGCATGCGCGCCAACGACGCCAAATTGCAGATCGATTCAATACATATCTGAGCAGCACAACCCATTGATCTGATGGTGCAGTAAATGTTTGATGGTTTATTAGCTCTTAGTCGAATCTTTGCATGGAACTCAAAACTCTCATGTGCAAATCTCAGTTCATAAGACAACTGTTTTCCGATACAGATTGGCGCATTGGCATGAAGTATTAGCTATAGTAGAACACTCAGATGGCATGAACAAGTAACTGACAGGATCCGAACAAACTAGACATCCACCTGAAATGCATGAATTGCATGGACTACTCGTGTTTCCCAACAAACTAGATCAAACAACACAAGTTTCTGCGTGCCTTGCAAAAACAGTAACTGAAGTAGAAAAAAGGAATCAGAATTAGCATAGCACTTGTACTTACCTCGAATCCAAGACGGATGAGCTGGTAGTACTGCGCAATTATCTGGCTCGAACCTATCCAACATATAGCAGTTGAATAAACTTGCTACGTGCGCAATTATCCTTCGATCGGGATCCTTATTAGCGCATACGGCGACGGCGTGTACCTTTGGAGAAGTTGAGAGTGAAGGTTGGCTGGTCGGCGCCGAGGTAGTTGATGTGGAAGATGAGCTCCTCGGGCAGGTCCTCCTTGCTCCTCCAGATCACCCACCCGACGCCGGCGTAGACGAGGCCGTACTTGTGCCCGCTGACGTTGATGCTCTTCACCAGCGGCAGCCGAAAGTCCCACTCCAGCTCTGGGTAGATGAACGGCGCGATGAACCCGCCGCTCGCCGCGTCCACGTGGATCGGAGTGTCCCACCTGACGAAACCAATTACCGAATGAAACCAACCAAATCTGCATTGCTACGCGTGCCTCGGATCGTATTGTCTCGTTTGCATGTGGTGCACGTACCCTGTCTCGGCGTTCTTGGCCGTGAGCAGGTCGTTGAGCATCTTGACGTCCTCGAATTCGCCGGTGAGGGTAGAGCCGAGGATGGCGGCGACGCAGATGGTGTTCTCGTCGACCATCTCCACGGCCTTCTCAGGGTCCATGACGTAGTACCCTTCCTTCAGCTTCACCTCCTTCAGCTCCACCTCGAAGTACCGCGCGAATTTCTCCCAGCACACCTACGTATAGACGCATGCGATAAATCATCTCAAATGTAAGGTGGCCGCGACTCGTGACTGATCGTGTTACTGCTGAAAAATGCTCTTCTTGAGTTTTGATTTGTGTACCTGAACATTTGCACCGGTGACGATGTTGGGCTTGTCATAGGGCTTGCCCTCGGCTTTCGTCTTGTTCTGCCACCTGCGCTTGAACGCCAGCCCGGCCAGCATAATGGCCTCCGAGGAGCCGACGGTGCCGACACCGACCGCCGTCTCGTCGTCGCCGATCGGCGCGTTGAAGAGATGCGCGATCATGTTGACGCACCGGTTCTGTTCCTCGCAGGTACAAATGGACCATGTCAAGCAGTTGCAGAGCAATATATGATCGACACGAATCACGACGTGATCGATCCGCCGTACCTGGAGCTCGGTGGTGACGGGGTACTCGTCCATGTCGACGTAGTTCTTGTTGACGGAGGCCTGGATGAGCTTGTCGCACTCGGGCTCCATCCACGTGGTGACGAACGACGCCAGGTTCAGCCGCGGGTTCCCGTCCAGCATCAGCTCGTCGTTGATGATCTGGTACGCCGCCTCCTTGGGGATCGACTGCTCCGGCATCTTGAACCTACGTGCGTACGTACGTACACGCAGCAGCGACGCCCACACCCAGATCAATCAATCTCTGCGAAGCTCAAATTAAGACTTCAGGAAGCAAAGCGCCATTGCCGATCTGCACGTACGTACCTCGGTAGCGAGGTGCGCACATAGCGTGACGCGAAGGTTGAGGAGTGCAGGGACTCGCCGGAGTTCGTGTGCGCTGTGGACACCGTCATTTGTCTCGCCCGGTTAGCGGTGGCCGACGTTCAGTTTGTTCTGAGACGAGAAGGGCAGTGTGGGTTCACAAGACGCAGCAGAGCGGGTAGTATTTGTTTCATAAGAGGGGGCAGGGGCATGGGCGCGACGTGGTGGGGGCGCCATGGTTCTTGGGCAGAGGAAGAACGAAGGTTGCGTCCACGCCATCCGCTCGTACGCCGGGCCGAGCGCACGGCTTTCGGCACTGGACTCGGGTAGGTCTCGCGCCCCGTCTGCTCGTTGGTGCGTAGCAGTAACTACGTTAATTTGTCCGAAGGTTTTACATGTCTTGGTGTGTTACATTTTGAATGGCTTGACTTCTGGTGTTTTGTTGTTTGCATGGTCTTTTGTGCTGTGTATTACATGTGGAATGGTAACTCAATATCGTAGGTTCACTGCCAGCTAGATGCGGTTCAGTTTCAATCTATTTATGTAAGTGAAATCCAAATTAATGTTGCTACATATTTTTTTTTGTTAATACTAAAAGGTCCCACACATGAAAACGCACAGGAAATTTCTAAGATTATTTACATCTCATAGTGAGGGACTTTTCGAATACAAGAACTTCTAATGATTTTACAGAAACACACCTTTTTCTTCAAAATTACTGCAAACTTTGGCCCATTTCACCTATCCAGCGCCGTACCGCGACTTCACACTACGGCCCAGACAAATTGAATCGGCAACGGCAACGGCCCACACATGAAAACGGCCCAGTAGAAAGTTTTAGTGCTAGCGGAGGCTGCTCGGCCTAACATTTCTTTTCTCTTCACCCTCAAAAAAAAACATTTCTTTTCTCTTTTTTGATCCGTAAAAGAAAAAGAATTCTACTGCTACTGCTAGTCGCACAGGACTGAAGATTGCAAATGGTTAAATAGATGATGTCTTCTATATCTATGAAATGTACTGTTTGTCCATTTGAAAGCTGGGAATTGGAAAAATTAAACTTCTTTTGTTACAATTCTTTCTTAATTTATTTGACGGCCTGTTTTTTAAAAAAATATTCGATGAATTACATGCAGTAAACGTCTTATCTTCGATGTTCAGGGATACGGATAGGTTACGTTAGTGCATAATAAAATTTGTTTACCATGTAAATCAGGAAGCTATGTAAGTAAAAGATTATAGATTATTACAACTAGACGTGTAGTGTAGCAGAAGAATAGTTAGTGTGGCCCAGTCCGACGTCACGCGTGTCGATGTAATGCAAGTAGTCGATCGCCCAAAGTTCTTGACTGTCGATCCTTTCCTCTAGCAACCCATCACATTCCTCATGTACGTTGCTGATTGACTGCAATCAGTGCAGCAATGCCTCTATGGTATTAACACCTCTAAGGGTCAAGCGGCGTGAGCTGGTGTGCTAGCATTAGCGCGCGTGGTAGGGCCTTCGAAGGAGGTGGCTAGGGTTTAGGTGGGTGGTGTGGCGTGCTTCCAGAAGCCCCATGCCTCCTCTTATATAGAGCCCTTTAGTGAAACCCTACGGTAGGGGCGCATTGAGGTGCAAAGTCCATTCGGACAGATCAATCCGAATTGGTTTATTCTAGCTTATTAAGTGTGTGTTTCTATAGGTTCGTGTGGACTCAACTATAACATGAAAACATCTTTCCAATCCATAAATCAGCAATAGTCCCTAGTAGGATATAGCAACTCCCGAATACACATAATTATATCGAATGAAGCTGTATAGTGCTCGTGTGTTGCTCTCTTTGCCTCACAATACCAGATCTAACTCAAGATGAGATGTGCGTCATCCTATGATAATTCGATCATTCACTCAATGTTGTAGTGGATTACTTAGTTATAGTTAACTACTCAATTATATTTGGTATAGTCATGCACTTTTCTAGTACAACCACGTCGAGGGTTCAGAGATATCTCTCTCGTTAAAGAGGAGAGACAAATTCCATCTTGATCTCTCATATCCCTCCGCATGCTTCATAATAATCTCGAAAGCTAGTTGACTACTCAACTATATTTGGTACATGCACTTTCCTAATCCAATCACATCAAGCGGCCTAGAAATATCTCACGTTAAAGAGGATGGATAAATTCCATCTTGGTCTCTCATATTCCTCTGCATGTTTTATAGTAAACTCGAAAGCTACCTTTATGACTACTTATTTACGGAGTAGCGTTTGGTACCCTCTAAATAAACTATTGCGCATATAAGAAACCATAACGACCTCAAGTCTAAAGATCTCACATACATTGTGTATGAGACAAACTGACGACACTTAAGAATATAACAATTCTCACAGTGTCTCAAGGTGAAGTAAACTCAACACTATGTTTTTCAATATATGTCCACATTATTAATTTGATATTTCATATCTATGATCCATAAATTATAAGTTTCTAACATAATAATATAAGGTTAATGATGTTTATAATAACATCATAAACACAAATAGAGAGTCTAAAATAACAGGTGAACTTATTCTTAAAGAGTATACTTTTGATAAAAAAATTGCTACTACCTGATTCTAACACCTTGTGTGAACTTGGGTATGAAGAGGAGGCTACACGCCAAAGCCTATTTGGCTATTCAACAGGTCTAGAAACTTGTAGGCCGTTTTGAGGCTCTAAACGATGTTTTTTTTGGAGATTTCACTTTTCTAGAGCCTCAAAAAAGAATTATAGTTCCATATAGATTTTTGGATGTAACTTTTCATTAGCTTTCAAACGAGTCTAAAAATGTCGAAAATGGAATCCGTATGCAAAAGTTATGGCTGTTTTATTGAGTATCGCTTTCAATTGATTTGTGAAATGGATGTTTGTTTTTGAAATGAATGCGAATTGGATATATATATGTACTTGTTGTATTTCTGCTTGTTTCAGAGGGCATAACTAACAGTTCTTGAGGCTACTAATAAACAGAAATAAATTTACCAATACAAAAGAATATCACAGACGGTTCCTAGGGTAAACCGTCTGTGATACATCAGCTATCACAGACAGTTTCACCTACAAACCATCTGTGATAGTCAACTATTACAGATGGTTCTGAGTTAATAACCGTCTATGATAGTCTGCATCACAGACGATTCAAAAACCGTCTATGATGACCTCATATCATTACTGTCCCATAAAATCAGACAGCTCACGAAACCGTCTGTGGTAACGTTTTTGAACCATATGTAATGACATTTTCTACAGTAGTGTAGGGCCGATAACAACAGACTAGTGGGGTGAATAAGAGCTAACATGATTAAAAAATTTTGAAATATTTTTCAAATGAGAAAGTAAAGATCTTCACTCCAATGGTTATGAGAAATTATGAAGATTAGAGACCAATCATCCATACGAAAAAGATCTAAAGAAATCGAACAAAATGTGCCTTGATATGCCCTAGCAGTTTGACCCGTGGCTAGTCGGTGGTCTAAACTCTTGACGGTCTGACCTCTAGCTAGTTAGCGGTTTGACCTCTAACCAAGAACAAAGCAGAATTTCAACACTATTTCAAATATAAAAATCGATAAAAATTTTGATCCGCAACTCCAAAAAACTTAAAACTTGGATCAAAACTATACCATGACCTTCAGAACCTATTCCAACTAAAAATATTAAAATAACTTAAAAAATTAGAATCTTTTGACTTGAAGTTTTGCTGTACCAAAACCGGACTAAAACCGCAAATTGAACCAACTTTTAAACTAAACCTTCAATCACTTAAAATTCGGCATGCATCTTCTCTAGAATGTTAGAAACCTATTCCAATCAACGATCAATAAAATTATTGACAAAATTCTGACCTTTTCCATTTAAAGGAAGGTTGTACCAAAACTCGACAAAATACGAAAATCTCGATCAGCTCTTACTCGTGAGTTCTTGATGATTTAGATTATCTTGGATGGATCCTCATATATCATAGCAAGTTGGATCATAACACGAATTCAAACCAAAATGCCCTCAAAGTCAAAATCCCAAAATCATCATCTCTTGAGCTAAAACCAGGCAAACACAAGAAAAGACAAATAACAAGTGCCTAGATAGATGAGATATAGTTTCTAAAATATATATCTTCATCACTTATACATCCTTGCCACATAGTAGGATCAAGAGGAGAAGTGGAAGCAGAAAAAACAAGCGAAATCAAGATTTCATCACTTGAGCACAAGAATAAATACTTGAACGAATTTTGACTCTATTAATACTTAGAAATGAATATTTACAGACATTCTCTAGCCACACACAAGGTCAAAGAATGACAAAAATCTCAGTTAAAAGAGCTTTTCATATCTCACACAAGGCTCTCTCTAAGAACCCTAACTCCTCTCTACTTAGCATGGATGGTTTAATCCTAAGCCACTCCTTTTATAGTGGAGGCACATGAAAAGTCCTAAATAGACCCTCTAGTTGAGTCTAACTCGTTAAGCCAATACCCATGCATGTTTCTCAAAACGCACAATACCCATTAACCCATTAATGAGTCAACATTTGATCCATTTCACATTTTCAACACATACAAGTTCTAAACCACTCAGGCCAACGCCATTGTTTTGTACACCATCACTTTTTCAATATTGGGTAATTTATCAAAATACCTATCTACCATCTTCCACGAAGTTTCCTGCTTCTTTTGCTATGAAGCATTGCCTATGTTTTGCCATCTTTTATGTGGTCCCAATAACTTGTTGCTAAGTCTTTCATATGTCCGGATCCAACTGAACTGTCATCGCTTGCAAACGACCAAAGTTACTTAGTGCACCATATGCTTCTCCTCGCACCTTGATGGTGCTCGGCTTCTTTGACTGCACAGAACCTTGACTCCTTCTTGAATCTAGTCTTGGTCTACTTTATCGTTGCCTGTCATGTCCTCCACGGGTATTTTACACTTTGGCTCTTTGTTTTCTTGGCTTGTAATACCTCCGTACGTCTTGGTCATCTTTGGCAGCTGCTTGATCATTTGGATATTGGTTCGTTCTAAGCGTAGTTCTGATTTCTTGATCGCTTTAGAATTAAGCTTTTTTTTAGTCTTGGTTCTATCCGTTTCATCATGGTGTTGCTTAGTCCCAGCAGATGTGTGACGGCAAGCGCCGACGAGGCCACCGAAGAGAGGAGGCACCAGAGTCATGACAGCCGCAACCAACAGAAGCAGCGACAGTTTCTGGTCATGATTGCCGTCGTGATCGAGAAATTAAATTGTGTGCTGTGTGCATGTGATATAGTACGCCCTTCTCTTGCCCGAACATCAATGCCTACATCTAACTTTGGTGCCTCAATCTCTAAATATGCGACAACCTGTTCTCCTAGGATGATTTATGACATCTCAATCGTGAGGCACTGTACCTAGGGTAAGAATACGGAAACTTGGCAGGATCTCCGTAAAAAACTGCACGGTTTCGCGGAGATCTTTTCCTTAAGAGGAATTCGCGGAAATCCCGAGTTCAGCCATGACAATTGGCCCAATTGTTACGAGTTTGGGGCGGGGTTGTCACGTGCGTATGGCCCATTCGTCTGCCAAGGGCTATAGCCCAATGGCAAGCCGCGGATTAGAAGAATCGTTAACGGGCCACTCAAGGCTGCGCAGCCAGTGGAAGGCTTCGCATCTGAGACACGGAGAAGGCCGGCCGCGCCTCCATGTCATCCATGGGCTGCGGTCCGTGAGGACTAGGCAACCGCGTGGATCAGGGAGGACGCCCACCCACCGCGCGCGGCGCACATGCGCACAGTGCCGTGCGGCACAGCCGGCACTGCGGCCCAGGACGGAACACGATTCCGCTGCCGGACAGCTGAATCGCTCCGCGCGGCGGTCGGCCCAGCGAATCTGTACAGGTGTAACGCGGCCCATGGTGCGTGCGTGTAGCCCGAGCCGTCAGGCCGTGCGGGATTGGGCCGACGTTTTTCCGCACGGCCGACGGCGAAGAGTCGCGCGTCAGCGCGTGCTTCTCGGATCGGAGTAGCGGCTGCGCGGTCGTTTTCGTGGCTACGCTACAGCTCGGCAAGTTTGACGGGCCCGGGGGGGATACAGAATCGATTCATCCAACTCTTATCCCTATCCAAAACCGAACAGACAAACAAACACCGGGAAGAACACGCAGATATCCGGCCGGCCATGGCGTCACCAGGGAGCAGCAGCCATCCCACCAAAATCCCGGAGTTCCCTTGATTATAGAATTGTGTAATTGTGTTCCCTTGCTTTGTGTAATTGTGTTCAGCACTTCACTAAGGTCCACTGCCAAGTCAAATATGTAAACGAGACCACCATCATCAACGCAGCAATACGACGTCTTCGCCCAGGGCCATTAGCTGAATATAACGTGTGCAAGCCTATAAAGTCATTTGACACACTCTTTGACAATATGGAGCAATATGCAAGACCAGAAGAATACACACAATAGCATCAGCGTGATGCCTCCAACTCAAAGCACGTGTCTGAGCCTGCGAAGGAGAGTTCTACCAGTAAAGACCGAAAGAACTAGTGGCATAAGTACATTTTCAACATTGAAGGCGGGCGGGACAACACCACCACCACCTCAGCCGTTCGGGGCCATTGCCAAAGGGGCCGAGGTCATGGAAGAGGTCAGGGTTGTGATGGCGGCGACGAACATGGGCATGATGATGGCCAATAGCGGGGGCTGTGGTGCGAGGTGCACAATTGTGGAGACCACCTCACCCAGCACCGCACGACCATCACAACACTCCGAGAGAGCGCCGTCAGGGATGGAGCACTCGAGGCCAGAGCACCGGTGGTGGCACATGTCCAGTAGCCCCACGAGGGTTGACTGGTCCAAGCCAATCCTACTGCATTGTGCATACAGGCCCTTGACGGCGAAACAAGCTGAGTCATCAATGCCATCACAGGGGGCTTATCGTTAGATTTCCCGTCTAAGTGGTAGAGGAAGGCCTACACCTATTGACTACACAACATCACCGCATACCCCGCCCAAATGCCCCCCGACTGGGCGCAAGTTGACATCACATTCATGATGGCCGATGCGACGGGCATCGACTTCCCTTACCAGGACCCCCTTGTTGGTCCAGGCCAATATTGCAGGCTGCGACATCAAGCACGTCCTGGTCGATGGGGGCAGCTCCACGGACATCTTATTCGCTAGCGCCTTCGACCAGATAAAAATATGATCTTCTTAGATCTCTAGCTCTTAAGTGAAAGATTTCTAGTACTTGGAGAAAAATTAAGAAGACACCATTCACCCCTTCTATTATAATTGCCGGTTCTATATTTGTCTTAATGGAACCAATCAAGATGTTTTACTTCATATAAAAAAACATGATATTTTACTATATAGAACTTGAAGCTAATTTAATGAAACCTCATTTGTCAGACATCAAAATTGTCGAGGAATAGTTACCAAACAAATGCCCGCTTTTCACTCTTGTTGTAGTAATATTCATAAAACACTTTAATAAGGCAGTGTTCAGAGTTGTGTCGATGCCGTTTGTCCGCGCCAATATTATGATGTAACTTCTTCAGTAAAGATTGTAATCATCATTCAACATTGTCAAGCGTTGTCAGTATTTCGAAGTATAATGCATTTGTATAGTAGTTCCATACGAAGGGGGCAAAGAAGAGCTTGAAGCCGATTTAATGATATTTTATTGTATAGAACTTGAAGCCTATTTAATGAAACCTCATTAGTAAACCTTGTATCTAGAATACCCCAAAGTGTTTTATAGCATTTGGGGTGTTACATCAGTGGTATTTATTCATGAGATAAACTTTGCAGGTTGAAATGAATCCAATTTGGCAACAGAAAAATCTAATTGAATTCTGTGCAGTCAAGGGAATTAATGTGACTGCTTATTCTCCCATGGGAGGCCAAAGTAAGTCTAAAATTGGTCCAGTACTACAACTGTGGTTTAGGAAGAGATTGCCATGTTGACAGGAAAGTCAGTTGCTCAGGTATTAACTATTTTTTTATTGATGCATCTTAATCAACATTTAGGATTTTACTTGATTTTCAATCATAGGTTCAAGAATCAAGATATTCAAAGTCTCTCACACATGAATTAAATCAGTGTATTATGATTGATGTCTTGATGAGGTTTGTGAAGTTTGGCAGAGCACCTGATATACTCAAATTTGTGCAAGTTGTTTTAGAGAACATAGAAGCACTAAGCAAACCACATAACTTTTGTGCAACGGTACAGACAAACCATCCAATATATGTTCTGACAAAAACTGGCAGGATTATGAATTCAATACTGTCACTCTGTCGAATTCTTCTGCTTACATTCCGTGATATTATGCAGCATTACGATGCAACAACCAACATAATCAGCATACAGCGGCATGACTCTACATACCCTGGGAAGATCAAACTAACTATGGGCCCGCGGCCTCTCTCTCCTCAGGGCCACTCTCCTCCTCATCTCTCATCACCATCTCCTCCCTCATCTCCATCTTCCCCTCTCCTCTCAGGCCTCTGGCTGCTACTGGCTCCCACCCGATTGTTTGGCTGCTGCTAGGGTCACCAAACAGGCTCAGTAGAGCTTGCCTATAGTGACCGAGTCTTGGACTAGGTCAGGGTGGACAGTGATGTGTGGCCTATGGAACTCTAGCCTCAGGCAGTGGGGAAGTGAGCAAGCTAGCCTCTGGGAAGGAATGTCTCCTAGGTCTCCCTGGGGTGGTGGTGTAGGAATATGAGGGTAGGGGTCATATAATGGAGTAGGGATGGTGGGATAATGGTTGTATAATGGGTTAGGCGCATACTCTGGGGGTGGCACTGGGATAAAGTCTGTGCTCTCAAACGGGCCATAGGAAGGGGGTGGTGGTTGTGGGTAGGTCCAGTGGCGTGATGTAGCTAGAGGTGGGGCTCTAGGAAAGCTTGTCCTTGGGATATCGGTGGGGTGTGAGGGGTCGTGTGAGGTGTCTCCTATAGCAGTGGATGGGCGGGACTCTCACAGGGACTTTATCTCACTGTCTAAGGTAATGCATTGCCTCCACCAATAATCCAAGCTCTCCTCCACTCTCGCTAAGGCTCCTTGGGTGCTATTATGTAGCAGGGTGTTGGTTAGCAGCATCATGCCAGTCGTGTCACTCCATAGGGCGGTGGTGGAAGGTGAGGGTGGCTCTAGGAATCGGCTAGAAGAAGCGATAGCACTGAACTGGTGTGACATCCCAAAGTTTTGTTTATTTTATTTGGATTTAATTGGATTTTCTCTGGACTTAATTTCCCTTTTTCTTTTTTCTTTTATTTTGGCCTAGGGTATGAATCTATTAAAACCTAAGTTTGTTTGGAGCCAAATCAAGTTGATTTTTTGGGGTTCCTTGTAATTTATAGAATTTTTGAGAAATTTCCTAGGAATTATTTGGATTTTCCTTCTATTTTCTAGGCTATTATTTGTTTTCTAGAATTTCTATAAAATGGAAAAGTATTAAGAGCTTCCTAAAATCTTCTGGGTCGACACCTGGCTGGCCCAACACCCCCCTTCGTGCGCCATGTGGCCAAAGGCCCGCATGGCCCAATGCCGGTCCAGTCTCTTTGCGCCCCTTCTCTCACTACCAAGCGGGGCCCACCTGTCAGCACCTCTGTCTCCCTTCTCCTTTCTTCCTCCCCACCCTTACTTTCCTTTTCTACACAACGCCACCATCCCTGCCACCAATTCCATGCTGAGTTCCCCTCCCTTCCGTTTTCAGCCGTTTGCCCAAAAGGAATTATCTTCGCACATCCGCTAATTGCTTGATTTCTGAGAGAACCATCCTTTCTCATGCCTCACCTTTCCTTTTCCCATTCTCTCTAGTTTTGGAAACTGTGTGCCACTCAGATCAATTCCCTAATCGTCACATCCCTCCTTTCCTTCTATACCTCGCCCTTCCTTCTCTCCCCACACCTTTCTTTTGCTGGCCACCAATTCTGGTGAGGAATCCCACCGCACCAGCCCGGCTTGGCACTATAAATAGTGCCCTGAGCACTGCACCTCCTCACACTGCCTCACCCCCGCCTCCTCTCCCTCTACCGTTAGCCGAAGCTACCGCGCCTCCCCGATGAGTGTCTCCCCACCGCTCCTGGCCTCCTCCCAGTTCACTAAAGCTGCCAAGAGCTTTGCCACCCTGACACCTTCCTCGCCAACCACCCTGCTACTCAAGTTCACCGTCGGAGCCCCTTCGTCACCGACGCTGTGCACCACAGCTGCTTCTTCCTCGCCGCTGGCCAATTTCTGACCTTGAATCGCACCGAGGTGAGATGGTACTGTTGGAGCTGAGCTCACTCAAATCCTCTCTCTGTACTCTCCTTACGACCACTATAGCTTACGACCACTACTGCTTATGACCACTGTAGCTTATGACCACTGCAGCTTACGACCACTACTACTTATGACCACTGTAGCTTATATGCCCGTTCACTTAGACCTTGTCACGCCAGCATTTCCATGAATTTTCTTCACAAAAATAATTCTAGAAAATCTTGTTTTTTTCTTTTTCTTTAGTTTTAAACTTTCGGAAGCCCATATTTCTTCATCCTAGCTTCGATTGAACCTATTTAATTTTATAAATTCATCAAAATCAAGATCTATCCAATTTTTTTCATGTTTTCAAACTTTTGGAGTTTATTTGAATTTCATTTGAGTTTGCTTGGTTATTTTCACATGTAGACTGTGACGATTCTGAAGAATTATACTTTGATGATTCACACCACTCCACGGAGTAAGGCAACTTACACATCTTAACCATGTTGATTCCAGTTTGCAAATAAAATTATCTTATTTTCAATTATATTGCATGCTTAATTTTATTAACAATATTTCAATTCTTGTTTTACTTTAGTTAATACCCATTTGTTATGACACCTTTGGCTTTGTGAATTCCTGTATCTTGTCACCCTAGAATAAAACTCTAGTTACTACACTAGTATGACTAGAGAATTTTTATAGCAATGCTTAGTCCTGCATAGATATAACTTTAGGCTTGGGATAATACTTTTCACATAAAATGATGAGCTTTTAAAATATATTCTTGATTTCAATGAGTCAGAATGGTCTATGGAATATTTTTAAATAAATTATAAAACTTGGTTTAGACTTAGGCAAATAGTTAGGTGTGGGTACTTGCTAACATCCCTGTTACCATTGTGTGCACTAACTGTTCCTAGACTAGTGCGATTTACACAGAGGATCTGGAGGCATCGCTCCGGGGTCCAACAACTAGATCTCCTGGCTTCCTAGGGCTATAGGTGGGACCTCTCCAAACCTTGAACCCTCAGTTGGTCACTAAAGTGGGCTTGGAGAGTGTAAATGGCCTTGCGGTCCACCTCCTATAGGGGTAGTAGTCATCTTGTTAGACTATGTAGCTAGATATAGAATATTTGCGATGATGAATAATTGACAATATTGCTTGTTGATGTTATTTGAGGTGTGTGGCATATGTGGACTTATGTTGATCAAGTTGGAAAGAATCGTGGCAGGAAAAGATGTTGCTTTGGTATTTGCATGTGCAGGGTAACTTAGAGGTAATCGCGGTCTATGGCGAGGACTGGGAGATGGTTTGGTGCAAAGTCATGGTCCAGAGGGTCAAGGATGCTGGAGGAGACGGTCGTGCTCGAGTTGAGGTGTATGGAAATCAAAGATGGATGATACATGTTGGAGTTATGGAGATGTGGTCCGGAGGCTATGACACATGACAAAAGTTGAAAACCCCATGTTACATAAGAGTTCCGGGTCCCTTATTTGTTCAAATTGGATAAGAACTTATTTGGGCCCTAAACAATAAATAGAGACAGGGTTAGGGACTAACCCTATGGCCAAGAGATGCAATTTTTATACTAGGATTTGAGGGTTGCCAATAGGAAACTTTGTAGTAACAAAACATGCTGATCCAAGAATAAAAAAAATTAGATCTGCTCAGATGAAAAAACCTACGATGGCAGCGCATCTTGTTCGTCTGAGAACATCATCATCCTCTGTTTTCCCTCATCGTTCTGCGCTCGCCTTCCTTGGCCACTACAACCACATGAACTTTCTCATTGATCACTTTTGTTTATTTGTTTGTAGGTTTCATGCGATAAGGAAACCGTCGAAAGCGATGTCTGCTGCAGGGCTGAAAGCGACGTCTCATTTTTTAAGTGCTACAGTAAAGTACTATAGCTACAGTAACATCGAGTGAAACTTTTGGTCTGCCAAGAATCTCCAGCACGCAACATCAACATCGAAAGCAACTGCTACAGTACTACTACAATGCTACTATAGTACCCGAGCACTATTTGCTATGGTATGCTACAGTACATATAGAAAAGGTATTTCTTTCTGTTTCCTGCCTTTCTATTTTCCTATTATTACTGTGTGACAGGTTGAACAATTAGGAGACAGTTCATTGTGTGAAAGAGCTTCCACTGCATATTACAATCATTCACCCCCATCTGATTGCCATCAAAAATCCTATAAGTGGTATCAGAGCAGGTTACAACGGCATCAGATCGGGATCAGTTTTCAGGTAAGCCAAAATTTTTCAATGGATCATATTATGTCTATTGGAAAACACACATGGAGGTTTTTCTACAAACTCAAGGTAATGCTATTTGGTAAAAAGTTAAAAATCCATATGAAGTGCCTCCAGTTGTTACTACTGAAAATACCGCTTATGTTGAAGCTAAAGCTAATGCTAAAAATATTTTGTTGCAGGATCTAAGTAAAAATGAGTTTGTCAGAATTGCTCACATTAAATCTGCTAATAAAATTTGGACCACTCTAGCTGATTATCATGAAGGTTCTAAATCTGTTAAAGGTGTTCATCAGAACCAATTTAAAAAAGTGTACTCTAAATTTGAGATGAAACATGAAGAATCAGTAGTGCACTTTTTGATCACTTCAACAAAATTATTAGTGATTTGCAATCTGTTGATGTCATATATTCTGATTTTGACAATGCTCATCAAATCTTAAATATTTTGGATATGTCTATTTGGAATGTATTAGTCATTACTATTAATCATTCTGTTAACATGGAAACACTCACTTTGAATTATTTTTATTCCAAGATAAAAACATATGAGATTTATGCTTTGACAAAGATAAATAAGACTAATTCTTTGGGTTTAGTGACTAACCAAACTGACACTTCTTCTAGTTCTACTATTATTTCTTTGTCTATATTGTGTTCTATTTCAAATGAACAGTTAGAGGAGATTCCAGAAGAGCAGCTTGTATTTTTCTCCAACAAGGTGACCAAAGTAATTAACAACATCTGATCAAGGTGGAGAAGAGGTCTAATCAAATATTATGAATGTGGTGAGCCAAACCATATTAAGATAAATTGCCCCAAACAAAAGAGCAAGGAAGTCAAGGATGACAAGGCACCAACTCGTCGCTTTCAATTCAAGATTAACCCAAGCAAGAAGCGCAATTATCACAGAGCGGTCAACAAAATACTTTAAGCACTTGATGAGATTAATTTGAGTGATGATGATTCTGGAAGCGACGATGAGGACAATGGTAAGAAGGCAAAGGAGGGACTTTACAAAGATGTGTTTTATGGTAAACAGTGAGGAGCTCAACCATTATGGTTATCTTATTTAGTGAGATCTTTAGTAACTGGTCATTTTTGTGAAGGTTTTCCATGTACATTAATTTGCTTAATCACATTATAAGTTTCTTTTGGCCTGCTTTGCTATATATGCATGCTTATAATCGGGTAAGCTTTATAAGAGCATTATTTGTACACATCGATTCAATTGGTTAAATAATCTCTTAAGTTTTTATGGTGTGTTTTCTTTAAAAAATTTGGATCAATGATACTTGGATGTGAATTCTCTCTTTGTTATTTCTTCCTTTGTGCCTTGATGTTTATATTACCAAAGGGGGAGAGATTTGTGAGAGTTTTGTGAGATTTACGACTCAAAAATGCTAAATGCTTTTCAGTACGCTTTGTGAGAGATTTGGGAGAGATTTGTGGCTTGTGGTATAAAATGCTTTTTCGGCTTCAGTTCTTCACTTAGACCTGTTTGAAGTCATGTTATCTTCAGGTGTTGTCAATGTATTCATCAAGGAGAGATTGATAGACTATGTGGCTAGGTCTAGAATATTTGTGGTGATTAATAATTGACAATGTTTCTTGTTGATATTATTTGAGGCGTGCGGCATGTGTAAACTCATGTTGGTCAAGTTGGAAAGAACTTGTGTCAGGAAAAGATGTTACTTTGCTCTTTGCATGTGCAGAGTAACTTGGAGGCAATCATGATCTGTAGCAAGGACCAGAAGATGGCTTGGTGTAAAGTCATGGTCTAGTGGGTCAAGGATGCTGGAAGAGACAACCATGCTCGAGTTGCGGTACATGGAGATCAAAGATGGATGATGCATGTTGGATCTACGGATGTGTGGTCCGAAGGCTATGACATGTGACAAAAGTTGAAAAACTCATGTTACATTAGGGTTTTGGGTTCCTTATTTATTGGAATTGGACACGAACTCATTTGGGCCCTAGACTATAAATAGATATGGGGTTAAGGACTACCCCTAGGGCCAAGATATGCAATTTCCGTGCTAGGGTTTTAGGGTGCCAAGAGGGCACTTTTTAGTCACAAAACATGCTGATCTAGCAATAAAAAATTACATCTGCTCAGAATAAAAAGCCTACGGTGGTGGTGCATCCCGTTCCTTTGAGACCATCGTCGTCCTTGGTTTTCCCTCATCATTCCATGCGCGCCTTCCTTGGCCACTATAGCCACATGAACTTTCTCTCGTATCTCTATTATTTATTTGCTTATAGGTTTCACACGACAAAGAAAACCACTGAAAGCAACACCTACTGCAAAGCCAAAGCGACATCTCATTTTTTGTAATTGCTAAGTAAAGTATTGTAGCTACAGAAAAAGTATTGTACCTATAGCACCATTAATGTTGAAAGCGACATCTCTTTTTTTAGTCGACTGCTACAGTAATTTAATACGGTACTGTACAGTACCCAAGTGCTACTTGCTACAGTAATGCTACAGTATAGATAAAATATTTTCCCCTTTCTTTCTTTCTTTTTGTTGTCTTTTTGTTTTCATATTTTTGTTGTGTGACAAGTTGAACAATCAGGAGACAGTAGATTTGTGTAAAATTTCTTTTGCTACAGATTAAAATTATTCACCCTCTCTCTAATTGCTATCGACGATCCTACACATCTGTCGTATGCCACTCCTCTACACACTCTATGATATAGGCTAAGTTTAGGGGAATCCCTGTCACTGTAACCCCTATACGTACCAAAGCGTCTCCCTCCTAAAACTCCTAGAAATACTCCTGAGAAGTAACATGTGCTCTTCCCGCACTCAGTTAGGCGGAAGGCTAAACCAAGCCATCCTACAAAAGTAGTGGTTCTATGTTAGTATATGTGTCACTTTAAGAAGGAAAAGCTTTTAACATAATAATTTTGAGACAAGAATAGAGTAGAAATTAACATAGGGATAAGAATTAGTAAAGTACTTAAGCTTTGCAATAGTATCTATATTATTAGTGTGGCCCTACTTATTGTTCTGATACCACCTAATTAACATAGGGATAAGAATTAGTAAAGTACTTAAACTTTGCAATAGTATCTATATTATTAGTGTGACCCTACTTATTGTTCTGATACCACCTAAGATGCCCCGTGTCATTACCAAAAGGTAATCACACTTAAGTAATAGATTATTATTCGTTTGCTCGGTAAAACACCGCTCCAATGAATAATAAGCCTTTGCCAGAGTAGCATAGTAGAATAATAATGTAGATACTATACTTTTATTACAACAGTTGCCACGTAGGGTTGTGGTCATTAATACATTTATTTGAATATAGGAGATTTGGGATAGATACCATATCTCTCGCCTACTCTGCTCAGCAGGATGCTCACTTGTCTCAACCACCGTATAGGGTGCCCTTCTCACCCTAGTCCTCATTGGTGCCTACGAGCCCCTCATCCCACTCAGGGTAATCCCCGGTCGGGCTAGGATCTAACAGAGGAAGATAATAGGAAGGGTGAGTACTAACATACTCAGCATGATTAATAGCAAAATGAACTGTATAACTCTCTCTGTTTGTTATCACATTTCCCTTTTTGGAAACTAGTTTATCAAATTAGGTGGCCAGTTTTATTTTATGAAAAGACTACTTTTTACTCGGTGAGAAGAAAGATCTTTAGTGATCTCCGTAGCCTCCACTATAGGAGACATGCATGAATTCATGATTTTGTTATGCACTAGGCAGGCTTATGCCACCATACCCATAACTACTCTAAGCCCTCATGAAAATAGTTGTCCAGCACTTCCTTTGATGCGGTGCTAAGTTCAGAATACAGAACATTTTCTAAGTTACGTTATTAAATCTCCACCCATCTATTTTCCACCGGTGTCCTAGGACACTCACCCAGCATCCATCGACTTCGAATAGTGTTGGCTGGGCCGGTTATCCCTTCATGCAACACTCCACCTGCACTAATATATGTGCTTGTGAATTCCTCACTTTCAAACTTGCACTACCAGTCCTGAGTTCCTCGATCACAACTCACACTTATAATACTTACCTATTGTGGAGAGATTAATAACGTAATAGGGTAGCATTTTTCGCCCATTGAAAATAGAAAAATGGCTGGCACTTAATTGCGGCCCCTTTCTGAGTGAGAGTTTGTTGGTCCTCGTGTTCTATCCATATGTAAAGGGTCCCACCTTCCCTCTGTTTCCTTTCCAGGGCCCCTTATACCATCCTAATAATTACCCTTGCAACTCAGCCACTCATCTCAGCTGGACTGCTCTCTTTTTTCATATCTCTTCTCTTTTCATCTTTTTCATCCGATTTGGTTTTGAAATAAAGTTTTCAATCCACATACTTGATATATGTACTTGATACATGTTACAAGAATGTAATTTTTTTACATTTAATATAACTAGATTAATGATCAAGAGATAAGCTTTCTTGCGGAATAGTAATAAGTGGTGTTAACTATGACTGGGTCCACTACCTTGGTTTGAACTATTTCGCCTTCTGCATTTATCAGGCAGATGCGTAACTTGAGAAAATACTTATGTAGGTCATATATAAGTTTTATAAAGTCACCCCCCATTTTGGTGGATCTCTAGCTGAGTTTAAATGATTAAAAATTTTCTAGTCTATTTGGTGAGGTCAGCATTTCTCGAGGGGTCTTTCTTACTCCTACTCCCTGGTCGGCCTACTGCTCACTCGGTCCACTTGGCCCACTCACCCAGCCTGCTCACCTGGCCAGCCTAGCCCAAGCACGACACATACATGGCCTATCCGTACGCACGGCTCATGCACACATCGCTCATACACACACACTACACAGCACGCACACCCACAACTCGGCACCCATGCACACACTCACCGACACCCCTTCCCCCTTTCCTGTTCTTTAGCTCTCCGCCCCCTCTCAACTCACCTTTCTCTCTCCCGCTATTGGCCTCCTCCTAGCTTGCCTCTCTCTCTCGCTATTGGCCTCCTCCTAGCTTGCCTCTCTCTCTCCCGCTATTGGCCTCCTCCTAGCTTGCCTCTCTCTCTCGCTATTGGCCTCCTCCTAGCTTGCCTCTCTCTCTCGCTATTGGCCTCCTCCTAGCTTGCCTCTCTCTCTCCCGCTATTGGCCTCCTCCTAGCTTGCCTCTCTCTCCTGCTCTTCGCTTCCCCCTCTCGCCTTACTCCTGCTCTTTGCCTTCCCCAGCTTGCCTCTTTCTCCTATTCTTCACCTCCTCCTAGCTAGCCTCTTTCTCCTCTAGTTCAGATATGGCCGATCCACTCAAATCTATCCTCGAGGTGTCGTCGATTACTCTTGGGTGCGCCACCACCCCTTAGCTCACCTATCGTAGCTGCCCCTTGCCAGATCTATGGCTACCGCCGTCAGGCTTGCTCTGGGTGCACCACCGCCCCTTAGCTCGCCCTCCCATTGCTCCCCTTGCCAGATCTATGATGCCAGCCTTCTACTCCTCATGCTACAGCTATGGGTATGGGGTGGCTCAAGCGACGTCGTGGGCATGTCAGTTTGGGCTCACCGCCATCGACTCTGGATGGTGTGGTTTGGCTTCTATGGTGAGTTGGGGAAGTTACCGCTGCTCTCTCTTGGTTGGTTTCTCTTGGCTTCGGCGTTGGCGTCCTCGGTCTCTATGGCTTTTTCGGTCCTCATAGAGGTTTTCACTGGTTTGGGTGGCACAGGAGCTTGGCTCAGTTGTGGCCAAGCACCATAGCCCCGGTGGTGTGATTCGTCTTTAGCTCACTGGTTCACTTTGACTTGGCTTTCTACTCAGGATGGTCCAACCATTCTTCTCCCCGTATTACTTTTATGCATTTATGTTTTAGCCTCTATTTTTGCTTTACTCCTACTGTCTACCATGCACGGTGTTGGGAGAACCTATGGGTGTCACTGTGTTGAGACTCGATTTGGTGGGTTTTGCACCGAGGAGCACATTCCCCTATCCGAGGGTGCATGGTGTCTCCCACGAGTTTGTCACCAATTGTGTGGTAGCCATGCCAGCCAAGGTAATGTGGCTTCCTCCTCCTTGGCTGCCTTGCTTGGCCGGTTGTGCTGGTGGGGAAGTGCGTGTGCCATGTTGGTGTGTGTTGTGCAGGTATGTGCCTTGTGTTGTGATGAGATGGAAAACCGAAGAAAACACAAGGGCTTTGGGAGGGGAAAAGTGAGCCTACTTGTTGTTGGGCTGAGAAAGGCAATAAGGATTGTGATGGTTGTGGTGTGGTCCTCAAGCGCTTGGTGACGCGGCCAGTTTCGTTTTGTCATTGTCAGGTTGTTAGCTAGTTGTTCCCTGGTTGTTGTGGTTAGCCCTCGATGTTGCCCGCGGTCCTCGCTTCTCTCCTTCATCTTCCTCAACCTTCCTTGCTTCCTCGCCTCCGGTTCTCTCTTCCTCTCCTTGTGTCCTTGTGTGGCTTAGTGGTGGTGGTGGCTTATGATTTGTGGGCTCTTGTGGCTGGCTGAGTGATGTAATGGTGGAACTGGGGCTAGGTTTTCTTTCGGTGTGGCCTTAGGGCTCTCTCTCAATTGCGAAGTGGAAAGAGGAAGGCTTGTAATGAAGAATGGGTGGGCTGGCTTAAGAGGGAGAAGGCATTCCGTTGCCTCTCTCTCTCTCTCTCTCTCTCTCTCTCTCTCTCTAGTCCTGTGCATGACAAATTTGTCCTCACCTTATCATTTGCTCTCTCTTGGTTCACTATTTGGCCTATGGACCTTTGGTCCGAAGGGTGGGTTTGCTACTATGCTTTGGATTTTCTGCGGCAGAGGTAAGTCGATAAAACATGGGCGTTGGATTTTCTGACTACTGAATGATGAGGCCCATTTATGGTGAGAGACGCTGACCGGCCCCGATGGTCTAGGAACCTCAATTAATGCCACTCTAATGGTGACCTTTCTTTTATTTCTTTATTCTCCCTTGGATTATTCTTTTTATTCGCTCTCTGATCGCAAAAGAAAATAGTGGGTTTAGGGTTTGGGTTGGCTTGGCAGATTCTACTCGCCGTGCAATACACAAAGAAGGCAATGCACATGGAGGAATACAACGCAGTTTGTTTAATCCTATTTTAATGTAATTTTTGGCCATGTAAATCCTCACCTTTACGTACTTGTATGAGATTCTGGTAATTAGCCAAGTATTGTAATGATGTTTGTATTTTGCTTAGTGATGCCCAGCTTATTTTCTGGTAGTAAACTCTTGTAATTCATTTAGTAATTATCTTAATAAGCCTCAATTTACTGCTTGTTTAGGTTAATTGCACTATTTTGGAGTTAATTAAGATTTAGGGTTCTTTCAATAGTAATAGATATTACCAGCCTTTCAAAACTCAGAAGTGACGTTTTTGCTGGTGCTGGCTTTTCGTCCATCTGATGCTGGCGGCCTCACTCGTGTGGAGGATTTGTTCCACCGAGATGCTTCAGTTAGTGCTCTCTCGGGGCTTTTTTTATTCCTTGAAAATATTATGAGGAGAAAATTTTGGATCCACTCGTAAAATTGGTTCTTTTGCCCTGGTGCAATGGAATGTTCAATCGATGAACCACTGGATGTGGACCAAACAGAACAGAGGAAGCTTCGATTTCAAAATGAACACACAGCTTGCTACTATAATTGCGTTCAAATTCAACAATGTTTTATAATCCGCCCGCTCATATTATATGCTCAAAGGATGAAAAAGTGCAAAAGTTGTGCAAGAGAGATTGTAAGCACACTAGTGCCCAAACTATACTACCGGCTAAATTATGAAGATGCACATCCTTTCTGGAGTTGTTAGATAGAGTTGGCGAGATGCTTCAGCCATGTATTTGGAGGCAGTATCCATCACGTATTCACATGGTGGCAAGCTATTGTCGGACAAGGAGATGACTAGGTACAAGAGTGCCGTGGGGGACTTCAATATGCCACCTTTACTTGGCCTGATATAGCATTCAATGTAAACAAAGTGAGTCAATTCCTCCATGCACCAACAGAAGAACATTGGGCTGCTGGCTGCAGTCAAAAGGATATTGAGATATTTGAAAGGTACTGGGAGTCATGGTTTGGTTCTACGGTAGTCCAAGTCCTCCTTGTTGAGCGCATTTCCCGATTCTGATTGGGCAGGGTGCTTAGATGACAGAAGAAGCACCAAGGTCTATGCAGTCTTCTTCGTAACAAACCTCATTTCTTGGAGTTCAAAGAAGCAACCTACAGTCTCAAGATCGAGCACAGAAGTAAAATATAATTTGGTTGCTAATGCAACGGCGGAGGTAATGTTGATGCAAGCGCTGTTGAGAGAATTGGGAGTCTCCTTGCCGACAGCACCCTGCCTTTGGTGCAATAATCTTGGTGCGGTTTACCTCACTGCAAATCCAGTATTTCATGGATGAACCAAACACATAGAAATTGATTATCACTTTGTACAAGAGCAGGTTGCTCGGAAAGCTTTGGACATCAGGTTCATATCCTCAAAAGATCAAGTAGCAGATATTTTGACTAAACCGTTACAGATTCAGCTATATGCTAAGATCAGGAACAATCTAAAGTTGAAAGATCACGTCCAGATTGAGAGAGGCTGTTGGAAATATAGATAAGAATAGAATCTGTGATATGATTCTATCCCTTCTTTGTACACGTATCTGTTAAGAATTGCTTTGATGTTGTAACCAAATATGTTTCCAATAGCTGGCTGTGGCCGCATATGGAAACTGTTTACTGTTTGTAATCCGGCAATTGAGCCGTGTCAATATATATACACAGAGTTGGCCGATCGGTTGTGATTGCGCTCAAAATCATAGCTCTTTTCAGTCATTTCTTCTCTTCTTCTTTTTTCAAGCAGCACGCCTACCATTTTGCAACCAACTTCTGACGTAACACGTGACGCTAACCATTTGAAATTTATCGAGTGCGTGCGTAACACGGGACGTTAACACCCTTGACTGGGGTGGTATCCACGAAAATTTTCGGTTCCAGAGACCAACCAAGGCACCAAGACTAAGGCTTCACTCATTTCAGCTTAAATTTTTTATTTCTGATTTATTTTTTACTAGTTCTAAATGTCATCTTTTCTGATGTTTTGGTTTTTTAGCTTTTTTGCGAGCTCTTTTTTCCCATATTTGTTTGCATTGTCTGTGATTGCCTAACCTGTTTTTTATTTTTAAATTTTTTAAATTTAATTACATCAAATAAGCTACCATCAGCTACAGTGTAATTTCAGTTAGTTACAGTACAATTTCAACCATAAACTACTTTTTCAGTCGAAATGAACGGGCTGTAAAGAAAGAACGGGCTAGGGTCACTTGGTCAATATAAAGGCGGACTGCACTGCAGTACTGAACGTCTGCACCCACATACGACCACAGGCGCACCACGCGCGCCGCTTGCGACGCAGCTGATCACCTGCAGAGACGGCGCATGGCCTCGTCCGGGAAGACGATGGTGGTGGTGCCGGAGGTAGCCCTGCGTTCGGGCAACGCGAGGCCCATGCCAGCCATCGGCATGGGCTCGGCGAAGTTCCCGGTCGTGCCGGAGACCACCAGGAACGCCGTGTTGGCGGCCGCCGAGGTCGGCTTCCGGCACTTCGACACCGCCTACATGTACATGTCGGAGCAGCCGCTCGGCGAGGCCATCGCGGGGGCGGTACAACGCGGGATCGTAAAATCCCGGGAGGAGGTGTTCGTCACGTCCAAGCTGTGGTGCACCCAGTGCCACCCGCACCTCGTACTCCGCTCCCTCCGGGAAAGCCTACAGTAAGACACGATCACGCATGAAAAATTTTAATATCTATAGAAGGCAGCACAGCTAATACTTCTTGATCATCTCGATATTTATTTTTTCCTCGTGTTCTTGCGAGAGCAGAAACCTGCAGATGGATTACGTCGACCTGTACCTGATCCACTGGCCGATCAGCATGAAGCCCGCGCCAGCCGCCTTCCCGACCAAAAGGGAGGACGCCGTCCCGTTCGACTTCGAGGGCGTGTGGCAGGCGATGGAGGAGTGCCAGCGGCTCGGGCTCGCCAAGGCGATCGGCGTCAGCAACTTCACCACCAGGCACCTCGACAAGCTCCTCGCAGCTGCCACTATCCCCCCTGCAGTGAACCAGGTTAATTTGGTTACTTTGTACGCCGCTCTTTCTTCTTTAGACGAATAGCGCGTGCGAGATTACTGAAAACTGGTACTTTGGAGGTGATATTTTAGCAAGTCGTCACTCGAACTCTGCCTGTGATCTGCAGGTGGAGATGAACCCGGTTTGGCAGCAGAGGAAACTGAGGGAGTACTGTGCAGAGAAGGGCATCCACGTCGCGGCGTACTCCCCGGTGGGTGGGCAGAACTGGTTAGGAGAAGGAAACGCCGTGCTGGAATCTGAGGTGCTCGCGGGGATAGCGAAGGCCAGAGGAAAGAGCGTCGCACAGGTAGATAAATCGCTAGATAGATAAGCTAGATTGTGCACATCAAGTTTGCCTGCCGGGTAGGGTGTGGGCTGTCAGATTCAACTTTAATTTGGCCCATCCACATCCATCTTGAGTAGGGATGCAACTGGCCCGGTCCGGGTCGACCTAGACCTGCCCATCGTGGGCCGGTGCTGTTTTGTCAAATATGAGGGCCGGTCCATTTTGACGACGGTGCGTGGTCCCATGACCCGCTAGGTCTTAGGGTCGACCCACACACAGCAGCCACCAGCTAGTAGATGGGGACATTGGGGAGCTCTTCAAGTTCCAAAACAAAGAAGAAGATGGGAGCTCTTTAGATCCGACATTATCCTCCTCTTCTAGCTCCCGGCGGTGGCGGCGTCCTCTTCTAGCTCCCAACGGTGACGGCAATAAGAACCTTGTTGGCCACAGTGGGAAGGAGAGAGAATCTCAACAGGGGAGAGAGGTAAAGGCGGCAGCCGATAGGGGAAGGAAAGGGCAGTTGGCGTGAGCTGTAGGTACTCATACAAAGCAGAGCCGTTGGCCATCGAGGTGCCTAGAGCGTGGCCGCATCCTCCACCCGCAAAGGTGGAGCCGACGACGAGGCGCCTCAAACATGGTCGTGTACTCTACGGCAAGCGACTCCCTGGGTCGTCATCGGGAGTAGCAACAGTGCGTCGTCATCGGGGTGCCTCAAACATGGTCGTGTACTCACCATCCTTATTACACAGGCTGCGTGGGAGCTCTACACAAGAGGGGAGATGTGATAGGAGTTGGGAGCAGTGGATGGCTCAATGTCGTGTCGACCCAGGGGTCAAGGGGGTCGTGGCCTTGGTTGCTCCTTAAATTCCATGGGCCGATCCATGAACCTTTGGAGCCATAATTTTGAAAGTGGGCTAGAGGGTGGTCAATGGGCTGACCCACTCCTTTTGCATCCCTAATCTTAAGCACCTGTCTAGATATTGTCAAGTAGTGTGGAATTTTGAGAATGATCGGTTAAGCGATTGCCACCTTATCTAATGTCACTGTTTGAGGATGTGTGGTATGCCGCGACACTTTCTGGGACACATAAGTTTTGTTATTTTGACCTGATCGAGAAATATTAGGCCAGGTTTATACATGATAGCATCAAGTTTCTGTAGTAGTAGTACTGTTTCTAGTTCAGGGTACTGTCTAGCTACTGCTAGTTGGGGCGAATAGGGTTGTACTATGAATTTTTTATAATAACATATTTTTTATTCTAAATTACAGTAATATATCTATGTTTTTATTTTACACTAATAATCCTCTGTCACTTCATCATTGAGTGACTTGGTCTAGTCGTCCAATAGTTACGCATCAAGTGTCCAAGTCGCCCACCGATTAAGTAACTAGTGCTAGTCACCCAACTATTGAGCGACTAGTCCTAGTCGCTCAACAGTGGAGTGACACCTTGACAAATCACACACCGGTTGAGCAATTTAAAATAATAATATTATTATTTTATTAATCTGATAGAAATAGTTGTGCCAAGTTGTCCAACGATTGAGTGACAGAAGAGTTGTATAGAAAGGCACACTTGACTCCCTTATGGTCTCTTTCACCATTTCTCTTGGAAGAGAACAAGAGGAGCTTGGGAGAGGAGAAAAGAAGAGGGAGAGAAGGAGAGAAGGGGAGGGGAAGTGAAGAGGGGGGGAAGGAGAGGAGAAGAGAGAACGAGGGGGAGAAGCAGAGGAGCTTGTGAGAGGGAGAGAAGGAGAGGAGAGGAGAGGAGCTCGTGTGGTAAAAGAGGAAGACGAAGAAAACTCGTTAATAAGGAGAGAAGGTTTTCGCGTGAAAGTAATAGTAAAACTTGTTAATAAGGAGAGAAGGTTTTCGCGTGAAAGTAATAGTCCCGTCCATTCTTATTCTAATCTGAATGTAAGCAACGTGTCGCTACTTATTGGTTTAGCACATATTTAATAAATATATGTTGACAAATTATAATATTTGCGGTGAGAAATCAATCATGTCCGAGCCCACGAGATTAAAATGCATTATGGTGTTGGTACAATTCGTGAAGGTCCATACAGTGCTGACCTAAGTGGTTTCCCGCAAGTTAGTTTGGTACACCCGAACGCGGAGAATACTCTAATCGGAGATGTCCTGCGCTGGCTCACATGCAGCTTCTTCTTGGACCCCTGAGGTGTGCAATGTCATCCTACATAGGCTTTGGAGTCGGTCCGCCACACGCATTCGGCAGGAGTTGAGCAGACTAATGCGCACAGTTGCATGGAAGTGCTTTGTGGAAGGCTATCGACGACATGGATATGAGTGTGTGCTACTCGTGCAAGCATGTCTGAAGGGAGTCACATGAGGCCTTGCCAATGGCTATCATCCGGTTGGTGAAAGCAGCTCGGGCGTGCAGCGCGTGGTTCATGAAGAGGACACAGTGGCCGATGTTGTGGAGGCAGAATGGAAATATCGCACACCACACACTGAGCCCACCGGACAGACGGATGCAAATGTTGCTGAGGTAGAACAGGAAAATCGCATACTGCACGCTGAGCCCACTGGATAGGCGGATGCAGGGGAGTATGTCGACAGCATAGTGCGTCAAATGGAGATCGATAACCTGATGGCTTGGGCCAAGGAGGAAGCTTTAGAAAAGGATGGTGATGACTCTTTTGATGAGGATGAAGGTCCCATCCTACAGGGATGGAATAGGGTGGATGTTGAGGGTCTTGCTATACATGACGAGCATGAATTGCCATGAGAGTACCATGGTACAGAGGTTTGGCTTCATGCAATGTTTGCTGATAAAGGATCGCTACAGGATGCCATTAAGCTATGGGTCTTGTTCATGCAGCAGATGTTTCAGGTCCTAAAATCCAGTCAGAAGCAGTACACCGTGGTCTACAAGCAGGTTAGTTGTCCTTGAAGTGTGCACGCACGTAGACCCAAGTTCGAGACTCACTAAATTGCCTCTGAGGTGGAGGTGCACTCTTGCGTGCTCAGTAGTGTTTTCTGAAGCATCGTAACCTAACGTACACCTTCATAGCCAATCTCATGTACAGAGATATAGTGAAGAAGAAGGACCTGGAGGCCAAGCACATCATGATGGCTATCGAGCAAAAATTTAAGTATAAGGTTAGCTACGTGAAGGCATAGCGTGCAAAGCAGAGGGCTTTGCAAAGGAGGTTTGGTTCTTTCGAGATGACTTATGACAACATTTTTCATATGCTCTAGGTGTTGCAGCATAGGAACCCGGGCATATACATTGTTGTGAAGGACAAGCTATCCAAAATACCACTAGGTTTTATGGTTTTGCAAAGGGCCTTCTTAGCCTTTAGTGCTTGCACTGACACTTTTAGGCACATGTTGCCCGTGATCTCAATCAATGGGGCATTTCTAACGAAGAAATATGAGGGGCAGCTCTGACAACAATTGGCATTGATGGCAACAATCAGATTCTACCATTGGCCATCGCATTCATCGAAAGTGAGAATTTCGATAGCTGGTTGTGGTTCCTTCGACATCTGAAGGAGGGAGTACTTGGAGCATGTCTTGATGTCTGTATAATCCATGATCGCCACCCCAAGATAATAAATTCTAGAAGAAAACTTTAGCAAGACCCCGAGAAGTCGTTCCTATGGCTAGACATGAGGAACAGATAGTGTGTTTGCCATCTGGGCGCCAACCTCTTTAATCAGTTCCTGCAACAACCGTTGATGAAGTTGTTCAAGATGCTGGCTATGTAGAACCAGCAGCGTAAATTTGATGCGTTGTGAGAGATATTGGAGGAGCACACTAGGAAGCATGTCATCGAGAGGAACAAGCGTCTGCCCATTCCTGGGGCAGTGCAACCCGAATGCCTCACACCATTGTTGGAGCTTAACCCTCCCTGTGTGATGCGGAGGACCTCGAGGAACATCAAGTGCTTCTTCCATTGGATTGAGGCTGAGCCATTGGAGAAATGGTCCTTGTTGCACGACACGGATGGTGCAAGGTATTGCATAATGACCACTAACCTTGCAGAAGTGTACAACTGTGTTCTCAGGGGGCCTCCATCCTTAGCCCCTCGTTGCCATCGTAGAAGGCACTCTGCAAGGTACAATCGGATATTTCAGTGAAAGGCATGCATATGCAGTACTTCATGCAGCCAGCCCACATACACTGTACTACTTGAATATTACCTCATACATGCATGTCAAGACCGAGAATGGTCAACCGCACACAGTCTTCATAATGGGCAATACAGATGATCATTTTGGCATGCTCCTTCATGATAGAGTAGGATTTGGGATGGCTCGCTCTCTTGTTACCCATGAGTTGTGCTTTGGAGATCATGTGAATGAACCTAACTGTACTTGCAACAAGCCAAAGCACCTTCACAATCCATGCTCTCATGTCCTCACTACATGTGAGACTATCAACATAGACCAATCAAAATTCATGTCGGAATACTACATGAAGAAAAGTGTGGTACAGGCGTGGTGCAACAAGCTAAGAAGCTTCAGGGTTGTGGGCAACTTCGTCATGTTGGATATTGCATAGAGAACTTGGATTCCTAATCTTGACCTATTGTAAGGTGGGAAGGACCGTCGGCAGAGTCATCACATTAAGAACGATATGGACGAAGGGAAAGCTAGAGCGGTGGGTAGATGTTGTAGCCACTGTGGCCAGGAAGGCCACAATATGAGAAGTTACAAGGCACCTGCCGACAAGCAGGAACACCGGTGTGAAGTGTATCACCACTTCTTGTCGTGTGTGTAGTGGTACTAAGATTAGAAATGCTATCATGTTGTAACTTGTACTTCAGTCAGTATTTTGCTTGTTGTACACAATGTGGAACTAATTGCATCATAATTGCAAACTTTAACTTTATTTGCAGTGTCAATCCATCATCGTTATCTATCTCTACAAAGCAGGATGTGACCTCGCTCTGCAAAGCAGGACGTGACCACTCTCTACACAGTAGGACATGACTTCTCTCTACAAAGCAAGACATGACCACTTTTTGCAAAGTAGGTCATAACCTCGCTCTACAAAGCACAAAGAGACCACTCGACTTCCGCAAGCTTCCTCCTCGAAGGGCATGGCACATGAAGGCAAAACACGCCTGTGCCTCATCTCAATGGAACCACTACAATTGCGTCCGCTCCCACTATAAATACATCGCTACTCGGCCAAGAACTCCTCACCAACAACACTACCTAGATAACATGGACAAGGAGAACAAATGAAAACACATCCGTGAGCTCTTAAAGGGCTAGGAGGCTCCCTAGTATACCACCGCCCGCCACAGGGCATTTAGTCATCGGCCTTACACACACTACTCACCTCCTCAATAGCCAACTCCAGAGCTTGTCGATCTAAGAAGGTTGCCTCACAATATGCCCAACGATTTCGAGTCGAGTCACGCCCCCCTCCTATGCCTGCTGAATGCCATTTGGAAGGGCCCCCAACGGGGGTGGTGCCACCCCTTTGCTAGTGTCAGGACAACTACAATGCATCAAATCAACTGACAAGTGGACCATTGGGCAATGCTATTGGTGTTGCCCAAACTATTGCGTGGACTACCCCAATCGTAGGTTTGACATGCCAATCCACATACAACCGGTGATAAAATCGCATTTCAGTGCACACCACTATTTTGCTTCCCGGTACACTGTAACCATGTCTCTCTTCCCGCCGCAGTCTCCGCCATGCCTATGCGATTTTAGCCAGTGGATCGATGACAAGATCCACCCCTATGACATGTGGATGCTACTATCACAGAAGAGGATGGATAGGGAGGACTACTAGGGCCGTGAAAGTCGCCTCGAAGAGCTGCAGGTGGAGATAGAGGAGAACAACAAGCGGGAGAGGATACATGAGGAGCAGGAGCGCGAGCATGTCTGGCAACGGGAGGCTAAGAGGGCGCAGAAGAGGGCCATCGCGACGAAAGCTAAGGCGTAAGGCGAGGAGTGCAATGCCAAACGGGGCTGCAAGGGCAAATGGCCACATTCCATACAGTAGTTTGACCCTCTTCGTCCATATATCCCATGTATTTCTAATTCTCTAAAGGCATGTGTGTACCGTCCTTTTTTCGTTAGTCTACGTGCCATGTAACCCCCTTGTCGGATCAATTATCGCGTTGTTATCATTATGCTATCTATCTAAAATTCTCCTCCATGTATGAATTCTCTGTTGCATCGCAATATCACTTACCTTCCTACTTATGAATCATTGCTACCTCAATAGTTCTCATAAAATTCTTTAGAAATCAATCGCACTACAACATACAACGATCATAAAATATTATTGCGAGTCTAACAGATTTCGTACCCTGGAGAATCTACAAAAATCACAAACGGATCAACCTATCTTGTCTACCCTTTAATTTTCAAAAAAATAACAACCTACAAATAAGATTTGCTAAATGTATTACCTACAAAAATTACCATTTATTCCCCCCACAATTATTTCCATTGAATTAATAAAATATTATTATTATTTTAAATCGCCCAACCGGTGCGTAACTTGTCGAGGTGTCACTCCACCGTTGAACGACTAGGACTAGTCGCTCAATAGTTGGGCGACTAGTACTAGTCGCTCCACCGGTATGAGACTTGGACACTTATCGCGCAACCGTTAGACGACTAGCCTAAATTTCTCAACGGTAGAGCGATAGAAGATTATTAGTGCAAAAAAAATAGAGGTATATTACTGTAATTCAGAATAAAAAATAATTTAAACCTTTCTTTCGTAGTACTATAATCCAGTGAAAATTCTGCTTGGCACTTGGCAGCAATAGTGAACATTTTGTTCCCCAACTGTATGTGGACCATATACATTTTGTTTGGTGAAGTGTTCACCATAATTCTAGAGTCAGATAATCAAAGATCATGATGTCCGTTTGATGCTTACACGTTATAATTTTTTCCTTCCTCAGGTGTCACTGAGATGGATTTATGAGCAAGGAGTGACCCCGATCGTCAAGAGCTTCAACAAGGACAGGCTGAAAGAAAACCTTGAGATCTTCGACTGGGCGTTGACCGACGAAGACCTGCTCAAGATCAGCCAGATCCCACAGAAGAAGATTGTCAAAGCTACAGCCTTGTTCCCGCCAGACGGCGAGTTCACAACGGTTGATCTATCAGACATCGAAATTGTCGAGGAATAGTTACCAAATATGCCCGCTTTTCACTCTTGCTGTAGTAGTAATATTTATAAAACACTTTAATAAGGCAGTGTTCAGAGCTGTGTCGATGTCGTTTGTTCTCGCCAATATTATGATGTAACTTCTTCAGTAAAGATTGTAATCAGCATTCAACATTGTCAAGCGTTGTCAGTATTTCGAAGTATAATGCATTTGTATAGTAGTTCCATACGAAGTGGGGGAAAGAAGAACTTGAAGCAGATTTAATGATATTTTATTATATAGAACTTGAAGCCGATTTAATGAAACCTCATTTGTAAACCTTGTATCTAGATTCTAGAATACCCCCAAAGTGTTTTATAGCATTTGGAGTGTTACATCAGTGGTATTTATTCATGAGATAGACTTTGCAGGTTGAAATGAATCCAATTTGGCAACAGAAAATTTTAATTGAATTCTGTAAAGTCAAGGGAATTCATGTGGTTGCTTATTCTCCCCTGGGAGGCCAAAATAAGTCTAAAATTAATCTAGTAATACAGTCCATGGTTTTGGAAGAGATTGCCATGTGTAGAGGAAAGTTGCTCAGCTATTAAATATGTTCTCTTAATGCATCTTAATCAACATTTAGGAGTTTACTTTATTTCCAATGGTAGGTTCAAAATCTTCAAAGTCTCTCACATATGTATTAAATCAGTGTATTATGATTAAAGTCTTGATGAGGTTTGTGAAGTTTGGCAGAGCGCGTGATATGCTCAAATTTGTGCAAGTTGTTTTAGAGAACATAGAAGCACTAAGCAAACCACAGAACTTTTGTGCAACAGCACTGTTATGGGCTAATACCATTGACGGTGCGCCCATGCACCCAAGGGATGGGCAAAGGAGGAAGAAAAGGTAATAGATTCTTTTCTTGATTCTGAATAGCATGGCTCCTCTCTTTATATAGATGAAGTTAGTCCCTAACAAAATAGAAACTACTTTGATAAGGTAAGTATTAAATGATAGAGATGACTTAACAAACTAAGCAAATCCTAATTGATTGCTACTGATAGGCTTCCTTGCGTGCAGCCTTCCTAATGGGCCATGGCTATCCATGGGCCCCATGCCCATGACATTTCACCCCTCTTAAACAAGTAGCTCATCCTCGAGCTACAGGGTGGCGGCCGTGGCTGCAACCCAAGATGTCCCCATGTTGATGAGAGGTCGTGTCATTGGAGGCACGATATATGGAGGAGGATCAACAAAGCACTGATGGACTTCAATGATGACAACAACTCTCCGTGATGGCTGTGACGTCGCATGAGTTGTCGCCAACATGGACAACTTACGTGCGGTAGAAAATGATTCAAAGTCTGACTCAAAAATAGCATAACTATCATCCTCAGCATCAATGTGTCCTCCTCCTTCTCTCTCTCCTCTCCCCTTTTCTTCCCCCACGTAAACGCGAGCGCGTAGAGCAACAGCACATGCCTCGGGATGGTGAGGGCGGAGGCGACTAAAGACGGCATGAGTGTGGGCCAGTTCAGCAACGAAGGAGGGCCTCGGGGAGACATGCATCAGCAGTCACGGGCTCTGGCAAGCCAAGCAACAACAGAAGGAGCAGCGGATTGAACTCGAAGGCGCCGATAGCAAAGGAAAGGCGACGACGCCAGTAGGCAGAGAGCCCAGATTTGAGCAAGTGGCCATGGGGGATCCTCGATCCGACGGATCCAGAGGTGGGATCTGGCGCGATGGCTCGCGAGCACGCGATGACGATGGATGGCTGAGATTCTTCCCAGCACTGGATCGGTGGAGCGGCAAGAGGTGATCAGATTCAAGCTGGGGCGCGGTGGAGAGGGTCGGATCTGGCCCGAAGAGGGTGGGTCAGTTCGGCGGCGAAGGAGGGGAGCCCCAGGGAGACGTGCGTTGACAGCCACAGACTCCGATAGCCTGAGCAGCAGGAGACGCGACGGATCGAGCCGGAGTTATCGACGACGGAAGAGAGGTGACAGCGCCGGCAGTGGAAAGCCTAGATCCGAGCAAGCGGCCACGGGGAAGCCCCGATCTGGCAAATCTGGCGCGCGCGGTGGCTGTGGCACGGTAGGAGGTGGCCGAATCCGAGCTGGGGTGCGGAGGAGAGGGTCGACACATCGAAGAACGTCCCTTCGCCCTGAGCGAAAGATGACGCCATCAGCATCGGCTCCAGCTTCACTGGCCGAGGTGCCAGCTTGTTGCCATTTGCTATCTTTGTGGCATTGATTGTACAAGTTCGTGAAGAGGGCTGGACGAGTAGAATGAGGGAAAATGGCTCGATCGAGAAAAAAGAGGAGTAGACTAGGCCGACGCCAATGATGCACACGGAGAGCGGACTACTAGGCGCGGGCACGTCGAGGAGGAGCACATCGGTGGTGGAGTCCTCCTTGGGGACGTTGAGCAGGTAGTCGATGCAGTGGAAGAGGTCGCTGCACGTCACCTCTAGCAGGCTCCACTCCCTCATCTTATTCCTTGCCATGAGTTCTTCCTTGACCTCCATCGTGAGCCTCATGCAGTCTTGGATTCCAGAGGGGATCTCAGCGTAGAGGCCCCTCGTGGCCTTAATTTCTTTAGCATCGGAAGCCATGGTGAATGGCTCTGATACCAAATTGTTATAGGCTAGCATCATTGACAATGCGCTTGCGCGCCCAGGGAATGGGCAGAGGAGGAAGAAAAGGTAGCACGGTTGAGGCTTCATCCAACCACCTCGCGGTCGAGACTTCGTCTGACCACCTCGTGGTCATTGATGTTTTGTTCGACCACCCTACGATCATGACCTTGTCCGACCACCCCATGGTCGTGACTTCGTCTGACAACATAGTGGTCGTTGACATTATGTCCAACCACCCCATGGTCGTGATCTTGTTTGACTACCCCACGATAGTGATTTCATCTAACTACATCATAGTCATAGACGCTTCATCTGGTTGCCTCGCAGTCAAGACTTTGTCCGACTGCCTAGTGGTCACAGAGGCTTCTTCTGATCGTCTCGTGGTCGTAGACACCTCATCTGACTGCCTCGCAGTCAAGACTTCATCCGACCACCTCATGGTTGTTGATGTTTTGTCCGATCGCGCCATGGTCGTGATTTCATTTGACCACATCGTTGTCATGGACGCTTCGTCCGACCACCTCACCGTCAAGACTTCATCTGGCATGTGCGTTAGCTTTGTCTAACCGCCAACTTCGTCGACCCTGAGTCCAAAGGGCGGGAGATGGACCATGCGCATCAGCTTCATCTCGTCGCTGCCTTCGTGGACTGTGAGTATAAAGGTAGGGGATGAGTAGTGCGCACAAGATTCGTCTCGCGCTGACTTCGTCGACGACTAGTCTAAAGGGTGGGGGACAAGCCACACGCACCGGCAAGTCTTCGTCTCACAGCTGCCTTCGTCAACCTCGAGTTCAAAGGCTACGGGATGGAACGTGCGCCTTAGAGCTTTGTATCACCACCGCATTTGTTGACCACGAGTCTGAAGATGGGGGATGGGCCGCACACATGTCAGTTTTGTCTCATTGCTAACTTCGTCGACGTCAAGTCTGAAGGGTGGGGACCGACCGCTTGCACTGTAGCTTCGCCTCACTACCGCCTTCGATGATGCCTAGTCTAAAGGGAGGGAACGGACCACGCGCATCATAGCTTCGTCTCGCTGCAGCCTTCGTCGGCCCCAAGTTCAAAGGGTGGGGACGGGCCATGCACACCATAGCTGTCTCACCGCCGACTTCATTAACGACCAGTCTGAAGGGTAGAGGACGGGCCGTGCGCACTCATAGTCGCCTTCGTTGACCCTGAGTCTGAAGGGTGTGGGATGGAACACGTGCCTCAAAGCTTCATCTCGCCACCACCTTCGTCGATCGTGAGTCTGAAGGTGGGGGATGGGCCGCACGCATCAGTTTCATCTCACCACCAACTTCGTCAATGTCAAGTCCAAAGGGTGGAGACGGACCGCGCGTGCCGCAGCTTTGTCTTGCCACCGCCTTCGTCGACACCTAGTCTGAAGGGTGGGGGACGAGCCACGTGCACCAGCAAGTCTTATTCTCATAGCCGCCTTCGTCAACCCTAAGTCCGAAGGGTACGGGACGGACCACGTGCTCTGCTGCCTTCATTGACGCCAAGTCCGAAGGGTACGGGACGGATCACTTGTGTTAGAGATTCGTCTCACCACTAACTTCATTGACACCTCATCAGCGTATGACTACCACGTGCTCATACACTCCGCCCGACCACCTCGTGGTCGCAGACTTTGTCTGACCACCTCACGGTCGTAGGCTCCACCTGACCACCTCATAGTCATAGATGTAGTCATCAGGATTTCGTCCGACCACTCGTGCTCGGGAATTCATCAACATTTCGTCCGACCGCTTCAAAGCCACGACTTCATCCATACCTACAACCACCACGTAGTTGCACCTTCGGCGACCATGTCACGAGCGACATAGTCATCATGCCATCTCCGACTGCGTCAGAGGCGCTAACTAGACAGGGCACCCAGCCTTTCGGCGTGGGACTTCGCCACCCGCGTCTACGAGCCGTCCGAGGCTGGGGCACAACCTACATGTGTTAGCTCAGCCTCTGCCAGGAGATGCCACAATCGCGTCAAGATCGATCAAACAATCCTGCTCCGGGAGGTTTACAGCATCCACACACCCGGGAATTGGAGGCTACCAGCTACATCAGCTTGCCCATCAACACATGCGTGCTTATTGTCAGGGGATGGGGGCGAGGCAAGTTTGGGCTAATTGTTCACGTTAGCTCGCCCATCGGGACCTCCGCGCTTGCAATTGGCCAAATATGTAATAGACCCAATAGTATAGGGACATGTGTATAAAGAAATGTATCAATGTACCGCTACCTTTTATACTTATTGAGGGGGTAGGATAGAAATTTTTCATCCAACCCCACTCATGTATATAAGCCCCCAAGAGGGGTATGAGGGGCCAGATTCACTCATTTTATACACGAGCCACTAACTCAGTAACCTAGTTGAGATCTTATTTCAGTCTTTAGATTTGAGAACTAAGAACAGATCTATACTAGTACACTGAGTCATTGTGTCATTGATAGTCTCGTCCCTCGCATTTCAGATTTGACTCATTTGAAAACAGAGCTACACTACACAGAGCTACATTTAAGAATAAACATGGGTCATACCGATGCTTGTTGCCTGTTGGGCCTAATGGAGTAATGGGCTGCCAGGAGTATGTATAGTATATAGGAGTATATGTAGTATATATTTTGTATATTAGGGGTATATACCGAATTTTTTGGCAAAAATTTTAGAGATGCAACTATACCCCACACATATACTCTCCCTCCGCCACTGTCTAGTCACATCCATCAACAATATAGATGTGAAAATTGAAAATTGATAGTAGTAGATATTATCATCCTTTCAAAACTCAGAAGTTTTTGCTGGTGGTGCCTTTTTGTCCATCCGATGGTGGCGGCCTCAATCATGTGGGGAATTTGTTCCACTGAGATGCTTCAGTTAGTGCGCTCTCTGCGCCTTTTCTTATTATTATTCCTTGAAAATATTAGGAGGAGAAAAATTCGGATCCACTCATAAAATTGGTTCTTTTGCCCTGGTGCAATGGAATGTTCAATGGATGAACCACTGGACGTGGACCAAACAGAACGGAGGAAACTTCGATTTCAGAATGAACATACAGCTTGCTACTGTAATTGCGTTCGAATTCAGACACTGTTTTCTAATCCGCCCGCTCATATTATATGCTCAAAGTCATATTATATGCTCAAAGTACGAAAAAGTCAAAAGCTGTGCAAGAGGCATGTACAATGGTATAAGCTAGTTACTAGCTCTAAGATAACTTCTCCAATGATATTAACTTTTAGCACATAGCTCATAACATGAATAGTCTCACATGCCATCCTCATATAATCTTGAAATGTGTGTATAAGACTAGCTCTTGATAAGAGCTAGTTTTTCTCTCTCTTCTATTAAAATATGAAATAATATGTTTAGAGCTAGCTCATAAATCACCATTGGACATACCCTCACACCAGTGCCCAAACTATACAGCTGCCGGCTAAATTATGAAGATGCGCGTCCTTTATGGAGTAGTTAGATAGTTGGTGATATGCTTCAAGGATTTATTTGGAGGCAGCATCCACACGTATTCCCATGGAGCCATAGGACCACAGCCACACTGTGTGGGGTCATTTCTTCTCTTCTTCTTTTTTCAAGCAGCTTCAGAAGTTCCATTTTGCAACCAACTTCTGACGTAACACGTGACTTTAACCACTTCTAAATTTATCGAGAGCATGCCTAACACGTGACGTAAGAAAGAACGGCCTAGAGGTCACTTGATCAATATAAAGCGGGTCCTGGAGGCACCGCCGCAGTACTGCACGTCTGCACCCACACACGGACACGGGCAAACCACGCGCGCCGCTTGCGACGCAGCTGATCACCTGCAGAGACGGCGCATGGCCTCGCAGGGGAAGACGACTACGGTGGTGCCGGAGGTGGTCCTGCGTTCGGGCAACGCGAGGCCCATGCCGGCGATCGGTATGGGCTCGGCGAAGTTCCCGGTCGTGCCGGAGACCACCAGGAACGCCGTGCTGGCGGCCGCCGAGGTCGGCTTCCGCCACTTCGACACCGCCTCCATGTACATGTCGGAGCAGCCGCTCGGCGAGGGTATCGCGGGGGCGATACAACGCGGGATCATAAAATCCCGGGAGGAGGTGTTCGTCACGTCCAAGCTGTGGTGCACCCAGTGCCACCCGCACCTCGTACTCCCCTCCCTCCGGGAAAGCCTACAGTAAGACACTCTCACTCGTAGAAAATTTTAATATCTATAGAAAGCAGCACAGCTAATATTTCTTGATCATCTCGATATTTATTTATTTATTTCCTCATGTTCTTGTGGGAGCAGGAACCTGCAGATGGATTACGTCGACCTGTACCTGATCCACTGGCCGGTCAGAATGAAGCCCGCGCCACCCGCCTTCCAGGCCAAAAAGGAGGACGCCGTCCCGTTCGACTTCGAGGGGGTGTGGCAGGCGATGGAGGAGTGCCGGCGGCTTGGGCTCGCCAAGGCGATCGGCGTCAGCAACTTCACCACCAGGCACCTCGACAAGCTCCTCGCAGCTGCCACTATCCCCCCTGCAGTGAACCAGGTTAATTGCTGGTTAATTTGGTTACTTTGCACGCCGTTCTTTCTTCTTTAGACGAATAGCACGTGCGAGATTACTGAAAACTGATACTTTGGAGGTGATATTTTAGCAAGTCGTCACTCGAACTCTGCCTGTGATCTGCAGGTGGAGATGAACCCCGTTTGGCAGCAGAGGAAACTGAGGGAGTACTGTGCAGAGAAGGGCATCCACGTCGCGGCGTACTCTCCGGTAGGTGGGCAGAACTGGTCAGGAGAAGGAAACGCAGTGCTGGAATCTGAGGTGCTCGCGGGGATAGCGAAGGCCAGAGGAAAGAGCGTCGCACAGGTACATATATCGCTAGATTGTGCACATCAAGTTGCCTCATTCCTGACGTGTAGCGGATGTTTGCCTGCCGGGTGGGGTGTGGGCTGTTAAATTCAACTTTAATTTGGTCCATCCACATCATTATTGTCAAGTAGTGTGGAATTTTACTTGTTTGAGAATGATCGGTTAAGCGATTGTTAAGCCAGGCTTATACATGATAGCATCAAGTTTCTGTAGTAGTACTGTTTCTAGTTCAGGGGAACTGCCTAGCTACTGCTAATTGGGGTGAATAGGGTAGTACTATAATCCAGTGAAAATCCTGCTTGGCACTTGGCAGCGATAGTGGACCTTTTGTTCGTCAACTGTATGTAGACCATATACATTTTGTTTGGTGAAGTGTTCACCATAATTCTAGAGTCAGATAATCAAAGATCATGATGTCCCTTTGATGCTTACACGTTATTATTTTTTCCTTCGTCAGGTGTCGCTGAGATGGATTTATGAGCAAGGAGTAACCCCGATCGTCAAGAGCTTCAACAAGGACAGGCTGAAAGAAAACCTTGAGATCTTCGACTGGGCGTTGACCGACGAAGACCTGCTCAAGATCAGCCAGATTCCACAGAAGAAGATTGTCAAAGCTACAGCCTTGTTCTTGCCAGACGGCGAGTTCACATCGGTTGATCTTTCAGACATCGAAATTGTCGAGGAATAGTTACCAAAAAATGCCCGCTTTTCACTCTTGCTGTAGTAGCAATATTCATAAAACACTTTGTAAGGCAGTGTTCAGAGTTGTGTCGATGCCGTTTGTTCTCGCCAATACTATGATGTAACTTCTTCAGTAAAGATTGTAATCATCATTCATCATTGTCAAGCTTTGTCAGTATTTCGAAGTATCATGCATTTGTATAGTAGTTCCATACGGCATGTGATTTTCCTTCAGATGACCAGTGATCACCATTGTCAGAGTTAGTAATTTACACGGAATTTTTCACATACTGTTTCTAGCTTCGAGCCTTCGACACAATTAAGGGGTCACCGAATATGTCTCTGAATCATGCCAAAGCATAACTCGAGGGAGGACTGAATATCGGTAGTCCATACATAGATATTCTCGGCCATCCATACCAGTAATCGAATAATTAAGCAGCATTAGGAAGCAACTAACAAGTAAAGCAGCAGCAACAAGCAAACAAGGGTTCAACGTGGGAGCGAAGCAGAGTCGCCAGGCAGCAAAAACATGGGACAAGCAAAGCACAAGTAACATTCCTAGTTTCCCTCCTTTATATATGTGCGTAGATGCTATGCCTAATGAAACACTCTCCAATTGTCTGAGTCAGCTAGCTATATGCATGTACACATCAGCATATATCCTATGTGGAGGAAAGAGAGTATGCAAAAAAAATTGAGCCAGCTCTTCCTTAAGCACTAGTCTATAACGCCAAACGAGGTAGCCTCTATAAATTCTGTGTGTGCATGTAAGCATCAAATAGCTATCCTTATAGATAGTTCTTTAGAATGCTAGCTTTAGTGTGTATTATATAGATGATGTGGAAATTTTATAGTTAGTTGCTAGCTATAACCATTGAAGATGCCCTAATATCTTCGAACGGGAAAGGAGAACGCACTGACACGGAGATATGGTTCTGGCACATGCTCAGGGTGACGAAGGGGCCGCCGCGGCAGCCGTCTTCGCTCGAGATACGTGCAGGACCCGGTTCCAAGGTCGAACACTCGATCTTTTCGCTTTTGCGTTTCAGTGCATCCATACTCTGGGTTATTTTTGGTGTTGATGTGTGTTTGTAGGTATGATCTGTGGGAGAAGTCGATATCGAAGGACGCGACGTACCAGATCATCCACGACGAGCTGCTGTCCCGCGGCTGAACCTGGCGTCGTTCGTGACGACGTGGGTGAAGCCCGAGTGGCTGAACCTGGCGTCGTTCGTATAGTCTATCATTCGAAAAGCGCATAGAGTTTTAAGTACATCTATACTTAGTACGATAATATTGATGTAATATATTAACATCACATATGGCTTCAAGAATTGTAAGTAAAATATCTAGTATAAGACACCCTATATTAGTTTTTAATCATTACACTCAGAGTAATGGGTGCAATGGCTAAAACAAATAGAGAATTGAATACTTAATTTTTGAATTGGAAACTAAAAGAGTTCCTAATAGCTAAATTAAATAAAGCATAGGAACCATCTCTTGGTGGCATTGTAGAGTTGTGCATGTACGACTCAAATCTATTAAGGTTCAAATTCTGACGGTTCAATAGAAATTTTGTGAGGTCACAAATTTACTTCAACATACGCCTTTTAGACTTGTACTAAAAGGGTGCACTCGCGTGTGTGTGCGTGTGTGACAATGTGTCTTTCTTGTAATCGAAAAAATAAGATAAAACAATTCCATACCATTCACATGGTACCACATGGGCTGAGAAAAAAATTGGTGCTGGGCTATCTACAAAACCTGAAAGGGGGTATAAAATACAATTTGCATTTAATTCTCTTTAGTATTATCAAATTGCGATAAAGTCCAATATCAATTAAAACATATAGCATATATACATAAATTTCAAAAAACTTGGAGGTGTCTGTGCATACCCAGCACCCCTTGGCTCCACCCATGGTTGTTGACGAGCATCAACACCAGTGGGCACAAGTACGGCCAATATTTGCCCGAGGAGCTTATGTCCGCATCAACTACCTCGGCGCTGACCAGCCAACCTTCACGCTCAACTTCTCCAAAGGCATGATTTGTTTTCCAAATTAGCCAATGGACAGAACCATGTTGTATACAATTTAATTGTGCATTTAGATGCTACTCTCCTGTTTTTTTATTTGACTTTAGAATCCGTGGAATAAAATCATCTAAATTGACTATACGAAAGTTATATCATTATATTTATCATTAAAAACACTATCATACTATTATAATTTTATTAGTATATATTAGTATAAAGTTATAAAAAGTAGTGGTCAAAATAACATCGTGGAGACCATAAAAAATAAAAATTGTCAAGTAAAAAACGAATGGTGGGAGTATTTTATCTTGTTTCTTCTGGTTATTTTATATTTATATACACACACATGCATACATACATACATATTAATTACTAATCAATGGCTATGCGTAGAATGAGCTTGCGCCCCTGACTGACCCAACCAGCCAACCGCTCCACCATCCCACCCCATGGACATTTACTAGCATTTATTAATAATGATAAAGTTACTATCATATATACATCAAGTTATCATTTGTAATTCATGAAATTACTTACAAGTACCATCCATAATTTATGAAGTTACTGCCGTGTGTGAGTGAAGTTGTTGCTAAACACATGAAGAGTTATTGTTCATTGTAATACTATAAAACTAGCAGTAATTTTATATGTGTTTGACAGTAACTTCACTCATACATGATAGCAACTTTATATGACACAAATTTTGCAGTATCAAAACATATTCAACATTGATCTTGTTTTGTTAAGCTCGTAGTTTTAAACACAATAATGCAAACTGATCGTAGATCAGACTTTTGGTAAAACAATTATTGTATTTTTTTAGCTTGTAAACAAAATAAAAAAATCATAAGTCAAGTGCATTTATTCTCTTCTCTCTCCTACTGCATGCAAGTTAAGTTATTATCTCCTGAACATAAAGTTATCGTCAATAATTCATCAAGTTACTATATCCTGAACATAAATTTATCATCGATTGACTTACATATGTCAAAATTACTATCTCATGCACATAAAGTTATCATCAAATATAAACCACACTAGGATGCTTGTGAGCGCAATCATACTATCTCGTGAACATAAAGTTATCATCGATAATTCATCAGGTTATTATCTCTTAAACATAAAGTTATCATCGATTGACTTACAGATGTCAAAGTTACTATTTCGTGCCAATAAAGTTATCATCAAACATAAACCGTATCAGAATGCTCGTGCATGCAGCCAGCGACCTGCGTGTATATATAAAGCTACTATCGTATATAAGTGAAGTTACTGTCAAATTTATAGCGATAACTGTAAGTAACTTCATACATTACAGATGATAACTTGATGTACATTCGATAACAACTTTACTTTAATAGACCACTGGTAACTGAGCATAGGGTAAGATGGTGAGACTAGTGGCGGAGGACGGGGGAAAAATGAGGTGGGGCGGATCGCCCGCCTCCCGCCGCCCACCCGCCTCCCGCCTCCCCCCGCCCGCCTCCCGAGTCCCGCCCGCCGCCGGCTACGCCCGTCGGCCGCCGCGCCCGCCGCGCCCCCAGTTCCGTCGCCGCTCAAGGTCTGGCTCATGCCACAGCTCGCCCTATCGGGTCCTCCACCACTGGGTGAAACGGTTGGCTGGTTATGTTAGCTAGGGGCGCACGCTTATTTTACACTTGCACATCCGTTGGAGATGGACCTGCAAGTGCATGCATACTGCCTAGTATGATATTTTCTACTGTTGCAGCTTGCAGGGGTACAAAAATGTGATGGATAACTGCATGGAGAGCGCCAAGACGCTGCGCGAGGGGCTCCTGCGCACGGGGCGGTTCAACATCATCTCCAAGACTCAGCTGGTGGCCTTCACGTTCAAGGACACCAGGGACAGCTTGCTGGCGTTCAAGCTGTCGACGAACCTGCGCTGGTACGGGTGGATCGTGCTGGCGTACCGCGTACACGATGCCGGCGAACCTAGAGCACATGACCGTGCTCCGCATCGTCGTCCGAGAGGACTTCGGCCGGCCGCTCGCCGAGAGATTCCTGTCGCACCTGAGCATGGCACTGAACGAGCTGGACCTCGCGGCGAAGGGCCCCGTGCCCAAGATGAGGCTCACCATGGAGCTGGGCCCTGCGAAGAACGCCGACGAGGAGGCCTCTGTAAGGATCGCGAAGAGGGAGGCAGTGCCGGCGCACAGGAGCGTGTCGCTCGTCACCGGGAAAACAAAAGGCGTTTGCTGGAGACCGCCGTCAGATGATCAGGCCTGCCAATTGTTCGGTTCAAGGTACAGTGAAAACAGTCCTACGAGACTCAGGAGATTCACGAGATAGTTGATAGAATCGAAGTTAAATACCACATATCATGCTTTGAGAAGGGTTCAATCTCATGTGTATAAAACCTGGGTCTGCTAGAATTATTTTCCAAGGAGCAGGCGAAACAGAGAGTACACCTTATGTAAGTTCGATTCGTGGCACCATTGTACCTAGGGTTGTAAAAAAAGCTCGAGGCTCGCGAACTGCTCGAGCTTGGCTCACTCTAGACTCGATTCGAGCTTGATTCGAACTCCAAACGAACCGAATTCGAGCTTCTTCTTAAGCTCGCGAGTTTTAACGAGCCGAGCTCGAATAGCTCGCGAGTTTGAGATTTTTTATTTCTCCGGTTTCCCCACCCCTCCCCCCGGCCCACAGCCCCACGCCGTCACACCCCCAGACCCCCTCCCTCCTCAGTCCTCTCCCCCACCCGCCTCTGCCAGACCGCCCGCTGCGGCCGCCCCTCCTCACCCCCCCCCCCCCCGGCCGCCGACCTCCTCTCCCCCGCTGCCGCCCCTCCTCCGGTCCTCCCCCGTCCCCTTCCTCTCCCCCGCCGCCCCCCGTCCCCTCCTCGCCCCCCATCGCCCCTCCTTACCCGCCCTTCCTCTCCGCCGCCGCCGCCGCCCCTCCTCCCCCGCCGCCGCCCCTCCTCTCCCCCCCCCCCGTTCCCCTCCTCGCCTCCGTCCCCGTCCCCTTCCTCTCCCCAGCCGCCGCCCCCTCTCCCGCCCCCGTCCCCTTCCTGTCCCCCTCCTCTCCCCCGCCGCCCCCCCCCCCCCGTCCCCCTCCTCGTCCCTCCGGTCCCCCTCCTCGCCCCCCGCCGCCTCTCCTCGCCCCCCCCCCCCCGCCGCCCCTCAGCCCCCCCGCCGCCCCTCCTCTCCCCCGCCGCCGCCCCTCCTCTCCCCCGCCGCTGGCGCCTCTCCTCCCCCCGACGCCCCTCCTCTCCCCCGCCGGCGCCACCCCTCCTCGACCCGGATCCGGCCACCGCAGCCACAGAGATGCCAGGCTTGGTCATCGCGCAGAACGCCGGCACTGTGGCCAGCTTCGCGGGTGTGTCCGCAGCGTCGCTGCGCTCCGCGACGCGCTTTAGGATGCTGGCAAAGGCGGCCACCGCGCGCGGCATGTCCTGGGCGCTCTCCACCAGCTCCTCGCCCTCAGCCATGGCTTCTTGGCCTCCGGTGTCTGCAGCCTGCAAATACTCTCTCTCTACCCAGTCTCTACTCTCTCGGCACCGAGCCTACACGAGTCGAGCTCGAGTTTTGTCCGAGCCGAGCTCGAGCCCAGCTTGAAGTTCGAGGTTGATATTAGGCTCGCTTGAGTTCGGCTCGAGTTTCTACCGAGCTCGAGCTCGCTCGAGCTCGAGCTCGGCTTTTACAGCCCTAATTGTACCATGTGGAAGTTTGCAAGCCTCCGTTCTTAATGTGGCCCCACCACAAAGTTTTCTGCTTTATTTTTTAAAACCGGCCAAGCGCAAGGAAAGCCCGGTGACTGGGACGAGATTGTATAGGCGGCCCAATTAGAGGAAAACAGTGGGCGAGCTTAAACTTGTGCGATCAGCCCAGGCAGACAAGCAGGCACGGACGCTGTGGCACAGTGAATCGGTGACGTAAGAGGTGCGCGTCAAGCCCACGCTGCAACTCGCAACCCTTGGGCCTTGGTGCCGGCGCCACATGTGGCAGTGTGGTACGTCCTTACTGCCGAGTCAACTAGGTGGCGCACGGGCGCCTTGCACCCCGGCGCGGTCCACAACTCCACGTGTTGGTGAGACACTGGCACGCGGCCCATTAGTGGATCTGCGACGAGCAAACGGCTCGGCACGTACGGCGGGGGAACCGGGGAAGTAACCGCGAAACAAGGGGGCTTAGGACGACTGGACGAGCCGTGGTGGTTGCTACAGCATGGGACGCGGCGGCTGGAGCCTGGAGAGGCAGCCAGAAGTGCGGCTCGCGCGGCTGCACTAGCGTCGTCGGCCGGTGGTGACCGAAGGCAGCGCAGCGTCAGCGTCACGTAAGCGAGGGCGAGTCGGACAGACAGATCTCTCACAACACGTAGGTGAAAAGCCTGAGGCCCTGCTCCATCCAGCATCCGCATCTAACTTTTAATTTCGTCATTTTAGCATTTTTTTTTGTTTTTTGTTTTTGGTTTTTTGTTTTTTTTGCTTTTCTTTGTTTATTCTTTTGAATTATCTATTATGATATAATTTTTTTATATTTTAAATTTAGTTATACAGAAAAAAGTCGTTGTAGTGAGAAAAAAATAAAAGACTGGCCTCCTCTGGAGCACTACGTGATTCTTACCTAACTTCGCTATGTGATGATGCATGCATGGACTGATGGTGATCGAGTTACGCGCAAACATTCCAAATTGGAACGCTGCATGTTTCTCTTTTCCTGCACAAGACTCTCCGAGCATGAAGCATCAACCTTATGGTGCGTGCCACATGGAGTGTACACAATCTTGTTGTCCGATTTTGTTTGCACGTACGTATAGACACTGTTAGGAGTTAGGAAGAAAGAGAAAAGCGAACAAAAACGTAATCCAAGCCAGGGACGGGGGCCCAGGTCTTCACTCTTCAGTCCTCTTATTCCACGTGGCGTGTGTAAAAAAACTGGAGATGGAAACAGCTCCATTTTAGAGAGCACAGCTGATCATGTATGTTCCTATCTTTGTTACTGTTCTATTCCAAACGAGATGATTTTATCTAGGTCGTTTGGTGAGTTGTAACACCTTACATATAAATATGAAATAGTACTATAGAACATCATCACTAAAGTAAAGAATAAAATAAAAGCAATAACACAATCACAAGAAAATTGAAATTTTTAAGGTACATTAATAAAGAGCCAACAAAAACTGAAATAATGGTTTCAAACATAGGACCGGTATACTTCTAACCAAATAAAAAACAACTAAAACAACAAATACTGGCAAATTACAGTGTTGAAAACTCGATTGCTCTCACCCATGCATGATGCTATCACTCCACTGCCCTTTTACCTGAGAATGAAAAGAGCAAGCGTGAGAATTAGAAATTTCAACAAGTACCCAACAATGGTCGCAGCACGGTGAGAAAAGGACAAGTAAAGCAAGCAAGCAATTGACACAGGATACGTGCAATGAAACTAAGTTATCGAAAACACTGATACGGATCAGAAATAGATATCATAGGAACAATGGCATTAAAGATAAATATTATTTAGCAAATTATGGCAATGGCGTTGGCGATTACTCCCCACATACCCGGTTATACGAGAATAGTCAGACACAACGATGTACTTGATTGTATAACCGTAGACGGGGTGTAATATCCTAAGTAACGAGAGTGCACGGGCTCTCCGTACGTTACTAGGTGGGTAGAAATCTCCCCTATGTGTGGATAACCCCAGGTCAGGTAACGGTTATATTATTAACATGTTATATGGTGTGAATTTAAGGAACTAAGAGAAAGACAAGATAATATTATGAGAAGTGAAATGATTTGCTAAGGTTGGAAATGGAGAAAACATAATTTTCGATATAAGGATGATAGGAGATGATAATATGGCGATAAGGTAACTGATACATCATAGACATATTATATAATATGATTTAAGCAAACTAAGACATGGAGAGGATAAGGCTATGATAAGTGGAAGGGGTAGAGATCTAGAAATTAATCTAAGAGGGATATTGTAACATAACTCATGCAAGGGTTGTCATTCATCCAAGTTTTATTATGTGTTAAGTGATTATTAGTTAGATGAACATGTGTCATACATATATAAATCCGTCATGGCCCACATACAACATCAAACAGTTAATGGATCATGGTATTAGGAACTAAAACATAGCAACCCTAATATAAAAAGAGTGTTAATAATTTTGAACCTAAATTAAATATGTTTATATATTACCCTCCATTAATGGTTGAAGTATTACTTCTAAATCACTAATTAAAGGTTGAACATAATTAACTGAGCATTCTAATTAATCTAAGATCTGGTGAAATAAGATAAACAATATTAAAAGTCTATAATCAAACAAGTATTGGTAATATGATAATAATCAGGCAAACATTGGTGATGTGATAATAACCATATAAGGTTTAGTGATAGGACGGTAGCCAAGTAACTTTAGTGATATGATATTAGCCAGGTATCATTGGTGATATGATATTAGCCAGGTATTGTTGGTGACATAATATTAGTCAGGTATCGTTACTAATATGATATTAGCCAGGTAAGCTTGAGTGGTATGACAATTGTACTTCAATGACGAGTAATATGGAAACATGTGATACGTGAAACGGAAAGGTCATGGCTATGAGGTACTTGCCTTGAGCCCGCTCGGTAGACACACTACTCGAAAGATCAAAGGTGCGCAATTGCCCAACTGCTCCCTTAACAGCCGCGTGCGAACCTACAGGATTGAATGGAAGGCAACGAATCAGGCACAGTGGATTCGATAAAGGAATGATAGGAGGTAAACTTGATCGAAGAGCAAACAGGTTCACTAGGCCTATAGCTGTGCGAAACGCCATTCGACCAAGCGAACCACATCCGTCCAAGCCCCGCTGCACGACCCAACAAAACTACCATGCGAATGCGTGGTTCGGTCGCACAATTGACTGGCCAACCATGTGACCGTGAAAAATCACAGTCACGGCCGCCCCGACCACCATCGTCGCCACCAGCCGACCAGGCGTCGCCTGAGCTGCGCCGTTGCCATGTCACTACAGCCACCACCGAACACCACCTTGCTCAGTGCCGATGGCTGCCACTAGAGCCTGGCACCGCCGCTCGAAGCTACTGCCGCCGACTAAAGCTGATCCGCCGTAGCCGATTGGAGATGCGTCGTCGCCACTCGATTTCGATCGCCTGCAGATGCGCACACTGGCGACTCGGCCGCCGCCGCTCGGCTTCTCCCCGCTGCCAGCTGCAGCTTCCAGTGCCATACGCTCGGCCATCACCGCTTGGCCTCGGTTGCCCGGAATCGAAGCCATGGCCCGTCGCCCACCTATGGTCCGAAGCCGCCTGCGCCGCGCCGGTCGCCCACTCCATCACCGCGTCGAAGACGTCGGCCCGACACCGCCTGGCTCCGCCCGCTACCGCCAATGCCCGTCTGGCCGGATGCTACCGGCGCCGCCGGGGCGCCCTCTTCCTACCATGCGCACGGGAGAGAGAAAGAGAGTGAGAGAAAGTATGGTATTGATATGGATGGGATAATGATAGGAAGATAAATATGAGAGAGAGAGAGATAGAGATAGGGATGGGTTTTGAAATGTGTTTTTTTCTTTGGGTGCTACATGAGTAATATTCCATTCAAATACCATATCACATTATTCGGCCAAATTGAGTGAACCACGCTATCCCAAACAGGATTATCCCATCCACCTTAGTACCACGAACTAAACACCCCCTAGTCAATTGTTGACTCAAACATCCTCCAAGCATAAAGGTGTAGGCATGTGGCATGCAGTTGCAGACTTAAGAGCCTGTTTGTATTGGCTTTTGCTTCAAGAAGCACAAGTCAATGCCAATACCCAGTTTCTATAAATCGCTTATATTAGTCACTACTGTTCATCAACCATTACTTTTCACTTTCATATATTATAATGTACTTTGTATTTTATTATATCATATTCCGTAAGTAGCATGGTGGTTCGAATGTTGTAGTGTCTTTCGTTGCCCCGTCTTTTTTATATAATGTATTACTATTTATCATATGCTTTTATAAACTACTAATATTCATCAACCGAATCAAAAAACATAAGTAAAAGGTAATATGAACGTGCCCTAATTTGCAGGACTATGTGTGTTGACGAAATGGCCATCGTTCGATAGGACAATGGATATGGTCAGTTTGATTTCTGGCTTTTTGCCGACACTTTACGTACATAAAATTTTAGCAACGATGCTATGACTTAAACCGACCAAACATATCAGCTGTACCTAATTAAAGCAGCACACCGAAGTTGCACGCCAAGATCCCAATACGCATCCTTTCAACCAGCACATTTGCAAAAGTGCATGATCCTTCCGGTCAAATCTCCATGCCAAATATATCACGTATGCATATTTTATCCTCGCAAGTCGCAACAAATATTCTCTAGCTTGCGAGGTTGACATTTTGCTGATCATACGAAGTGCATGGGATGGTCAAGTCTTCATAAATAACTGAAACCTTTTGAAGTTCTCGCCGTGTTTAAGAAAGATATGAGATGACTAGCTATCTCCTTTTGTTGTCCTCGTTTCGATACATATATGGAGATCGGTACATGAGCCGACCACACACGCGTTCCTCGACCAACTTTTTTTTTTATCAAGTTATTCTGAAATCTGAAGCGTACGTCAGAACTCCTGTCGATCAAATTGTGAGAACATGGGTGCATGATATGTAATTGCCAAATTAACAGTTTTCAAACGCTGCTGTTAGCTAGCTTAGCCGCTTAGGTCAATAATTTGGAGAGTGAGGAATTGTGATGTACCGCTGCTGTTCGCTAGAAACCATGTCGTGGTATATACCTGCGAGTTGGGAAACGGCAACTTTTTATGACTGGAGGCAAGGGAAAACGACTAATTAACGCCCGGTTTCGGAGAAGAGATTAGGTACGTATGCACGCAAGAGCGTAAGACTGACAATGTGCAGACTACAGAGGTACAAGGAAAGCAGCATGCATTCGCTGCAAAAAAAAAAAATGGAACGCAAAAGCAGGCCATGCTTTAGCTGCAGTTTATAAATTACATATGATTTTGCACTCAAAAAGTCATTCAGAACACTCGCTTAAAAAAACAACCTCATTTGTTTCGACTTTAGCATAATTCAAGCACAGCTCACTTTGCATTATTCCCTTTTATTCCACAATAAGTCGCATACTCGCATACAACAGTGTGCAGAGATACACTACGTAAGTACGCTTATAATATCTCAAGCAGTCATGTATTCATCCACGTACTATAATCTAACTATGGCTAGTACTGCAGTAGTACATATATATAACTACGTATGACTCGTCAGCTGAGAGCAGGCCATATGCCTAGCTCTCTCTTCGTCAACCTCCCGCGCGCGGCCGAGCGCAGAGGCGAACCACGGCGCGCGCGATGGACCTGAGGATTCCTCTCAGGACTCGGCCGCGCCTCGGTACGTACCGGCCGCCGCGGCGCGCCTCGCCGGGCCACACCTTCTCCGGACTGTTCCCGGCCATGCTCGCGTGTACGCAGCCTAAGCTGCCTCGATCACTTGCCGATCGATCAAACGCACCCTCGTTTAGCCTGTGGAACAACGGCCAGGAGCTGTAGGCTTTCTAGGTGGCAGATAGCAAGTGAGGCCAAGTGTCGGGAGTTGGTCTTGTACGCCTGGCCAGTACGCTACTCTCTGAGGCCCTTTATATAAGTGCGTGCACGTGTGTTGACCGAGTTGACGGTCACTGTGCGTATAATTGTCACTATGCATGCATTGATTGTTTGGAGCGGTGGAGCCGTGTGATTCCGTCTACGAGCGTTCAAATTATGTGCCATTTTTACATGTATATATATAGGGTTTTGTTAAATATTATCTAGATATTTTCTTTCTAATTATTATACAGATTTAAAACTGTTGGATTAGAGATCCAATGGTCATGAATTCTTCTTCAATGGCCATGAATTATTCCCCCCCTGAAAAAATCTCCCCCCTAAAAAACAAGAGGCTCTTGATATCTAATCCAAGAATTACAAATTTGGATGATAATTAGGAAGAAAATATCTGAGTGATGCCTAGACACTCTTAGGTGGTGATCGGTTCGGCTGAAAAGCTCATGGCTTATGGCTGAAAACACTGTAGCTGGCTGAAAAACGCACTGTAGCTGACAGAGACTTATTTAGCATAATTGAATTTAAAAATTTTTAAAAATATAAAAAATATGTTAGCCCATTACGTATAATACAAACAAATACGGGAAAAAAATAACCGGCAAAAAAGCTCAACAAAAAGTCAAAAGTTCAGAAAAAGACGAAATTTATGAATAGTGCAAAATAAGCCAGAAGCAGAAGCCGAGTTGATCACCACATTATATATATACAAGTGTTTTTCAGTGAGAATTTTGTGGCGTTGCGTATTAATCTCTGAGCTCAGTAAATTTTAGACATGTGCATAGGGGGCATCCGCGTGTATGTGCATGTATGGTCTTGTACGTGGTTGTAGGTCAACCTTGTGATCAAAATAAAAGTAGCTAATTGACTCTTCTTTCCACGGTGCAAACTTAGCTAATGCTCTTGATGACCGCCAAGGTGAATTGAACATTCTGCAGATCAGGGTTCACGCGCGTTTTCGTAATCGTTGGTTTGGAACCAATCCCAAAAGGCAAGCTTAGCATATTGGCCCAAATCTAGCGCGTTTGCGAAATCTTGCTTTATAAAGTGACGCGCGCCGATTTTAGTTTATATAATTCACGTCAGTGTCTAGCTAATTAACCGCGTGATATCGAGTATATACGCGTGGAATATTGAACTTTTAACGCAGCTACCAAGCAATTCTATAGTACGTACAGTTCCTTCCTCTCTTTTTTCGAGAGGAAACGTACAGTTCCTAGACCTAAGAGCAAGTTTAATAGTACAGATAGCTGCTACCTCCAATACATTTTCATGTCATCAAAAGATAATGATGCAGTCAACTCATACAATAAGCTGGCTATAAGTTGTCTCCACAAGAGCTCTCAATCATTTAATACATACATGGGTATTGATAATTTAATACATGTATGTGTATAGCAATTAGTTCTATGGGTACATGCATGGATAATGCATCTTTTCCTGTGCTATAGCCTGACTCTTGCATGGGAGTCGGCTTGGCTCTCTCTCCTTTTCTCTCCCCTCCACATAGGACTATACTGACATGGATTCCCTTGTAACTAGCACAGTCAGCCTTATTAAACTTGCTCTAAAGCAGCCGCAAGGCGGTGCTAGCCCACCCTAGCCCTAAATTGCCGTTTGAATTGCCAGCGCAAGTTGTACTACCATCTCGATCCTCGTCTTCACCCACAACAACAGCGGAAAGGACCATTCTTTTAAACTATAATTGATATTTTTTTAGATTTGATAAATAGTAATTATTGGTAGAAGTTGAAATGTAAAACAACTAAAATGTTGATGAAAAGAACTCACCATTCTCGCGGGCGGGCTTCGCCGGGTGTGGCCGGTGCTCAGGTCCCCTACACCGGAGACCATAAACCAAAGCAAATTCGGCCAGGTCAAGGCCTGACAGGCTTGGCTCAACTCAATGGCTGACTTGGAAATTCCCTATCCACCACACGGTCGACCTGGGCTAGAAATGGGCCGGAGTTCGCCGGCCGAAAAATACCTGGCCAGCGAGCCAGCTCAGCCTGAGTGGGGAAATGGTCGGGTCTACTGTAGAAGGGAGGGTCCATCCATTGGTAACTAGTACTTGTCAAAAAGCAGATACACGAGAGGGATGAATTAGATTGATTTCTTTTTTGCTTTTGGTTTATCACTTTATTTTTTAAATAATACATCTTTTTAAGATAAGTCTATATGTAAATCATAATAGATAGTATACAGAACCTAGCCAAAATCATATATAATTATTTCTCTTTATATACCGTCTCTCACAAATAAATAAAATTTAAAAATAAAGCTACAATAAAAAAGAATGCGCGACCATCCTTAGCACGCAGCAACAGTCCGTCTCACGGGTACTACAAGTACAAAAGCAAGGAATAAAGCATGTCGTAATGATGAAACACTGGTTGTGATCAAAATGGCTTGAGCTTTTGGCTTCAGCTTATTTTTGCACTATTCATAAATTTCGTCTTTTTCTGAACTTTTGGCTTTTTTTGAGTTTTTTTACCGGTTCTTTTTTTCTTCGTATTTGTTTACACTTTACGTGATGGGCTAATATGTTTTTTCTATTTTTAAATTTTTTTAAATTTAATTATGGTAAATAAGCCTCTGTCAGCTACAGTGTTTTTTTCAGCCAGCTACAGTGTTTTCAGCCATAAGCCACGGGCTTTTCAGCCATTTTGATCACAACCACTAGCTTAGTCATGCTCACCCTCTTTTTAATTATGTTCCGTCTCTCCCGATCAAAATGTGCGCCCTAATGACAGATATATCATGGAAGTGATACGTGGCAAACTCTTCCCAGCTCTTTTCCGATTTCCATGATTAAAAATAGAGTTTTTTCATTGTTCACATTTAAATGATGGTTTAATTTGCTTAAAAGTATTTGAAGTTATCGAAAGATCTGTTTGCTCATGAAAGGAAACGAACCGTTGATGCATACATTTTTCCCCCAAGGTGGTGTTGCAGAATTGAAGAATACAAAGCGGTTCATAAAGTATAGGGTTTTTCGCACCATACCATAGCGCGGTAAATTCAACCAGAAAAAAGAACACTTACGACGGAGGACCAATGTTATTTGCCCTGCAGCGTGCAGTTAATTATGTAGGAATACTGAACTACGTCTGAACCCAAATAAAGGATTCAAATTAAAACATAACCAAATATTGAGCAAATTGCCCCCAAGACAAGCACATAATACCTGAGCAAATCATCGCAACATCATTCAACAAATTAGAGAGAAGAGAGCTATACTTATTACGCTCTACAGTGATACAATTACTCTTCCCGATAATAGTACTTAGGAGTAAGACGACCAACCGACGCGCGCACACACGTACGGCAACCGATTTCCAAGCTAAGCTTCTTCATTCTTCAACCCTTGCAAGAAGAGAAGAGGCCGGAACAAACCTCGTGGAAGGCCTCGAGGATGGCGGCGCGGTGCTCCCGCGCGTTCACGGAGACGTAGCAGTTGAGCAGCGCCCGCAGCTCCGCCGGCTCGGCCATCCGCTTCGCCGTGATCACCTCCGCGATGGACCCCCGGAACTCCTCCCGGGGGGCGTACGTCCTCCTGTCCACCGCGACCAGCACGACGCACGGCTTCCTCTCGCAGGGGGCACTCTTCTCGTGGTAGCCGCCGCCGCAGGCGCACGAGCACCCGCACGGACGGCGCTTGCGTTCGGCCATCTCTGCCGTCTCCCGGCGCGCCGACGAACGGCCGGCGGCGTCGATCATGGACTGAAGCCTCGCCTGGACCATCCCGTGCGCGAGGTTGGACAGGCCGCGCGGCTGCGGCGGGGACAGGAGTGGCTCCGGCGCGTCGGCAGACGAGCACGACGCCGACGACGACACGCTGAGCCGGGACGCGCCGCAGCACAGCGCGCGGCACTTGCCGTTCTTGTGCTTCGCCCTCGGCGCCGCCACCTTCGCCGTGGACGCGCCCGCTTGGTTATTGCATCTTCCGCCGCGGCCGCTCTTCTGCTGCAGCTTGCTCCGGCCCGAGAAGAGCTGCATTGCTACTCCCCTAGCTAGCTCGCGTCGCGCTGCGCTCTGGTGTGCTCCCGTTCTGCAACTGCAGCACGCGAATGCGAGGGTGGTAAGATGATGCGGAGCAATTAACGTGCGAATTGAATACGGTGCGCTAGAAGCCTAGAAGAGGACAGTGCCCAATTGTAAAGCGATCAAAGGAGCCCGCCGCCTTTCGGTTTTCTGATTGAGCAATTTTTAAGCCTCGGAAAGTCATAGTAGCTAGCTAGCTTTAGAACATGCTGTCTGCTAACTAGCAGCAACTTGGCATCTCCAATTTGCTGCTTTCTCTTTTGCCATGGAATTCTTAATTAGGATCAGCTAGCTAGCTTATCAATTAGCTTGTCAAATTTATAAACGTGAGTAGCCGCTTATTAAATCATAGGCGTCAATGATCGTTTGTAATGTTGTATATAGCCGCCATTACGTAAAACCTACATATCATAATTACAGAAACGCACGCTGTTTGGCTCACGTGGATTAGAAATTGATTTTCAGAAGAAAAAAAAACAGGTTTTATTAAGATTTTTTAGGAAAACAGATTTTAAGTTGTTATTCTGTAACAAGATGAGTTTATATGTGGTGTCTAAGGGCATCTGTAGTGTATATAACCCAAGGGGCCTTAAGGTGGGTCTCATCTAAACCTTAAGGCTGACTCCATAGTGTATATAACCCAAGGGGCCTTAAGACGGTCCCACTTGGCAGATAAAGAAAAATTGTATTCTAATGCTTGTGGCCAGGTCTTTAGCTTGAGGACCAGCCTTAAGCCTTTTTTGCTTATAGCCTGCTTAAGGTCACCTCTGTAATGTATAAGGTTGACCTTAAGGTGGCTTAAGACCCTCTATTTTCATACACTACAGATGCCCTAAGGAATACTCAAGTGTTTTGTTGCTAAATAGTACTCAAATTTTGATTCACTAGATTTAGATTCAATGGATAAAATCACTTTGCCACCTTCCATCTTATTCGAACATTATTTTGTCAAGGAGTACTCAATTATGTAGATGTTAAATGCATATATACTTCCTTCCACTAATTTGCTCATTAGTCATTACTATGTGATGTGATATGAGCCTGTTCTTTACCTTACAAGCTGGCGACTTTTGGTTTTTGTTACAGTACCTAACTTTCAAACGGAGTATTTTCTCAAGACGAGGTCTACAAGTTAAACGATCTACACGTTAAAAGACCAACATCTGTACCATCCAAAATCGCAAGTGAGTATCTGTCTCTCCGTAATCTGTACCGTAAACAGCCAAAATTCAAAAATTTCAGCCAAAAGCCATAAACCGCAGCCGAAAACAATAGGCCTAATATTAAGGAACGCTCTAATATAGATTATTTTTTCCTGCATGGCCTTTTGACATCAATTATATGCTAGTTTTATACAAATCAAATTATGTAAAAAATAATGTGACGGTTTGTGCAAAAGAGGAACAAAACAAACTTAAGGAACACAACAAAAATCTTACTTGTTTATTTATGTTGCGGCTCCCGACGATACTAAACAAATTGATTACTTCGTTATTACATTGTTCTTCCGGAGAAAAAAATCACAAAGTCAAAATCATAAAACACAACATAGATCACAAAGTAATATCCAATAGATAAAAGAAATTGCGTGCTCACAAACACAAAAAAACATTCGAATACCATTTAGCAAATTTCTACTTTGTTTAGACTAGAAATTGGCCATCATGCATGCCAAGCCGTGGTCAACAGCTTTAGCAAGTTTTCCCCTCTCTTTTCCTATCAGATTATTCTTTCCATTTCTTTTCCTGATGCCTTTTTCGGCAAGCTGGTAGCGTGTGTCGCCAACCACCATGGAGCAGTCTAATTTTGATGCCTCTGGAGGCTGGAGCTCCATGATCATCATAGGATCTCGCTGTCACTCTTTCAATCATTCTGTCCAGCAGTAAACTACCAAGTGACAATGCAGGGACAAAACAACGTGGCGGTAAGTATCTCTGTGCTCATTACATGCCTGCGTGATGTGCACACGTAGGCGAATGCCTTTGGACGCATTGCGATATTGGAAGCTGTGCAGGCACCGAATGCGACCGTGCAAAAACATCTACAGCTACGTGCTGTTTGAGCAATGGCAATAGTGATACGTAGCGATACTGACAAAACGCAGTAGATATACTGTTTTTCGCACCAGACATTATCATCGTATAATCTCATGGTCGGTCGGTCAATTAAGTAAACAAATCAGAACACAGTTGATAAGAGCCATGGAATCTGTAGTCCTGAATCGTTGACAGCTCTTGTGCTGGAAGTCAAACATGAGTAAGAGAGAGAAATAGCGTAAGGCATGTCTGACATATTTCACAGCCACAAACATTTCCAAATTTCAGATAGGTCACAGCTAGCAACAAGATTGGGTATATAACGAGATATCTCCCTCCATTTCTCTCCCGGTTTTATTTCTACTAGTTGAATATCTATGCTTTGCTACGGATAAAGAATAATATTATCTTAGTACGTTAATTTGACATTGCCAGGATCAACCTGCTTCACGCCCTCAACTTCGTCTCCGCTCTGGTCAAGCTTTGACCAAGTTGGTGTCACGCCTCCCAACCTCCGACACCATACTCACCCTACACCTTGCCTTTGGCTCCACCATTGCGCCCAGTCGAGCTTAGTTGTGACCCACATCGCAATTTATTTTGTGAAGTTTATTTGTTTGTTAGGAGATGTTTTTTGTTAGAGATTTTATAGGGAGGAGGAATTTGTTTTGTTGGGAGATGATCTTCTGTTTTTTTATCAAGAGTTTTTTTATTAAGAAGTGAAGGGGTGATGAACCACCACCGTTGCCGCCACCAACTCCAATAACTTGTAAAACCTATTGTAATTGAAGGTGTCTATTGCCTGTTAAAAGTTTTTTAAGGTTTACATACTTGGATTGATTGGCAACTCCGAGTGAGTAAACTTTACATGCTTATCAGCTTATACATATAAAGCTTTGCATGTATCAATGGCATGCATTGGTTCATCTTGCTGTAATCCCGACTTGTGACTAAGTATAAGAAGCATCAAAAAGTTTGACCATAGCATATCATAACTTTATCCAAGCTGCCTAAGCTTTGTCGCACACAATGCTCATTGGATGCTCGAGGTAGATATTTTATTGAACACGTGTAGCATCTTTAATTCCATGCAAAAGTGATTTAAGGACGAAGATTGCATTTCTCGGAGGAATTGGGAAAAAATGAACTGGATACAAACTTTTTCCAACTAAGTGCACACCTCCTTGAACTCTTGAAGCCAAGAACATTAAGGTATTGACTGTTGCAAGAGTAGAGATGACATCTCACTCCTGCAGGACCCCCCACCCCCCCCCCCCCCCCCGCCAAGCAAATATATTCAAGTAGAAGAGAAGAAGGTCTTCTGTATAGCAACACATGAACCAGTATGGAATCAAAGCATCCCTCCCACCGCCACAAAGCATCATCGCATCGTCCAGAATAGAGGCACCGATGGTGCCGGTGTTCAAGGCTGCAGCGAGCACAACACACAATGTCCCAGCGCTGCCCATGGCCTGCTTGCTGCCGCCACGCGCTGTGCCACTCTTACCTAACTATGCCTACACCACACATGCATGCCCCACGCAAGCCACTGCACATGTGCATGGCGTAGCAGTGCTACCCACAGCCTGCTCGTCTGATCGCCACCTCGCTTTTGTCATTGTGAGAAAGGTGAGCTTAGGGGTGGGACTAGATGTGAATGGGAGGTGAGAGAGACCAGGATTAGGAAATACCACATATTTTTGGGGTTTCTTAGACGGATTTGAGGAAGAATAGGATAGAGTTGAGGAGATTTAGTTGGAGAAAGGAATCGTGTGCGCTTGGGAGAAGGTGGTGAAGGAATTGAGCATGTCGCAACCCACATGTCAGCGTAATTTTTTGTGTGAGGAGGGAAAGGGAGATGCACAAACATACCACTCATCAACTCCTTGTTTTAAGCGATAGAGATTTCTCTCTTAACCATATATGAAAAGCTCTTGCCAGCTCATTGCGGCATTACCTTCCCTAAACATCAAGGCGACCAAAAACGAAAGCCATAAAGAATAAGAGAAGGACTAAGAACGAGCACGAGGCCAAGAAAACCGTGGTGATGGTGGACATGCCATCATCGGGGGCTACTGGCGTGGACCCATAGACCGTGTGGACGCCGCTGCTACGGCAAAGGGGATCGTACACACGGTGCATGTTGCACGCGTGGGACAAGCTCTGCAACTTCCACTCCTGCCTTCGATGGATGTGCATTGACCACTCCGACGACGCCAGCACCGCCTCCTCTTGGCTCGTCTTCGTCATCATCGCCGTGGCAATCCCCGTGGCTGTGCGCGTCGCCCTGCGGTCGCGCCTACGACACACAGGTGTAGACCTCGCTCACCCTATCTACAACGCTCACCTACCTCATCCTCTCCTCTGGCCGCGGTGGCTCCTCTAACTGGACCGCCTCCGGCACAACTCCCAGGAAATCCATGTGGCTACATAGTCCAGCTCACCAACTTCTTCCACCTCCTCGCCTGCTTCGTCCTCCCCTGCTTTCTTGTGGATGCCGCCTACAAGGTCTTCTGATACTGCGTGAATCGACCCTTCCCGAAGTTGTGGTGGTCGGCCGTGGCATGCGCGCTCAAGATGGCGTCGTGTATATGCCGCATGGCCTGTTCTTCATGGTGTGTTTGTTGTTCCAGATCATATGCTACCTGCAGATCCAACGCATGATGATGTTCGCACGGGACTTTGGCCAGCGCGCCGATGTCGCCGTCGTGCTGAGGTAGCACTGTCGTATCCGTGACCAACTCTGGTGGATCAGCCACCGATACCGAACGTTCATACTATCATGCCTCCTCGACTCCTCCTCATCATGGCCAGCCAGTTCTTCGCTCTGCTTGCCAGCACGAGGCTGTCAAATTGGACCCTCTGGGGTTCAACCAGGTTTCACTACCCGGGCTGCAGGACCAAGTGGGTTGGACACCAAAGCCCACGGGTTGCACTTGTGCAAGTCCTTAAGCAACAACATTATAAATGGTATTAGGCCTTCTATCCCCAAAAGACTAGTCCAATGGCTGGAGACTCCCTCACATTTACAAGTTGTGTTTCTTTCTTTCCCGCAACTCATGTGGGATTAAACCCAATATTCACTCCCTCATACATTGGTTGTAACCACTGCAACCATGAGATCCATGGAGATATTAGACGCTTGGACTTTGATACCAATTGTCAGATTGGACCCCTGAGGTCCAACTGGGTTTCACTATCTGGGTCACAGGACCAATTGTGCTGGACACCAAAGCCCACGAGCTGCACTTGTGCAAGCCCTTAAGCAACAACTTTATAAGTGGTATTGAATCTTCTCTCCCAAAAGACTAGTTCAATGAATGGAGACTCCGTTACACTTATAAATTGTACTTCTTTACGCACAATCCATGTAGGATTAAATCCAATAGAGACCCCATGCTCAAGTCAACATCGCCACCAACGGCGAGCTCGCGGTGAGTGCCGAACGTGCCCCGGTGCTGTTCTTGGAGAGCCTCCTCGGCTGTTCGACATAATTAACCGCTTCTTGCATGTGCATTCATATTTCTGCAGCTTTGCTCTATGAGCCTTGTCACCGGTCTGCTCATCTGCCTCCACCGTGCGGCCAAGATCACGCACAAGACGCAGGCGATCACCAGTGTCGCCGCGACATTGCATGCTGATGCCACCATCAACATCCTGGACCGTGACCAAAAGAACCCCATGACGCCCAGCAAGGCGTACCAAAAGGCACCCGCGAGCCCCTTCCCAGTGAGCACCTCCTCCGGCGACGAGTCCGACGACGACGAGTTATCCCGCAGCAAGGACAGCCCCGACAGCTCAAAGTTCATATCTTTCCACGTCACCAATATCTCCTACCAGATGAAGCAGGCGCTAGGTACGTAAGTACTACACCAAGCAAGCAAACGCATGCACCAAACTATTCACACATGTAGTATGATTCTGTCGGTGTTGCAATTTTGGTACTTAGCACTGTAGCTAGTCATGGTGTTTTCAGTGACCTACCTGGAGAACAACCGCGCTAGCATCACGGTGTTTGGATTCATCGTCGACCGGACATGGCTCCACGCACTCTTCATGATCGAGTTCTCGCTGGTCATGTGGCTGCTGGGGAAGACCATTGGTATCTCCTAAGGGCTATATATTATCTGTGTATTATCCAGCTCTTATCGACTCTCGTCGACCATGTACCGTCAAAGTGTCATGTAGATTTTGTCACCTCTGAATGTGTAAATTGAGCGTAGATAGTTGAGTAATTTTTGTTCCAGATACAGGAAAACTGTGCAGCACTGCTGATGTGAGAATTACCTGTACTGGTTGATTTGATGCGGTAATGTGCTAAAAACAATTAGTTAACCGAGGAGCAGTGTCTATTGGCTTCCTGCGGTCCGCTTCATGATGGCAAATTAGACATCGACAGTACAAACGCCTGGATCTGCAGGCTGCCTCCCCACCGCCAAGTAGCCTGCAAGTTGCAATCAACTCCTAACAAGTTGGAATGGATGCAAGGGTAATCATACAGAACCGCGAGTCAGTTCATTGAGAACACCGAACAGTTCAAAACCTTGCAATCCAGGCAATACGTCCACTGGACAATTGGAAACATATAATATAATTGTTTGACTTAACTTTAGACATAACCGAGACTAAAATTTACATGGTGTTTTTTTTATAGCATAACACCAACAACTAAACCAGAATTTTTTTACTTTGGTAAAAAAAACTAAGAATGAAATGCTAATAACAAGATGTCGTTCACAAATCCAGCACTGGATTCATCCTAAAGCGCATAAGAGCACATCAGAGACAGGATGATGGCCCAACAAAGCAAAAATCTCCTTTAAATCTCACCCTCTAAAGACGAATCAGCAAAGAAACAAACTAAAGCAACTTCATAAATATTGGTACTACCAGGCATCAGCTGTCATAATAGTTTTACTGGTATCTGCTTCCTCACAGATGGATGTGCACAAGCGCAAAATGATTCCATTTCTCAGCTGTCATGTGTGGATCTTACACGCCCCCTTGACCAACTCTGAGCTGGCAGAATAAAACCAACCCTCAATGGCCTTCGAGAGTTAATTGCACCACTACGCTGAATGCCAGAATCACCAACTGGTATATTTGTGACATTTTGCCTTGCTCTCTCCCCATTTCTACTATGAACTCTGCGGACTACTGTACGAAAGGATCCACTATCACCATCTGAGGATGTGTAATAGTCAGAGCTATCATCCCAATCGGAGCTATCCATATAAGAGTCACTGCTGCCACTATTGGGATCAACAATATAGTCCCCCATGATTATAGATCCTGGATTCAAGGCCGTGATTATGCTGATTGCATCCTGCCTCTCTTTTTCACTTTCAAGCTCCTCCCACTCAGCTAAACGTGCAGGGTCAACTTCACGAGGCTTTGATGAAGGATGCTTGGACTTCACATGCTTGCAGAGTTTTCTATATGATCCAACGAATGAGCAATCCTCATGCATGCAAGTTCTCCTCTTGCGGTTGAGAAATCGTCTGGCTGGTTCAACCACTGTCCACCCTTTAACTTCCCCACGGCAGATAGGGCATGCAAGCTCCATCTCCTTTGGCTTCTTGCTAGGTGGTACCACTGATGTTGAGACTTCACATGTTGTTTTGTCCCTCAAATAAGCATTTTTAAACTGTTCAAGACAATTAGAGTGGTGATAGTTGGTACCACACATGTATGGTCGACAACCTTTGTTGTGAGAAGAACAAAGGAGGAGGACAGCATCATGTGGACGCTCCAAGCATATTGAGCAAGTGGCATGTTTCCAGGCCTTTTCCTCTGATGTTAATTGCAATTCATTTTGCTTGGCTGCCTTTTTTGCCTTCTGGTAGTAGGAAGGTACAACACAAGTAGCTGACCTAAGACGCCGGTTTGATAGGGTACGGTCTCTTGGAGTTCTTGCCATTTCTTAGAAAAAATGGGAAAGGGGATCTAGAACAATGGCATAAAAAAGTAAAAATACAGTTATATTCAGCTAGAGATCATGAGAACAAGGAAATTTGATGTCAGCATGCAATATTGGTTGGTACTAGTTTTCTATGCAAATCACAACAGCAACAAATGGAGTTGTACTTAAAATGATATATTATTATTTTCATGAGCTATAGTATCTGTATACAATAACAAGTGAAAAAAAGACTATTTTGCAATCTTCTGGGTTTTATTTATATCTTCTATACCTTCAAAATCATGTGATACAACCCTAGCATATTTCAAGTGCAAACTAATATTCATATATACCATTTGCATAGCATAGCATAGCACAAGTGAAAAGCAAATTTCAAGCGACTTGCACTTCTATGTCCTGTAAGTTTTATGCATTTTCTCCCCTTTTATTTAGTGAGGAAGCATTGACATGTTCAAACTGGTCAATACTTGCAATTTGCAATGTTGCATAGATCCTAAATTAACAAGAGAGAAAGCGATATGTGAACCATTATGGCAAAAACAACATAACATAAATTGAAAAGGCATGCACATCACAATAGTTATGGAATTGTGGCAGTCTGAGTACAAGATAAATTGGTAAAAAAAACAGCAAAAGCATGTAGAGAGTAAGCAAACATGAACAGATTTTCACATTTCTTAGTAAAGCAAACAACGTCATAGAGCCAGGGCAAGTTAGATATGATCTAGTATAACTCTGCAAGAACAGCCAGTGCCAGCTATTACTATTTTAATATACATAAAAATTGAACAGATACTGACCTAATTTCTCCAATTGGATGAACTAAAATGTCTCATGCATAAATCTAACTCAGAATTGGTTGCACATATTCAAATTATCAATTGCTAATTGCAGAGATGGAGGGAGTTCTTGACAAAGAAAGAGCGCGCTGCAATCAGTCGTAAAATACAACTTTAAACCCAGACTACTATGTGAGGAACAAGCTATTGGAAGGACTTAGTTTTGCTGTTAGTCACTAAGAAGGGAATACTCTTGAGCATGGTACTGAGTTTCAATATTATTTCACACTAACAAGCACATTATAATGGCCATAATTTGCATGCATGATTCTCAAAATGCATCTTACACCATAAATGCCCTTGGCAGACCAATAGAAGACACAAAAAAATTGAAATACTTATGTGCCAATAAGGGTAAAATTTCCCTATCTCACCATTCTTTTCCTTGGAGTTGCATGCGTATTTCTGATGAACAATGAATAGGTATTATAGGAGAGTTTGACTAAGAGTTGCAGTTGTTCGACTCATTCATTATTTCAATAATATCCAACAAGGGAATGTATCAGGTGAGACTGTGAGAACTCCTCGTAAACAAGGTGAATGCAATCCGAACTATGCAGGGAGGATTGTTATCTGTTTGATCATGCCAAGAGCCAAAGCTAGCAACACTGGCTGAAGTAGATACGAAGAATGTGGTTTGTTCCCCATACTAATCAGATAGGCTTGGTCGCTTAGATCACAAGTTTGCATTATCCCATTTTAAGGGAAGCTATTATCTGATGGGCCCTCTATCCAACAAACCACATTGTTAAACCTGTCATCATTCAGAGAGAAGGGTTCTATCTCCAGTGGCAGATCCAGGAATGTTTGGACGGCAGTGTATAGTCAAATTGACAGAGAAAGAAGAGCAGTTAATATCTAAGATACAATGGATTCATCCAAACAAGCAAGAACTCAACCCGAAAGGAGACCAGTGAATCAATCATCTCGACCATCGCGTTATTTATCTTCCTACGCAAACAGCGTGAATGTCATGACTCATGAGTGGTGAAAAGAGCGCGCGAGCGCGCACACGCATTGCTCTATTTTCCTTTAAGGCAACCAGATCGAACCGCGCAGAATATCAGAAAACCAATCTGACCCCTAATCAAACAATCCAAACCAAAAAAAAAACCAGACCTAATCGAGTACAATTCTAATTTAGATCCAAACATTATGCGCCGCGCTGCCGTTTTCTTTCCCTTTTGCTTCGTTCTTTTGGAAACTAACAAACGGGAGGGAGGCGGAGGGGCAGTGCCAGGGCCGTGTGGCGTTGAGTTGGGGCGGGGGCCGTTACCTGGAAGACGGAGGTGGGAGACAACGGCGAGGATGGCCGACGGGCGGCCGAGGCGGCGCGGAGGCGATAGGGCGGCGGCGGCGGCGGCTGGGGACCGAGGAGAGAGGGGGGTGACGCGATCGAGGGGGAAGCGGAGGCGCCGATGTGCAGAAGCGAGCGATGCGAAGGTTGTACGACCACCTGCACTATCAACGGCTGGATCAGGAGTGATCACGATCGGACGGTCGGACGGGCTTGATTAAGCAGTAGATCCCAGAAAATTAGCGGTCACGTGATTGTGATTTTTTCCCAAACGGCTGTGATATGTTTCTACTAATTGCAAATGGGTCCCTAAGGCCCTGTATAGGACGTAGGAACGTCGATCTGATTGTTTTTTTCCTGTTTATGTCGATCTGGTTGTTGGCTTTGTGCAATAACAGGGAAATAAAGGCTAGAGTAACTCATATTGCGAAGTATTTGGTTAGACTGATCAACAAGTCTTAAAATAGTGTCTAAAATAAGTTCTAGAAAAGGCAACAGTGAGCCTTTTTTCCCTTTAGTTTATAGTTTTTAGACTGCTCTTGAGAAAGAGTAAAGAGTAATAGAAACTTACATGTGGTTTTGATCAATATAAATAAAGTTGTTATAGGGCCTGTTTGGGACTGCTCCGCTTCAAGTTTTCCAGCTCCGCTCCCAACTTCGCTAACCAAACAGGTCTAACTCCAAAAACTCCGCTCCAAAAAAAGGTGGAGTTAGAGGCCAACTCTACGTTTTTTATGGAGCTCCTCAAGGGGTACTCCACAAACAAATGTTTTCAAACTCCTTGTGAAGTTGATGAAAAATTACCCACCACTGCCATTACACAATCCCTCTCCCCGTACCGATTGGATTTCTTTTCTCCCCCACCCGCGCGACTCTTCTCCCCCACCCTCCCGCGCGACTCCACCCCCCACCCGCGCCATCCCTTCTCCGCCCCCCACCCGCGCCGCCCCTCCTCCGCCCCCCACCTGCGCCGCCTCTGCTCCGCCCCCACCCGCGCCGCCCCTCCTCCGCCCCCCACCCACGCCGCCTCTTCTCCGCCCCCCACCCGCGCCGCCCCTTCTCCGAGCCGGCCTCCTCCCCGAGCTTCTTCTCCGAGCGCCGCCGCCCTCCGAGCGCCACCCCTCCACGAGCGCTACGCCACCCTGAGCGCCGCCCCTCCTCGAGCCACCTTGCTTCTCCGGCCACGGCATCTCCCCGACGGTGTACTCGGCGATGAAGAAAAAGAAGGATTTCCCCAATGTACATATTGGTTGAAGCTACTGGAGTAGTGGACTCAAATTGATCTGCACAATAATAATGATAATTGATCTCTTTAATTGTTCCCAATGTGCAGGTTTTGTTGATCTCGTCTGTGCTGTGCAGTCTGAACTATGCACTCACAGCAGTTCTGGGGTACCTGATTTATGGGGAGGACGTGCGGCCACAGGTGACGCTGAATTTGCCCAAGGGGAAGATGTACACGAAGATCGCGATCCTGACAACCCTGATCAACCCGCTGGCAAGTACGCTCTCGTCATTCAGCCCATCACGGAGGCAATAGAGGGGAAGCTGTCACTCGCTGAGAAGGGGCTGACCAGGGTGGTAATCAGCACCACCGTTCTTGTCAGCACGGTGGTGGTGGCGTCCACGGTGCCATTCTTCGGCTACCTCATGTCATTCATAGGATCAGCCCTCAGTGTTACCGTTGCCGTCGTGTTCCCATGTCTGAGCTACCTCAAGATCTACATGCCGAGGGAATTCGTCGTTTCGAGGTCGTGGCGATCATTGGCATACTGGTGTTTGGAGTGTGCACCAGATCATAAGCACAATCTCATAACAGATAGGTATAAATTTTGATAGCAAATTGGTGCAAAATGATTTCTTTATTTGTTTGTTTGATTGAGAAACCAAGAAGAGATTTCTAATACAATTTTGAGGATGAATTAATTGCGGCTACTTTGTCACGCTTCCTGGAATGCACGTAGATGAATATGAGAATGTGCATTCAACTTGAGAAACCTGATGTGTGCTGATTTGAGAATGTGCATTTGACCTGAGAAACCTGAATGTATCAGTTTATTTGTTAATGAATTTGTGATTAATGATGTGTGCTGATTTGCAAAGACAGCACAGAACTGGGATTGGTTTTGTCTTGTGATGCTTGGGACAATGAGAATATGAGAATGAACAATCGGGTTTATCAAACCACATGGATGACTACAACCATTTTCTGGAGCATGGTGTGCCATCTGCATATATGTTTGGATTCAATCTTGAAAAATTGAGCTATGTATTAGAACACAAGTTGATTCCAACCTCCATTTGAAATGGATACAAAGAGGAACAGATCAAGACATATATGCTACATAGATATAATTGCGATTATAATATTTGTTTTTTGGTTTTCTCGAATAAATTAATTGCAATTATAATATTTTACATCATATTTCAATTGGCAACAAAAAAATCAGTTGCATATGCTCCGCAGACATCAAAACATACACCAAACATCATTCAGGGGCACATTGGACCTTTCTCAGGGAAACCTCACATTCCTGGAGCTGGAGCTAGCTGCGTGCCAAACAGGACCACCTGCTCCAGGAACTCCATAGTGGAGCTGTTCTGTGGTGGAGTTGGTGGAGCAGAGGTGGGAAAACTGGAGCAGAGCAGTCCCAAACAGGCCCATAGTATATACTATAATTAACTCGTAGACTGTATCTTAAAAGGACACTCTGTTTAAAAACTAATTATTATAAAAAATTAAAAAGTAATATTTAGAAACTAAAAAGAAAAGACCTTAGTAACTCACGTGGGCAGCCTAATTTATCTTTAAAAACACTACAGCCACTCATGCTGACAACCTAATTTAGCCCAAAGAAAACCAAGGCCATGTTGTAGGACACATTTCAAACTTTGTGGGCTGTCGAGACAAACTCCGTTGGACATTTCCCTTGGGCCACGGGACTTCAGATCTAAAGTGGAATGCTCTTTAAGCCTCAACAACCAACTAAGCTATTAATTATGTCATAAAAAAATGTCTGCTCCAGTAGTGGCGATCGAAATCCTCATGCCAGCTCTGCTTATTGTAGCTTAGTTTTTAGCTTCTGCCTTATTTTTACTATTTATGAATTTCGTCTTTTTTGACTTTTTTTTGAGTTTTTTTGCCAATTCTTTTTCCCATATCCATTTTGCATTGTTCATGATTAGTTAACTTGTTTTTTTATATTTTAATTTTTTAAAATTTTAGTTACGTCAAATAAGCTATCATCAGCTACAGTGTAATTTCAGCCCAACCGAGCGGCACCTATAACTCATTTTGGGGTGTTCTATTTATGCAATAAATTTCATACACTTACATTTATGGTGCATTTATCATGCACCCTAACTAAAAATGTCATTTAAAAAAAACAAATGTCTATATGTATTTTATGGTTTACTCCACCTATGTATAAAATTTTAAGTTCAAATTCATTATATATTAAGAGTAGCAAAAAAGAGAAAATTTTGACAAATTTGAACTCAAAACCATTGACATATTTTCTCTTTTTTTTGTTACCGCTAATATATAATAAATCTGAACTTAAAATTTTATGCATAGTTAAAATGAGTTTAAAAGTACATGTAGATATTTTTTGAAATTTTTCTTGACTTTTTAGTTAGAGTGCGCAATAAATACATCATAAGCTTAAGTATAGAAGAATATATTACCTTCTATTTACTATACATCCCTTGCTATTGAAAATCAGTGAACATGTGTCCCCTCCCACCCCTCCTTTTTCCCCTCTTCCATGATTCCCCCAATCCACTGCCTCCATGTTCACGTGCTTCTATTGCATCATCGCTGCCTCTTTTTGTTCTAACTCAATTTGTGGGATTATTGTCGGTTGCTCACTGGCCCTGCTCACTATTTGATGGCAAACTCAAAATATATGGTGTTGTCACTACCTTGACGTCACCCTAATCCACTTTTCTTTTTGGCTTATGTACTTTGCTACATAACTAGCTTTCAAATCATGCATCTTTGCAAGACAGAAACCTTGTACCGAGTTTAGTTATATCGGCCAAAATCATATACGACTATTTTTCTCTTCATACTGTCTATCATAAATAGACAAAATTCAAAAGTTATAAACTATAGTCTAAAATAACCTACCCAAAAACTCAATGAACCGTAGAGAGCCACTACCGCTCTCTCCAGGCCATAAAATGACAAAATGTCGATAGCTTGGGTAACCTTAGGCGTCAGTGTAATTAAAATTTCATTTAATTGTAATTTGCATTTGCATACTCAAAATCAGCTTGAACTTTGTAGCTATTGCCATTCTTCAATCGTAGCTTTGGACGTTTATTTTGTTTTGCGCTAGTTATCATTCCGGTAAAAAATAGCATAGCCATAGTAACCAAACATTTGTATTTTTGTTTTGTTACCCCTTCCAAAGGCTGGGGCTTTGGGTCCAATAAATTGTTAATCATATGAAGATATATTTTTTATTTCATATATGAGTAGTACTTTAATACTTTCCTCTCTAATAAACATAGCATCAATCTTAAAATAAATGGAGAGATAACTAATATTTATCAACCATTTATTATATTTTAAAAATTATGTAAATTATTATTGAGAAAAGTATAATAACACTTCCTTTCATACAAATATATCTTGATGGTCAAAATGTGAAATCATTATTGGCTTGAGAAGGGATAAATCCACATCGGAAGTGGTCTCCAAAAAAAATCGACACGGGGGAACCGTCGTCGAACGCGAAGAGAGAGAGAGAAGGGAGTGTGTGTGGGCCGCCCGGATTCTCTGACGTAACTCAGATGACGTTGGATCACTGACATGTGGACTCTACGAGCTGTAGGCCTATAAGTCAGTGACTTAACGTCAGGATCTGCGCCCGTGTGTGGGTGGCTGTTGAAAGTCACAGTCTGCATAGGGTTTCTCTCCCTCCGCCAAGACAAGCAAGTACGCCACCGCACAAACCCACGGAAATTCACAAGCCCACGCCGGAGGCACACAAAAATTCTCAGAAAAAAGAAACCCCGTCCAGAAACCAGCAATCCAAATCCCTAGCCAAGAGCTCCCCGAGCCCGTCTCGAATCCTACAAATCCGCACGAAAATTCCCCAATCCTCCTGCGCTCTCACACCCATCGCCGCCGCCGTCGCAGATTTCATTGTCCCCGCGGAACCCACCGAGAAATTCGGGCGCCGCAGAGTGGTCGTCGTCTCGTCGCCCGCCGAGGGGCCCAACCCCGAGCGGGCTGCTCCCTGTTCAATCAATCGCGTCGCGGCGGCGTGGCACGGATAGCGCGATTCGAGAGGAGGAGGCGAGCGGTTTTTTTAAGTTAACCTTTTTTTTTTCTATGCGTGCGTGTCTGTGAGAGAGATTGTGTTCGGAGGAAGTTAGGGTTTGAGGGTTTGGTGGCCTCGGCTGCCCCCGACAGGGGGATTGGGTGCGGATGCGCCATTGAACTGTCGCGCGCGCACCGCCGCGAGTGATTGGTAAGGGGGGAGAAATCGGAGGTGGTGGGGGTGTTGCATTTCGTGGCGAACTGGATTGGTGGACGCTGCTGCTACGGGTGTGTAGATGGTGAGCGGTGCCACCCGGCATGGACCGAGGTGAGCCCTCGTTGAAGCCGGAATGGCTGGTGCGGGGGCCCGGCACAGTGGCCGCCACCAACCTCCGGCATGCAACTTCGTCCCGCGCAGGTGAGCTTACTCTCCTTGTCAACTTTCTGTTTCGTGGCATGTAATAGCTATCGCGGTTTTTCTTTATATACCTAATAGCTAGCTCTGTTGATAGAATGCCTGTGGGATTAATGGTTATTGTGGTGGGATGTTGCACCGGATGTGTTTGTAGTGGCACTGGGTGTTCGCAGTGGCTTTTATCTTACCACAGCTAAGAGTTGTTTATGCTGAATAGTGGTTTTTATTTATGCATGGTGCAAGTTAGTGCACTTCTTCTGGTGAGGATTTGCTGCTTGCAAGTTCCCTGTGGTCCTTATAAGAACAATCATTCTTCAACCTTCATATGCACCATTACTGCTGTGATTGTGATTTAAGGGCAATTTTTGTACTGTGATGTGCTTTGTTTAATACGTCTCATGAAACTTAGAGCAGTTGTGATATGTTGCCTTGTAATTTAGAGTAATTGTGATAACCACCGTGGAGTTCTGTTAGGGAGACATTGCTTATTTGCTTTCTATGTCAGCCTTGCGTTGGTGCTTGTTAAACCAATTTCAGTTTGTGTAACAATGTACCTACAGTAATTGTTGTGAAGTTAGAGATTCTTGTATAGGGAAATGATTTCTTGGAGTTATTTGGGTCTTGTTTTGCTGGAGCTGGTTCAGAGTATGTGCTTTGGCGGTCTATGTAGTACTAAATGTGCTTGCAAGTACAGCAGGTTTAGACTTAAGAGGGAACCACCTATTCCAAATTGCTTGGAGAGTCAAGATGCATAGTTCATATAGTGAGACTAGTTCTCATACCACACGTCTTTGCAGGTCTTTGTTACATTCCTGTAAAAAAAGCGCTTTCAAGAATGTAAAGACTTGCCAAGTCATCATGCATACTCTTATTTGCTGATAGATAATTTTATAAGCACATGCTTGAAAGTCAACCGTCATCAGCATAAATCACGTATCTCTAGATCCTGAAATTTAAATATGTTAGTGTCTTTCCATTAGAATGTTCCATAACATTTTCTTGACTACATAGTAGTATGTAATGCCCCGTTCTATATATGAATATAGACACTACCTGTTGGTTCAAAAGGGGATAGGCAAAACATAGTTAGCGGTACACAATATTCTTTCTTTGATACAGAGGAACATGCATGCCCACTGACCTTGCTCAGTTTGGTTAATTGTCCAATGTACGGGTAGAAGTAGAGTCATAGAAGGATTGAAGCAGGAGTACGTGGTGTAGAAGCAAAGGGCATTCGTGCTACTGCTTTCTAACCATAATCCCAAGTTTTTGCTCGTGGACCAATATACATAAATTAAGGAAATGAAAATGATTAAAATTCAATACATAAGTTTCTAAGCTTATTCTTGACTGATTCACTGGGCCATGTCTCCACAATCTTATTGCACGCAACTACACATGCTGAAATCAAGAATTCAAGACCAAGGCATCATTTGATATGGCTGCCAAGGTTATCACGGCGATAAGGCGAGGCGAGGCGCTAGACTACCTTCACACCTTTTAGGTGAGTATGGCGTGCGGCGAGGCGACGCTATACTCACATCCTAACCTTTTATAGCAGTAAATTTGTTGAACATACAGTGTGACTATTTTAACTATGTAACAAAGCAAATAAACATGAATAATGGTGCAGCTAGAAAACATGAATGTTGAATGGCATACCTTGACGACATTGTCCATTGTTTGTTGGCCACGATCTAAAATCCTCCTCTCCCACGATCTAAAAACCAACCGGCCAGTTGGCCTCGGCCCGTCGCCGTCTCTGCGTAGCAGCTCGGCCGCCGTCGCCCGTCGCAGCTGCCTGGGGAGCCGTCTCTACGTCGCAGCTCGGTTGTCGTCGCCCGTCGCAGCTTCCTCGCCGCCGTCTCTGCGTCGCTGCTCGGCCGCCGTCGTCTGTCACGGCTCTCTTCGGCCGCCGTCCATCTGCCGCCGCCTGGGGGAGCCGTCCCTCGTCAGATCCGGCGCTGCCGGCCGCCTCTGCTGTGCCTCGTCGGTGCTGCCCGCCGCCTCGTTAGATCCGGCGCCGCCTGGGGAGCCGCCTCTGCTGCGCCTCATTCCCCCCTTATTCCGGTATCCCCTTATTCCCCCCTCACTTGTTTCTCCCACACTCCCTCCCTCCCTCCATTTTCCCGACGTTTCCCGCCTGGCACAGAGGTATGGCGCCTGCCTTGCTCTTGCGACGTGGCGTCGCGGCCATGGCGACGACCAGGCGATGCCATCCTGTCCGAGGCGGACGCCATACGCACCCGAGGCGAGGCGACGGCCGTGGCGGCAGCTCCAGGCCGCTCCGACGCCAAAGTGACGGTTAGGCGACGCCTTAATAACATTGATGGCTGCAATTGAGGAACACGATAATGGCTTGATTGGCCTTCTGCCCTTGCGGCAGAAGGCTCTGATATGGCTAGTTTACCGAAATAGTATTCTTTATTGCCTTCTCCAAATTGTTGGTCACCTCTTACATAAAAGGTTCCCTCCTAACACGGAAACTAGAACTCTTCTCAATATAGATTACCTACTATAGATATACCCTGCTAATAATAAGTAGTCCTTCCAAATATATCCTCCCTTTTTCGAATTCTCATCTCGCGACTCTGCCTCTGATTTGGACCTTGCTGCGCTGTCCGCCTGAGTCCTTGCCGTTGTCAGCTCCAACCCTGTAGCACATCCAGCTGCTGAATCCTCTGCTGAAGTTGAGCCGCTATTGCTTGATTGCCGTGGACGACGTGTGTATACCTTGTCAACAAATGCATCCACAACACTTCCACCCTCTTGGCGAAACGCTTGTCCTCGAGCTGGAAATGCGCATAACGCTCCTTGAAATCAGGTAATGAAACCCAGGTAGCATTGGCTGTCGCACAACCTTTCCACTAAACAAGAAGCTCCCAATTGCCACGATTAAGACGGACACGGACAATGTGGTCGGGTGAAGGAAATGGTCGACCATGAACAAAGTCAGGTAAGACCACGGGCTCAACTGGCAGGGAGCCTTCATACTTCTTCAGAAGGGCGACATGAAAGACGTCGTGAATGCGGGCGCGGGTTGTAAACCGCAGGCGGTAGGCAACTGAACCGATGTGTTCCACCACACGAAAAGGGCCGTAAAAACGGGGTGATAGCTTAAGACACCGAGCTTATTTTGATGGAGGTAGCAGCCCGATGATGAAGACGAAGCCAAACCCAGTCGCCAACTGCATAAGTAACCTCTCTCCTCTTCTTGTCATGTTGAAGCTTCATATAAGTCTGGGCCTGCAGTAAGCGCTTCCGAATCTCTTCTAGAAATTCATCTCTGTCCTGCAGTTGACGATCCACCGCCGCCACTCTGGCCGATCGTGGCTCATATGAAAGCAATGTTGGAGGATCTCGACCATAGACTACTTGGAACGGAGTTGTCTTCAAAGCTGTTTGAAAGGAAGAATTATAACAATATTCCGCCCAAGGAGCCATTGAAGCCATTGTTTAGGTTTGTCGCCCGCGAGGCAACGTAAATACATCACAATGATGCGATTCACCACTTCGGATTGACCATCACTTTGGGGATAGAAAGCTGAACTTAGGTGGAGCTTAACTCCCAAAAGATGAAACAACTTAGCCCAAAAGTTGCTAGTGAAGATTGGGTCCCGGTCACTAACAATGGAGGAAGGGATACCATGTAGACGAACAATATCATTGAAGAATACACACGCAACGGAACTAGCCGTGTAAGGATGGCCCAAAGCAATAAAATGCGCGTACTTAGAGAACCGGTCGACCACTGTTAAAACCACTTATTTGCCTCCAACTTTCGGAAATTCCTCCATGAAATCCATTGAGATGTCCTGCCACACACTAGTCGGAACAACCAACGGCTGTAATAGACCAGTTGGGTGCAGATGATCGGTTTTATTCCATTGGCAAACAACACACCCGCGAATGAATTCACGGACCAACTTATTTGCTTGTGGGTGGTAAAATGAGGCACGTACTTGGTGAAGCGTTTTCTGGACACCTTCGTGACCCTGCCCATGAGCTTCTACTAAGACCTGAGGCCAGCACACGAAATCAGCACCTAGATACACGTGGCCATTGTATAGGAGAAGACCATCCACCACAGACCAGATCGGTTCAGCAGTACCAGTCAATATGTTGTCACGGAGAGCTTGCAAATCGGGTGAGGCGGAAATCTCTGAACGAATGTCATTGAAGATGGCAAATGTCGGCAAGGATATTGCCAGTAGTGCAGTCGTTGGATCTTCCCGTTGAGATAGAGCATCGGCAACAATATTTTGCCGGCCCGGCCGGAATTCCACCTGGAAGTCATACTCAAATAATTTACTAACCCATGTGTGTTGCGGCATCGTAGAAAGCCGCTGATCCAAGACATAGTTCAAGCTATAATGATCCTTATGAACTGTGAAAGGGCGTCCCCAAAGATATGGCCTCCAATGTCTCACCGCTTTGACTAAACCAATCAATTCTCGTTCATAAGCCGCCAATTTCATATGGTGAGGTGCCACGGCCCAACTGAAGAATGCGATAGGACCCATGCCTTGATGCAGCACTGCCCGACTGCCCGAATTCGGTTCCTGATGCATCGCAGTCAACGAGAAATTGTTTGTGGTATTCTGGAAGTTGCAGTACTGGGCCAGAGATTAATGCTGATTTGAGGGCAGCAAGCGCCCTATCCGCCTCTAGAGTCCATGCAAAGGCTTCTTTCTTGAGCAGTTTGGTGAGCGGACTCGCCACTTCGTCATATCCTTTAATGAACTTATGGTAGTACCCGGTGAGGCCAAGGAACCCCCGCAATGTGCGAATTGAAGTAGGTTTAGGCCAGCTCTCCACTGCTTCTATTTTGCTCGGGTCCATGGAGTCTCCTTGATCAGATATGATGTGGCCCAGGTAGGCTACAGATTCCACACCAAATTGACACTTGCATCGTTTTGAGAGCGAGTTCATGCTGACGCAATAGCCGAAGAACAGCCTAAACATGTTGCAAATGCTCTGCCTTGGAGGAACTGTAAACCAGGATATCGTAAAAAAAGACAAGCACAAAATGACAGATGTAGGGCTTGAGAACTTCATTCATAAGAGCTTGAAAGGTCGCGGGCGCATTGGTCAGCCTGAGCGGCATAACAAGGAACTCGTAGTGACCCCGATGAGTGCGGAAGGCCGTCTTCTTAGTGTCGGGCGGATGCATGCGAACTTGATGATAACCGCTGCGAAGGTCGAGTTTTGTGAAGAAATGAGCACCCTGGAGTTCATCCAAAAGTTCGTCAACCACTGAAATTGAAAACTTGTCCTTAACCATCTTCTCATTAAGCGCGCGATAATCCACGCAAAAGCGCCATGAGTTATCTTTCTTGCTGACCAAGAGGACTGGCGACGAGAAGGTTGATGTGCTATCCTGAATGATGCCCTGTTCCAACATGTCCTCACACCGACGCTTGATCTCGTCTTTTAATAATTGCGGATAATGGTAGGGCCGCACTGCTACTGGCTCGGCATTTGAACGGAGGTGGATATGATGATCACAAGTGCGGTGCGGTGGCAATCCTCACGGCTCATCAAACACATCAGAGAAATCCTCCAATAGTGCTGCCATAAGATCAGAAGAGTTTGTCATGAGAACTTGGGCTGGAGTCTCACTGGTTTTCAATCCGGTCCACAACACCTGATGGTCGAGTCGCCAAAAGGACATATTTAGCAGCTCAAAACCCCATATGATCGGGCCGAGAGTCCGCAGCCATTGGACCCCAGTACCATATCAAACCCAGCCGGAGGAATGACATACAAGTCAAGTGAGAAGTCTTCATCTCCGATCCTGACTTGGACTGCAGTGATAAGGCCAGAATTGGTCACTCTTTCGCCGTTAGCCATGGCAACGTTGATGGGCCGACCCTCCACCGGCGTGAGGCCAAGGCGCCTGGCTGTGTCCTCCGCCACAAAATTATGTGTAGAGCCTCAGTCAACCAACACCCGGAAGTCTGCACCACCGACTATTGCTGTCAACTGCATGGTTTTGCTAGCACGGATGCCTGTGAGAGCGTGAAGAGATATCTCGATGTCGCCATCCGACAAATCATCCAACTCTGTCCCTTCATCAAGTTCCAATAGATAGATGCCTTTCATTGTGCACTTACTGGCATGGTCCTTCGAAAATTTTTCTGGATAGTTGAAACAGAGTCCCTTCATTCGCCGTTCTGCCATCTCCTCTCCTGTTAAGCGGCGGAAGCGTGAGTTCGGTGTCCTGGTAACCGAATATGCTCCAGCCTGCACTCTAGTCACCGAGTCTGCTGGTGCAGACGACCTGGACAGCGAGGAAGCTGCTGTCAGGACGCCTTTAGGGTTCACAGTCGCGCCACCAATTGTGTTGCGGTTGGCATGGGTTGGTTGACTGGGCGCTACTGGTCTAGTCACCGATCGACCTTCTTCTTCATCATTGACATCCAATCTGCTCTCGTATGCTCGAGCGAGACTCATGGCCATCTCGAGTGTAGATGGGTTTTGAAGCTCTACATCCGTTTGGAGAGGATTACGGAGGCCGCTCGTGAAAATTTGAACTTGTCTTTCCATCATCTCGTCACAACGGCACAAAAGGGTGAGAAACCGCTCTTGATATTCCTCCACTGTTCCCGTGTGCCGGAGTTGGATAAGCTCGCTAAGAGGATTGTTCCGTATCGGAGGCCCAAAGCGAAGGTTGACATGCTCAACAAATCGGGGCCAAGTCGGAACCCGCTTTCTGTGCTCCAAATGGTAATACCATTGCTGAACTACCCTGGTCATGTGGTATGATGCCAACCACACTTTTTCCTCTTCCATGGTACGCTGCCGGAGAAAAACTGCTCACAATGATTCAGCCAAGGGAGAGGATCTTCTTTGCCGTCGAAAATTGGAAACGCCAATTTGTGGAATCGTGGAACACCCCGGCTTGCTGTGATTTCTTGGCCATCATGCTTCTGGACGTAAGGGATACCCTTATTCCTGCCGCTGGCCGAGACATCCTGGCTCAACTTTATGTTGCTGACATCCTTCTCCAGATTGTTGACCCGTTCAATTGTTGTGTTCATCTTTTCCAGCATCTGCCAGATCTCACTGAGCTTCTTCTTATCTTCGGGATCCATGGCGGTGGTAGATGGCTGTGGGCGTGGAGGTTCTGTGGAGGCGTGAGGCTCTGATACCAAAGATGATATGGCTGCAATTGAGGAACACGATAATGGCTTGATCGCCCTTCGAAGGCTCTGATCTGGCCAGTTTACTGGAATAATATTCTTTATTGCCTTCTCCAAACAGTTGGTCACCTCTTATATAAAAGGTTCCCTCCTAACAAGGAAACTAGAACGCTTCTCAATATAGATTACCTACTATAGATATATCCTGCTAATAATAAGTAGTCCTTCCAAATATATCCTCCCTTTTCCGAATTCTCATCTCGCGACTCTGCCTCTGATTTGGACCTTGCTGCGCTGTCCGCCTGAGTCCTTGCCGTTGTCAACTCCAACCCTGTAGCACATCCAGCTGCTGAATCCTCTGCTGAAGCTGAGCCGCTATTGCTTGATTGCCGTCGACGACGCGTGTATACCTTGCCAACAAATGCGTCCACAACATCATTTCACATTACTGACTTGGGCTTGAAGGTATGGAGTGAGGCTGTAGCTTGGAACCCACCTGGATTCAAGGGCACATAGGAGTGCATGCCCTTGCGGTTATCAATAGCTTGTTGGAGACAATATTTCAGCTTTTTTTTTGTGTTGATGTGTTTAGTAAAATCATTTTATTGCTTGTTGTGAGCTGGCTATTATTTGGCAAGCATCAGACGTCCATGATACTATACATTATTGCTGCTGATTACCAAACATTATTGCTTTAATGTTTGTGAAATGTGTTGTTCTTGCACTTAGGAAGGAATGGTATTACGTATCCTGCAGATGTGCCATTATTTTCTTACCAAGTATTATCATTTAAATGCCTTTTTGATTGGTTTGGTGTAATTGCATGGTTTAGCTGAGCATTTATATGCATATGCTTGAATTGACAGTTAGCTACATTACTTTCCCATCTTGTAAACTTACTGTATTTTGTGCTAAGAAGCTGTTGCTTGAATGCTTTAGATGATCAAGGCAGAGGTGCTTCATCAAGAAACAGATCATCGGGCCGTGACCGTGAACGGAGCTCCCAACAATCCTCGTCACGGAGGGTTTCAGGTTCAAATGGGTCCAGACGGCATGATGGGGATGGTACAGGGAAGTCAAGAGGCTATGCCAGTTTTGGAAGGAGCAATTCAGACAGAGGTCGAGAAAGGATCTCTGATTTCCGTGCTAGAGAGACTATGTTGGGCCCGCCAGATGATCCCTTACATGATGGCTTCGAATCATTTAGCTCATGCAGACCTGAAAGGGATAGGCTTAATCGAACTCATTCGAAGTTGGAGACATGGAATCGGTCAGTAGGAGTAAGTTTAGACAATGGTAACCTATCTAGAAAGGATGCTGGTGGCATCTCCTTTGAGCGAGAATTCCCACACCTTGGTTCTGAGGACAAGAATGGAAAGCAAGACATAGGCAGAGTTCCATCTCCTGGAATTAGCACCCCAATTCAGAGCATACCATTGGTTACTGTCTCTGATGGCTGGAATTCGGTGCTAGCAGAAGTTCCTATACTTAGTGAGCCAAGCAAGAACGCTGTTTCCTCTCCTTTATCACGCGATGGTTCCAGTAAGCAGCTGGAAGTGCCAGTTTGCGGGACAGCATTAAGCATGGCTGAAACAGTGATGCAAGCACCATTAAAAATTTCCACCACACCACAGGTAGTGTAATGAATATGATATTTGATGTTTTCCTCTTTGACATATCCATGCCATTCACTTGATTTAACTAGTGTTTTGTGCGCCATCTCTTTTCTTACCCAGTTATTGATTGATGCTCAGAAGATTGACGAAACAACTACGAGACAATGCATTCTAAGACCCTTGACACCTTCATCAAGCAAAATTTCTGTAAGTATCTTATATATCGCCTTTGTGCCATATTATCAATACTATGCTTTTCTTGTTTGTGTGATTATCATGGATATGTTCAGAAGCTCTTTTCCACCTTGTTTGACAATTACTTTGGCCCTTCAAACACAGCAAGAATATTGCAAATATAATTTATTCAGCTTCTCTTGTAGTCTTGTGTAATCAAATAGTACAATTAAATCAAAAAAAAAAACTTAAAGCACTTTATTTGCATTCGATTGTAATTAGTGGATCAACCACTTCGACCTTTATCTGATCCTATTTGTTGTTTTATGCTATTAGTGATCATATTCAAATTAGTAAAATTGGGTATAGGTTGGTTCAATTACTTGAGGTTTTATGCAAACTGCAACTATCCATGAACCAGATTCTGGCAATTATCTGAGCATTGCTAGGAGTTGTGGTGTCATTATATTAGTTATTTGTGCAAATGCAATGGTGGGGATTGGAACATATGCGTTTTTCTGTTTTAAAAATCTCAAATCCAGAATATTATTCTACATCTGGTATTCACTTTGCAGTTCACATCTGAACTAATTTACAAGTAATATCCTTCATAAGTTTTTAGGTTAGAAGCCTCTAAGATAGCGCTTTACCAATTTGACTATAAGCCTCTAAGATAGCTCTTTACCAATTTGACTATGGACAACTAAAAGATCACAAGGCAGGCAAATCCATGGCACCAGAAATATCCTCCATTTAGCGTGTGTGTTCTGATGACACACTTCACTGGTCATGTGATTTTTGAATTTCGACCAATATTTTGCACCCCCCCCCCCCAACACACACACACCTAAAAGAAATTAGCAAAACAAGTTATCAATTTCCTTATGATTAGTTAAAGCCCATCTTGGTATGTAACCTTTTGGCCATAGTATTGTAGACTGAACCAGTCAGTGAACATTTTAAAAAAAAGAAGTCAGCAAAATTTCTCAGCTTAATTTATGCGGCAACAAATACAAGAAAGCTAGCTAGCAGTGTAGGTAGTACTCTTGATTATAGAAATGCTATTGTACTTTCGATGATAGTTAATACTGTCGCAGCTCTTGTAGCTATGTATTATGACTAAAGTTTTTGCCTAGTCTAACATTGCAATGATTTTATTCATTCAAGTCTTATGAAATAAGCTAATATATTGGTCTTTTGTATATTATACTTGACAACAGTGAACTGGCCTTTTGTATATTATACTTGATCAGCATGGGATCATCACTATTCACAGCATGCAACCGTAAATTGGCCTTCTATATATATTATATACTTGACCAGCATGGAATCATTAGGCATGCAATTGATAAGATGCCATGTAGTTTGCTCATACCTGTCTGCTTTTTTGTGGTCTCCTGCAATTTTACTTCAAAATATATTTCCTTCTTATCCATATGCAGATCTTTTTGAACTTGAGTGAATGTGCTTCTTCTGTTTGTAATTTTGTTTCACATATTTATGGAGTGATGTTTTCTTGTGCTGAATTAGTGACATTTTGGTTTGCAATAATTCATATATAACACTGTACAGGTATCAAATTCATCAGATAAGTTAAAAGCCAAAGGTGCAAGATCTGGAGATTCTAATGGTCCGATCAAAGGTGCACCACAACTGTCAATACAGCCTTCCAGCAGCTCTGTTCGTACTCAAGCCAAAACTGAGCTTGTAAAGCTATCTCAATCTGGAAGCTTTCAAGTCCTGAGCCGCAATCTGAATGGTATTGCCAATACCACCAAAGACTGCAATAGCAATCCTGTGAGCCCTGTTCTAGGTCAATCTTCATCAGTGGAGCCACTGAAAAAGCCTATTGTCAACCAAAAGGTTAAGGGTGAGCCACTGAAAAAGCCTATTGTCAACCAAAAGGTTAAGGGTGTCACTAATGGTCTCCCTTTGCATCTACTACAAGGTTCATTTGGTGAGAGAAAAGCAAGTGCAAAAGACAAGCATAAATTCTTTGAGTTGCTGCGGAGCAAGTCTTTAAATGGTTCAGGCACTGCTATTGAGTCTTCATCTAGCTTGATTGATGAGCAGCGGAACTCTTGTCTTGATTTGTCCTTGTTTAATTCTGGAATCAAGTGTATTGAAAATGGGAGTAGTTCCTGTGAGGAAGCAAATTCTTGTGGGGGATCTGAGGAACACCTCTCTGACAATGAGGAAATTAAGCCACCTTTGGAACCTCCTGATGTTTTTGATGAGGGGCCACAGGGGATTCTAGCTGACAACAGTGATGCCAATTCTTCATCAGACATTGCTGACACAGAAGATGTAGTATCTAAGAAGCCCCAGACAGACAACGCTGAAGCCACTCTGTCCACCATACCTGCAGATGTAAATGATAGTTCCACAAGGTCCAACGCTGGCGATGATGAAGCCAATTTGTCATTTGATCCCATTGGAGTAGGGGAAGAGGAACCCTATCCTGCTCAAGACAAACCTAGTCCAGAAGAAATGGCTTTCCTGCTATCTCTTGGCTGGAATGAGCACGAAGTAGTTCCACCTCTGCAACAGGAAGAGATTGCCGATTGTGTAAGTTTTTGATTTTTTGTTATGTTTCTTATTCTAGTCAACGAAAATTATTTTCCCTGCAAAATTTAAATGTTCGGGGGTTTAAACATTTCAATAAATTTCACTATTCTCCATTCATTGTTCATAACTTTAACTGGGTCCCATTCTTTCAGTTTCATCAAAAACATGTCCCAAAACTTACATTTCAGCTTGATAGCTTCAGTTTGTTCTTTTCCATGCCTGATTTAATGATGTGGCTTGCTATATCAGCAAAATGTATTGATGATGTGGCTTGCTGCCATCTAAATATTGGGTGCCATCATCACTGTACTGCTGACAATGCATGCTAGATCACCAAATGCTTTATATTACTAGTACAGTACCCGTGCTTTGCAATAGATCTTAAATAAACAATACCACATGTAGTGAACTCATTATTTTGATTTTAGAGTTTAGATTATGATACCATGAATCGTCTAATTGAACTCTGTTGGAACGGGAGCTCGACAACTTGTTTTTTTTTCTGTGAGGAGGGGAAGAGGGGAGGGGAGAACGGACTGCCATCAACTCTTTCTTTTAAGTAGTATAGATATAGATTTCACAAAAGGGACTCAATTAAAGCCGAAAGGGAAGTTCAGGGACTGTTGACAAAAATTGTAAGAGTGGGGAACACATTGAATTTTCAGGTCCTGAGGTGAAATTTACTTTACACCATATTGATATCATCATATGTAGCTTTGCACGTCATTTAAGTTTTCTGGCAATCCACTTCAGGAATGCACACTGGTAAAATTTTACCATGTTTGCCTACCATTTGTTGTGACATAATGTCCCATTATTTTGCAGCTAAAGCGCAATGAGAGGCTGCAGCAGAAGCTTCAGGAATGTAGGGGCTAATCACTGAATCCATCGAGCAACGTTACTGGTGTGGTGTCGCAGAGAACATGTGGATGTGAAGCCGTCAGGGGATGATTGTCTAGCTTAACAAGCCGAGATTTTTTTGGTTAATGCTTCAGCATTATGGGGAGGTTTCACATAGCTGACATTTCTCCCTGCTGAAGAGAGGTTTTAGGGTTTTCTTATTTTCGCAGAAGGAATACAAAGTGAAAGTCTGTCTGGTGTTGGAGGCACATAGGTGTGCGGTGCTCTGAAAGAATAGGGTTGTCTTCTTTTTACTTCTCATGGCTTATCCTTGTTTCAGAAAAAAGGGGAAAGAATGCTGGGTCTTAACATGAAAGGTGCATAGGGTTAACTTGACATCATGTTTTGCGTTTTTGCTTGTTTTCCTTCGCGTATCTTATTGCTAATCTGTTACTTCTTTAATTTTGGCGCTTCCCGTCTGTTCTGGTAAAATGTGACGGGGAAGATATACGCAGTATATTGTCGAGTAGGCCAGAACTTGTCGAGTAGGCCGGCACATCCGGATTTGGCTCTTAGATATATCATCTTGTTGATTGGGAATATGAAACAAAAATTCTTCTTAAGGGCCTGTTTGGGACTGCTCCACTCTAGATTTTGCAGCTCTGCTCTAGCTTTGCCTTGCCAAACATCTTCAACTCCTAAAACTCCGCTCCGAGAAAAAAGTGGAGTTAGGGGCTAACTTCACGTTTTTTGTGGAGCACCTTAAGAGGTACTCCAGTATTTGGACTTTTGTACCTCCTCATGGAGTTGTGAAGAAAATTACATACCATTGCCATTACTGATTACACACCTCGTATTGGTTCGCATCTTTCTGGCTCCCCCCGCGCGTCCCCTATCCTCTCCGCTCCGCCCCCCGCCCCCCACTTCTCCAGCTCCCCCCACCCGCGCCCCCCATCGTCTCCGCCTCCGCCCCCCATCTTCTCCGGCTCCCCCGACCCGCGCGTCCCCCATCCTCTCCGCCTCCGCCCCCCGTCCCCACCCGCGCCGCCCCTTCCTCTCCGCCCCCGCCCGCGCCGCTCCTCCCCTCCGCCCCCACCAGCGCCGCTCCTCCCCTCCGCCCCCTCCCGCGCCGCCCCTTCCCTCCGCCCCCCTCCCGCGCCGCTCCTCCTTCGCCCCCCACCAGCGCCGCTCCTCCCCTCCGCCCCCACCAGCGCCGCTCCTCCTTCTCCGACCCCACCCGCGCGCCTCTTCTTCTCCGCCCCCACCCGCCGTCCAGAAACCGATGAGCCGCGCGGCGGGCAGTGAAACGGCGAGCTCTGCCTCGGCTCCCGAGCCGCAGCGGCAGAAGGGGGAAGGGGATGAAGGGGCGGAGGCGGGGAGGACGCCGCTGGAGGGGACGGAGGACGCCGCTGGAGGGGACGGCGGACGCGGTGGAGGAGCTGTACCACCTCCGCGACACCTTCTTCCCCGCGACCCCGCTGAGAAGGCCCCCACCCTCCGCGCCCGCGCTGACGCCGCCCTCGCCGTCCTCGACTCCGTCCCGCCCGGTACACGTCGTGATGTGATTTTGTGTGTGATTTTAGTGCCTTATGGAAAATGTATGTCGTGATGTTGTGGTAGCCAGCTAGACATTCTGGAATTTTGGAGTGATGTATGTTCAATTGGAGCTTTAGCTGCATAACTATAGAGCCATTCTTTTAGAATGTATTCTGTGCGATTTGATTACCGAATTCATATGATGATTTATGAAATGATGATGGAATGTGTCGGCTTAGGGACAGAGGATCATATCAGATGTTTCTAGTCATTTATTGTGTATGACCTTGAAGGCCCTTTGATCAGCAGTAGTAAACTGTTAATTATTGAATATGTTGCTTTGTAGTGAGTTCTTAAAATTTTGATTTGTTGTTTGAACTCTCTAGATATTTCATGCACACATGCTTGATTTTCAGGAAGAAAGCTACTTGAGCTTTAACATGGCATCGCATCTTTGTTCTGTCACTTAAACATAGCAGATTCCGCAGCTGAAGGTATCCTTGGACTCTTCAAAGGTTGATGCTCCCAAGTGGGGAACTGACAACAAAACCTATGCTTTGCGTCTTTCTGAAGGGAGGAAGAACAGCAATGCTCAAATTTTGGCCAAGATAGCAGTACCCCAGGATCTCGATTTTGACAATATACAGCGGGACCGGGAGTGTGTCATGTGTGCTTGAGTGAGGATTTTCACTTCCCAAGGTTGTGCATTTTGATCATACCGTGCTTGATCGTGATGTGATCTTGAGGGTGTCTTCTGGTTTAATGTTGATTTATGCTAACTGAATTGTGAATTATGGTGCGTGGCGCCACTCATTTTGCTTCTGTTATCTGTGTGGGCTCTCTTGTGCAAAGATCTTGGGAATATTAGAAATGTTGCCATTTTCATTTAGTGCAATGTTTGTAAAATCCTGCTGCTGGAATGCTATGTAACTGCATTGAGTTTAGTTGGAGTTGAGTACTTCTGATATTTGCATGAATGTTGTTTCATGTTCGCTCTAGCCATGCCTTAAATTGGATGGTAAAAGGTGCCATATTGCCATATTGTTATGGTCATTCTCCTTGCTTGATATGGTTAGTGATGGTGTAATGTTGAGTAAGGTTGTTATGATCATTCTCCTTGCTTGATATGGTTAGTGATGGTGTAATGTTGAAAATCCTTGGATTATAGTTTTGATATAATAGTATGAGTGGATCAGAATGTTATCTATGGACAATTATTTGTATTCGAATGATGGACTTTGTTAATTATCTATCATGCACGTTGCAATTTATGGGACAAAAGGATGAAATTATTTGACCAAAATATTTGTTTTTTGGTTTTCTTGAATAAATTAATTGCGATTATAATATTTTACATCATATTTTAATTGGTAAAAAAAATCAGTTACATATACTCCGCAGACATCAAAACATACACCAAACATCATTCAGGGGCACATTGGACCTTTCTTAAGGAAACCTCACATTCCTGGAGTTGGAGCTAGGCTGCGTGCCAAACAGGACCACCTGCTCCAGGAACTCTACAGTGGAGCTGCTCCATGGTGGAGTTGGTGGAGCAGAGCTGGAAAAACTAGAGCAGAGCAGTCCCAAACAGACCCTAAATGAATATGATAAGACGACGAAAACCAAAGCCGACCGGAGCACCTGTTGGGCCATCCTGCCCTTAGGCCCAAGAGGACTACAATGGAGTGCCCCTAAGCCCTAGTCGACCCAGTTCGCTCTTCATTATGTCATGTAAAGAATGTCTTTTCCAAGTAGTGGCGTTCTAATCCTTGATGTACGTTGTGAATGCTCCATCTAGTTGCATCATAAATTAAACTAGCCTCATAGGCGCGGCGCCACACCGCGCCAGCCACCGTGTGTACCGAAGTAAAAGAGGCGATGATCCGCGAGGAGTTTTAAAAAAAAACCGAGGGTACATGCGTATTTTCGAAAAAGCTAAAGGGTTTTTCGTAAAAAATCGAGGACCCGTATGTAACGAAACGAGGACCCGTACGCAATTTACAAAACCGCGGGGCGCTATCCTGCAAATTGGAGGGGTTTTTTCAGAAAAAAGCACCGCAAGAAAAACGGGCAGGGACCTGTTCGCGAGGAAAAAAGACCTCTACGTAATTTTCGAAAAGCACAGGGAAACTGCCTTGGCCGGCCATACCGAAATTCCCGCGCCACGCGCCGGCCGGGGCGCGCGCGGGCGACGTGGCGGGGCAGAGGGCGCGGCGTTCCCCCGAGCTTTGTATAGGTTAGTATTAATGAGTAAAGTTATGTTTTAGGTTCCGTGTTAATATCCAAATCACTAATTGTGACTAGATATGCTCATTTTGGGAAATAGAGACATTCAATGTACCATGCGTATGTCGATAATGAGACTAGCAAACATATGTTGCCTCTCACTCCCTAGTTTTTCTTCCTCCTCTCCGGGCATGTCCTTTGCAGTTTTTAAAAGCAGATTTTGATTTTTGTTATAATACCTAATTTTTAAACAAAATATTTTTCAAGTCGGGATTTAGAAGTTAATTATAGTACACGTTAAAAGCCTATTATATGTACCATCCAAAATTACAAGTGAGTATCTCTCTCCATAATATCTCTCGTGAACTGACCAAAATTTAAAAATTTCAGTTATAAATCATAAACCGCAACTATAAACTAAGAACACACTCGGCTCCCTCGATACCACTAACTCCCGTTCGCCGCTTCTCCTTTTCCTGCTTGCTACTGCCTAAGGCACTGTTTGGATCCCTCCATCTAAAGTTTAGTTACTAAAGTTTAGATCTAAAGTCTCCAAACAGGTGGTCTAAAGTTAGATCTAAACTTTAGCTAACCCCTAAAAAACACTTTAGACCATTAGTCCATCAAAGTGAACTAAAGTGGTCTAAAGTTTTAGGTTCTTAGGCACAAAGACGTGTTTACCCATGCATGTTGGTCTCTCACCTCCCATTTAATGGCTGACGCACGAAACGAGGAGAGGTAGTATGGTCTTTTTGAAATTTTAGTCCTATCTATTAGTACAGGATCCAAACAGGACCTTCGACTAAAGTTTAGTGGCTAAAGTTTAGCCAACTAAAATTTAGTCCAAAACTTTAGACAACTAAACTTTAGACCATAGAATCCAAACAGGGCCTAAATCTAATTCGACTCGTGCGAGCATTGGCAGTTGCCCATTAGGTTTACTCACTTCTTGCGGCAAACCCACAACCGGTGATGATGTTGCTACCCTGCCACCAAACCCGTCAACCATCATTGCGCCATTGGTGGCCTATGACTATAAGGTCAAGAGCACGATGAACCCTTAGGGTTGTTGTCAGTGCTATCCAAGCCAAAAAAACAACAAACTATTAGTGGCTTCAAGTGACCAGGTGTGCCTGTGGAATAGGAAATATATTTTATTTATGTGTTCGTCTTCGCTTGAAATTTGTAGTTATTGGTGTTCTTCCCTTTGTAGTTCTTTGCACAAACTCTATTCTACATTTGTAATCATCCCAATTAAATCAGTATAACCATGTGCCATGTCCCATAACAAGGTTTAGGAGTGACATGTACCGCACAGGCATGTTAAGGCTAATATAAAACCAGCAATAATGGTTTATAATAGTAGAAAGCAAAATAAATAAATAAGAGATATACCTAAGGTTGAAGTGTCTTTTGGCCTCACTCGTAAAGCCTTTATCATTAGCCTGACAACAAAACCACCACGCTATCACTGTACAAATCACCGTAAGCGGTGAATATGCTAAACATACTTAACAAGATCAAGCAGTAAAGTAAAAAAAAGGCATGACAATGTTAATTCATAAAGGTATTAATTAAATGAAGTCGTGGTAGTAACAAGACATAACTAATATGTTAGGTGAGTGACAGCATGATACAAAGGGCCTATGTGACTGCCTTGCAAATAGGATGAGAGAACGAGAGAAAGGGAGAGGAAGGATAGAAGAATAGAGCAACAAAACAAAGAGAATATAATAACTAGAGCATAGTAGCAGAATGAAGGAAGGAGATGGGAGGAGGTGGATTCTTAGGTGCGGTGGTAGAGGCACACTATCATCGGGGACTCTCTCTCCGGGCTGGTGACGGCGAGGTCAGCCATGGGTGGCGGTGGTCCACACTTCTCTATCACCATCACCATTGAAGAAATTTAATTTTTTAAATAGTTCATTTTTATTCGAAATTACAGAAATATATCCACGCAATTTTTTTTACAAGAATAGACTCTAGTCGCCTAACCGTTGGGCGACTGGACCCTGTCGCCCAACGGCCGCGTGACACAAATGCAGTCGGTGGACCGTTGGGCGACATAAGTGTAGTCGCCGAACGGTCGGACGACTGGATGCTGTCACTCAACCGTTGGGCGACTACAAGGTTTAATCGCCGAACAGTTGGGCGACTGGACACGATATATATCCGGCAGCTTAACCAAGCCCCCGGCCGATTCCATCCTGTGCGCGCGAGAAGAGAAGATAAAGAAAGAAGAAGAGAGGAGAGGGCAGGAAAAGAGAGGAGAGTAGAGGGAGAGGAAGAGGAGAGGTTCTGCTACTTCTGCGAGGTAAATATTTTTTTATGTTGTTGACTCGCCCGCACCACACGTCATAGCACCGACGGACACATACCCCGCGCACCTTGCGTGGAACGCTCATTTCGCGATACGTTACATCGTATTGTAAAACTTCGCTTCTACCAATCCCACTTATAGGTTTGACTCCTTCGTGTTTTCCTTGCAAGTGGACCTCAGTGTTACAATTTGGAGGGACTCTCGCATCGTGGGGCAGAGGATCACCAGTGGTGCGGAGTACACACGCGAGGAGGTGGTCCGGGCTTTTCGTTGTGTGCAGGCCATGAGAGAACATGTCATTGCCCTTTTGTCATGCATGAGGCTCCTAGAGGTTGACACACTGGTGTTTGGTGCACACTCCGTACGTTCACCGGTGTCGTCCTGTCTAGCATCACATCGTGTGGGAGGGTCAACGTGGCCACATCCGCCATGCCCTGACGAGGCCAGAGGTCGGCCAGCACACGTCAGACACCACCATGTCCTGGCGAGGCCGAGGGGTCAACCTAGGCACGGCCCCGTACACCGCCAGCACAGCAGTCCGTGCGTCCTCTGGATTTCTCTGGCTTTCCTACACAAGGCACATTTGACGTGTCGTTCTACCCTCCGGACAACTTTGACGACGCCATGGCGCTAGCCGAGGGTGTGTCATGTCTTTGTTCATTTGCTCCCATCCCTTTACTAGATGAACTAATGTTATTTGCACTGTAGGTATTATTCCCTGATGGACCGCTACCTTGCGGATTGGGGCAACCAGGAGACGGGCACAGGACCTTAGCCCACACACCTAGAGGTTTTCTCTAGGTCATAGCTTATTGGTACACCAGTACTCACATAGTCGGCACTGCAGTCCACCCTTCTGGCTTTGGGACCTCGTGTTCGTAGGTCTTCTGAGCGTCTTACCTTGTCGGGGCCCCGACACCCGACACTGATGAGGAGGGCTAAGCGGGGCCGTACGGGAGGATGCGAACGCGGAGCTGGAGTGGGCCAGGGTGCGATGGAGGGGGTGCTGGGGTGCTGCTGGGGGGTTTAGTACGGGCCTTTCGATTGTGCTAGCTGTACTTTTGTTTCTCCTTTATTACTTATATTTCTTACTATAAGATGTTTGCAATAATATTGCGTTCTTATTTGTACTCATTCTTATGATGTTCGTTTGTTCGATCCATGTCAACACCTCTACTTCAATGCATGCGATGCACCGCTGGAACAGTCCACCCAATAAATGGCAACTGCGACGCGTAAAATATTCGATTACATGCTTTAGGATATTAAACATAACCGCGAACAACAGGAGAGAGCACTATGGTACAACATTGTCCATGCATGCCTACTGGTACAATGTGCCTCGCGCTACTCACATGGAGTATTACAGAGGGGGCGTCTTGAACGTGGCTGGCTGTCGTTGTAGTGGCACACACATATGCAGCTAGGGTTTGCGCAATAGCATGTCGGATCGTACGAACTTTCTATGTTGACGACCTCGTCGTTGCCCCTCTCGCACTGCATCTGTTGACGGAGGTTATCATTGTCCTTTTTGAGACTTTCAATCCATGTCTCCAAGTCAGAGATTTGCTCCCACAATGTATCCATGTACCTTACAATATAGCGTTCATGGGGAGGATCGATCCAGTTGACAAAGACGTATTTCGCCATCTGCTGTAAAGGAGGATTAACATCGAACCTCTATTAGGCAGTAATACAAAATAAACGATTGCTTATTTGTACCCCAGATTGTGGGCATCGGAAGAAACATTGCTCGTCATCGAAATGGCCTTCGCGACTTGCATGAGCCTATCCTCCCTGTGTCTGCATTTTAGCCACACCGGTTGAGCACGCCTATTTGGCATCAAGCGGTAGTTAGGGCAAAAATCCTCCATCCTTTCCAGGGGAAGGTCTACCTTTGGTGACCCATGTTCGACTGGCCCCTCAGCGTCTGCCATGGTAGGTTACTTTAGGATAGACAACGTAGTTCTTCCTATGGTTCACTGCATCGAGTGTTCCTACTCTCAAGGGGGTGGGCGTGCATTTTATAGCCCGTGGGGGGAGGCAGCATGCTTTATGACAAACCGGATCATGTGCTAGCTTTGTGCAGCTTTACCCCTATAGAGAACTGGCAACACTACACCCTCAGCTTTTCTGACCGAAAAGATAGACCACTGCAAAGCAGGATGTGACAAGACAAAAGGTGTGCAGCTTTGCCCAGTGACAAGACTAGACATGATAGCTTTGTACAGTGACAAGACTAGATAGGCTAGCTTTGTACAGTGACCAGACCAGATGAGGTAGCTTTGCGCAGTGCCAAAACCGGACGGGGCAACTTTGCGCAGTACCAAGACCAGATGGGGCAGCTTTGCGCAGTGATAAGACTAAACGGGGTAACTTTATGCAGTGACATACCAGATGGGGTAGCTTTGCACAGTGACAAGACCAAAGGGTGTAGATTTATGCGTTGATAAGACCAGACGGGATAACTTTACGCAGTAACAAGACCAAAGGGGGTAGCTTTGCACAGTGACAACACTCGGCCTCGCCAGCTTTTCAGATCAACATGACAACATGTTAGACCATGTGGATGATCGTGATTAAAAATGATGATGAATAATTGACATTTGGATTGCTTTGGAATTTGCGTTTGTGAAAGTATCGGGTGATTGTAGTCAAAGATTTTGGGTTAAAGTGATTTTGACTATTTACGAGTGATTTTGATTATTTCTGATGCCTTCTTCGGCTATCGTTTACGACCACGGCTATCATTTACGACCACGCACAGCTTTACGACCATGACTGTACGACTACATTCAGCTTCGACTATGCACGACTTCGATCATGGCAACATGACTTCAACCACGGCAACTCGACTATTACCACGACAAGTCAATCACTGAAGGTAATCATAGCTACGATACTTTTACAAGGTCATAGCTTTAGTGCTTTTGATAGTCGTGGACTTTACTAGTCATACTCGATAGTCGTAGGCTTTTCTAGTCGATAGTCTGTGACTTTGCAATCGATGGTCGTAGATCTTGCTGACTGCTCTTATAGTCATATATTTTGCAGTCTTGTCGATAGTCGTAGACCTTGCAGTCTGCTGTCATTTTCTTCGGTAGTCAAAGGTTTTACGTTCGGTCATCGTAGGCTTCTCGGTTGGTACTCATAGACTTAGTTATAGAAACGAGTGCTTCACTCTTCATGATCTTCGTGTATTTTGAGTACTCGTGTTAGGCCAACGGGGTGTTTGGCTGGTGCTTGATGGAACGATGTCGGTGCTCGGTAGTCGGAGCAACTAGGTACTCGATGGTCAGTGAGCGATAGTCGTGGGTGTTACAATCGGTTGTCGGAGGCTACTGTGATTGGTACTCGATAGTTGGTGCTCGGTGGAGTCTGTGGTCGAAAAGCGATGGATTTTGGTGGTGGTAATCAGTAGTCTAAGATTGTTTTTTGGTTTGTGATGAGGTGTTTGGTTGTGTACAACCAGGTTGTTGGTCGTGGATGGTCTTGTTCTTGTTCTGGATGGACAAGGGTATTATGACGGTCAAGCTAGGAAGAGTTTGTGCCGAAAAAATGTTTCTTTGGTCTTTGCATGTGTAGAAGAGCGTGGAGATGATCACAATCGGTGACGAGGACGACCGGGACTAGGATAGGGAGATTTGAGGTCCAGACGGTTGAGTATGTCACGCGAAGTGGTCAGGCTAACACTGAAGCATGTGGAGATTAAGAATGGTGAAAGCGAGATGGAGCTACGGGAGGAGATATCCTGGAGGCCTCGTCACGTGTTGAGTTTGGAGTGTTACGGATAAAGTCTGTGGGCTGAAAGAGGTAGAGTTTGAATAAAACCCGTGTTAGGAAAGGGTTTCAGGTCCCTTGATTTGAGGAAGATATTAGGTATTGTGTTCATGTTTAAATCGGACATGATTTGAGACGTTGGTCTATAAGAGCAGGGAGAGGCTTAGGCTAATGTACTAGTCTTTAGGGCTTTGTCGACGAAGTTTTTAGGGGTGCCGTGAGAGCACTTTGTAGCAAAAAACTTGTTACAGAAATAATAGATTAGACCTATTCTAAAAGAAGTTGATCGGCAGCATGTTTTTTTGAGCATGGTTCTTCTTGTGTCTTCGGCGACTGGCTAATAGATCTCGTTCAAGTGCGATCGAGCACACAGGTGTCTTCGGCTGGTACTCATTCGAGCGGAAGTGTTTGAGCAGTTGAAGGTTTCTGTGCAGCTGAAGTCTGCGAGCAAGTTCGACCACGTGCAGAGGCGGTCGTAGCAAAGTGATTGAGTGTGTGATCGAATGACTAGCACATTCGGTCAAATGACTAGCACATCCGTGTGGCGAGTAATCGTTCAAGCGGTTATTTTTGTTGTCGATCATGAATAGATCGAGCGAAGCAAAAGAAGTGGAGATGATCATTCACCCCTCTGATAGCGCCACACGGTCCTACACAACACTACACCTCCTCAGCTTTTCAGACCGAAAAGACATGACTCTGCAAAGTACGATATGACAACTCTCTATACCATGCCAACTCTTTGTCTTATAAAATGAGGAGGAAGGGATTTGGGAGAAAACACTACACAAGCAAACCAAACACTGCACCAGACCTTGGTTTACCACGTCAGGATGGACAAGAGACAGAAGAAGCAATGAGACAAGATGATGAAGCAATGGGACAAACTAGCAAGGTCTGTCGCGGTCCACGATGAACAAATAAGGCTACGGAGGCCCGCTGTAATCAAGCGGAGCATGCTAGGAGGGCACCTCCCCACAATGACATCCCCCGTAGCAATAATCTCATCCTAAACATTTCAACCAAGCGTTCGCCGCAACAACCGCTCGAGGGGGAGACGCCGCCCCTCTGTTGGTGCAGGGATCTATGCAAGTTCCTCAAGTCTAAACATAGGCTTAGCTTGGGCATGCGTTACTGAGGTTACGCAAACTACTCCTGTGACTATCCCGATCGCCATCGAGACATGAGTAGCTATTGGTAGCTAGTAAGGACTAGTTGCAGTGTGTCCCCCTACTATTTCTCTTTCAAAGTACGCACTAACAACCTTCTCGTCTACCCCTAGTCCACGGAACCACTATGTGGCTATCGCAAGTGGATTGACCCAGAGATCCACCCACATGACTAATGAACTCTCAACTATGAGGAGTGGAATGTGAAAAGGGCCTGCGTGATCTAGGAGGAGGAGCACCACAACGATGAGCACCGAGCATATATATATTGGGAGATGAGAGCTCATCTTGAGACGCGCACGCGCAGGGAGCGCGAGGCTCGTGAGAAAAGAGGGAAATGGCAACTAAGGCAAAAAAAAGCCGCCGAGGAGTTCAACGCCGAGCTCACAAAGAAAGGAAAATAGCCTCGGTCCACACAGTAGGTCGGGCCGTTCTGCACTAGTTCCCCAAAGGTCGAATTTATTTCCATTCAGAAAAGGCGCATATGTATCGTAGGAGTATTTCAGTTTGTTGCATTGTGCAAGATGTTGTTTTTTATGCTCATAAACAGACCCTATGCACCGTGTTATTCCCAACTTATTATGAAGTCTATTTTAATTCACAACATCACATCTCGTCGTCTTTGCGTAGCAAGGCATCCAACAATATGAAAAACAAGTTCTCGATGTATGAATTCCCGGTTGCATCACAATATCACTTACCTTCGTACTTATCAATCGTTGTTATCTCAATCATTCTCAGAAATAATTTCTAAAAATTTCTTGCACTACAACAACATACGAAGATCACAAAATATTATTGTGAATCTAACAAATTTTGTACCATTCATGATCTACAAAAATCATAAATAGATCAACCGACATTGTTTGCCATTTTTTCTCAAAAATACAACTCTCAGATAAAATTTGGTAAATGTCACATACCTACAACACGTGTCATTTACCCCCATGCACTATTTGTGGGGAGGGCAATTGCGCAAAAAATAGGCTAAGGTGGTAGTCGTCGAACGGTCAGGCAACTCACCTGCAGACACCGAACGATTGGACGACAGCATCCAGTCGCGCGACCGTTAGGTGATTGCATTCGTGCCACGTGACCATTGGGCGACTGTAGTCTATTCCTATAAAAAAATTTATGTGGATATATTTTTGTAATTTTAAATAAAAATAAATTATTTAAAAAATTCAAAGAAAATCCATAGATGACGTGTGGCGGGTCTGTGGGAAGGGGGTGGGACTTACTATCCCCTTCCTTTAGAGCGCCATCTGGGCAGTTGGGCCACGATTGCAGGTTAGTCTTCTAGCAGTGCCGTTTGCAGGTGCTTATCCTCTCTTCCTTGTCTTCCCTTTTGCCGATTATGTCCAAATCACAGTGAGAGGGTGGCGCCGAGCACCTAGGCGGCCGCCTACCATGTCTTGCAGAACACTGCAATAATGTATTATAATTGTGTAATTTGTAAATAATTATATTGTATAAAGTTTGTTGTCTAGTGAAATAAAATAATCCTGTAACGAACGGTCGTAACCTTTGATATTTCTTACTGCTCCCGGTTACCAAACAGGCAAACATCTATGTAAGCTAGATGGAGAGTTGGAGGCACTTGCTATTCCAGCTGGTTTGCTTAAGCTGGGATCTAAAGGAAAATAAATATCTGGTACAAAAATGGTTGGGCCTGTACTAGACCGGTATGTCACACCTGCTTACTAAACATTAACAGGTTTGTATATTTCGAAGCTTATTAAGGTCTACTCTTAAGGCTGAACTAACTACGTAAAACAGCTTCCTCGAATTTTTTTAATAAATAATCCATATTTTATTTAAAATAACATAAATATACATGTACGGATATTTTTTTACAGAAATAGGTTCTACTCACCGAACCGTTGAACGACTAGAACCTATCGCCTAACGGTTGCGCGACACATACGCTATCCATGGGTCATTGGCGACAGGTTCTAGTCGCCCAACGGTTTGGTGACTGCAGCCTGTCGTCCAGCGGCTGGGCGACTACAATTGCAGTCGCTCGGCTATGCAGCAACTGCAAACAAGCCATTCCTAGAGGCAATGTGGGTTAATCCATTTGTGATTTTCGTATATTATGAATGGTAGATAATCTGTTGGATTCACAATAAGAGTTTGTGATCGTTGTATGTTGCTGTAGTGCAAGAAATTTCATGAATTTTTTTAAGAATGATTGAAATAACAACGATCGGTAAGTACGAAGATAAGTGATATTGTGATGTAATCGGGAATTCATACACGGAGGAGAACTTGTTTGATATTGTTGTTGGATGACTTGCTACGCGAATAATTAAATGTGAAAGGATGAGGAAATATGCTTGTCTGAATTAAAATAGACTTCATAGTACAGTTGGGAATAACACGGCACGTAGAGTTTGATTACATACATAACAAAGAACATCATGTACGATGCAACAAACCGAACTGCTCCTACGATACATATGCGCTTTTTGGAATGGAACTAAATTCGACCTTCGGGGAGTAGTTAGTGCGGGACGGCCTGACCTACTGCGTGGACCGGGCCATTTTCCCTTCTTTACGAGCTTGGCGTTGAACTCCTCGGTGACCTCTTTTTCCTTGGTTGCTATTTTTCTCTTTTTCTCGTGCTCCCTCTCGTGAGCCTCGCGCTTCCTGCACGTGCATGCCTCGAGATGAGCTTTCGTCTCCTAATGTATACGCTCGGTTTGCTCGTCGTTGCGGCGCTCCTCCTCTTGGATCTAGCAGGACCTTCTGACGTTCCACTCCTCGAAGTCGAGAGCCCACTGATCATGTGGGTGGATCTCAAGATCGATCCACTTGTGGTAGCCACATAGGGGTTTTAGGGATTGTGGGTAGACGGGAGAGGCTGTGAGTGCGTACTTTAATGGAGAAAAGTAGGGGGAACACAGTGTAACTGGTTCTTATTGGCTACCGATAGCTGGTGGTGTCTCGACGGCAGTTGGGATAATCACTGGAGTAGTTTGCGCAATCCCAGTAATGCATACTCAGGCTGAGGCGATGCTTAGACTTGAAGAACTTACACGGGTCTCGACACCAACATAGGGGCGGCGTCTCCCCCTCGGGCGGGTGTTGCGACGAATGCTCGGTAGGAACATTCAGGATGAGGTTGTTGCTACGGGAGACGTCATTGTGGGGAGCTGATCTCGTAGCATGGTTGACTTGTTCGGCCCGGGCCACAACAGCCCTTGCTTTTTCGTCGCGGGCGGCAGCAAATCTTGCTAGTTCGTGGGTTGCTTCATCATGTTGTCCCATTGCTTCTTCTGCCTCTTGTCCATCCCAGTGTGGTGAAGCAAGCTCTGGTGTAGTGTTGGGTTTGCTTATGTAGTGTTCTCTCCTAAATCTCCTCCACCTCCTTTTTATATGGCCTCGTGTGGTCTTCTCGCTGCATAAAGCTACCCTGTCTGGTATAGTCACTGCGCAAAGCTAGCACATGTGGTCTTATCGCTGTGCAAAGCTACCCAGTGTGGTCTTATCGGTACACAAAGCTAGCCAGTTAGGTTTTCTCACTACGCAAAACTGCACCCTTTGGTCTTATTGCTATGCAAATCTGGCCTGTGTGGTCTTGTTGCTGCGCAAAGCTGTCCTGTCTGTTATAGTCGCTGTACAAAGTTGGACTGTTTGGTCTTCTCACTGCGCAAGGCTAGCCCATGTAGTCTTGTCGCGGCGCAAAGCTACCTCGTGTGGTCATGTCGCTACGTAAAGCTGGCCTGTGTGGTCTTGTCACTGCGCAAAGCTATCTCATCTGGTGTAGTCACTGTGCAAAGCTGGTTTGTGTGGTCTTGTCACTGCGCAAATTTGCCCCGTATTGTCATGTCACTGTACAAAGATGCCTCGTGTGGTCTTGTCGCTTTATGGGTAACAAGGGCACGTGCCGTCCTAAATCCGGTTCTATCTCGGAGTACCACGTTGAAACAATGCTCCTTATTGTCCATGACATGCACCATGTGCAATTAGCCCTTATGTACCTTCGCTTCCATGTATGCCGTAATTTTTGACGAGTACAATGTTCGTGGGTTGGCTATATGATGTGCGGTATTTGCATGCCTCTCCCTGAAATAGCCAATTGTGTTGTGCAGAACACCTTCCACGATGGCGACGAGGGGCTGAGAACGAAGGCCTCTGAGAACCCAATTGTACATCTCGGTAAGGTTAGTCGTCATTATGCCGTACCTCGTGTCGTCCGTGTCATGCAGTAGGGACCACTTCTCCAATGGCTCTCCCTCGATCCACTACGAGAAGCACTTAATGTTCTACGAGCTCCTCCTCCTCAGACCAGCTGCATTACGCTCAGTCAGTGTTGTGAGGCATTCAGGTTGTGCTGTCCCAGGCAAGGCTGGCCCTTGTTCCTCTCATCGACGTGCTTCCTGTTGTGCTCGTCCAATAACGTTCACAAAGCATCAAAATTTCTTTGCTGGTTCTGCATAGCCAGCCTTTTGAACGACTTCATAAACAATTGCTTTGGGAACTGCTTGAAGATGTTCGCCCCTGGGTGACAAATGCACAATCCGTTTCTTATATCCGGCCAAGGGAAGGGCCCCTCGGGGTCTTTCTTAAGTTTTCTTATGGCCTTCACTATCCCCACGTGGCAATCATGAATTATGCACACACTAGGACGAGTGTCGACAACTCCAACCTTCACATGCCTAAGGAACCACAATCAGTTGTCGTAATTCTCACTTTCCACGAATGCGATAGCCAGGGGCATAATTTGATTGTTGTCATCAATGCCAATGGCCGTAAAGATCTGGCCCTTATACTTACCGGTCAGAAAGATCCCATCAACCGAGATCACAGAAAGCATATGCCTGAATACCTCGCTGTACGCACCGAAAGCTAAGAAGGCTCTCTATAACACCGCAAAACCTGGTGGCCTTATAGATGGCTTGTCCTTCACTGTAATATACATGCTTGGGTTCCTGTCCTGCAACACCTGAATCATACAAGGAAGGTTGTTGTACACCGCCTCAAAAGACTTGAATCATTTTTTTCAATGCCTTCTGCTTCGCACACCATGCCTTCGTGTAGCTAATCTTGTATTTGAATTTCTTCTCAATAGCCACCATGATGTGTGTGGTCTCCATGTCTTTTTTCTCCATTATCTCTTCATACACCAAATTGGCTATACAGGCGGATGTTAGGTTACGATGCCTCAGTAAAACGCTACTGAGAATGCAGGAGTGCGGCTCCACCTTCAACACAATCCAATGAGTCATACTTCGGTCTACATGCGTGCACCCTCCAAGGACAACCGGCCTACTCGTACTTCACGGTGTACTACTCCTAGCTAGATTCCACGACATGAAAAGTCCACTATATGGACAGGGCTCATAGCTTGATGGAATCCTGCAACGATACCTTGTCAGCAAACATTGAATGCAACCGAAACTCTGTGCCATAATACTCCCACGGTGATTCATGCTCGTCATGTGCGGCAACACCCTCAACATCAAACCGGTTCCATTCCTATGGGATGCGAGCTTTGTCCTCATCCAAACTATCCTCGTCGTCCTCCTGTACAGCTTTCTCTTCAGCCCAAGCCATCCGGTCATCACTCTCCATTTGATGCACTATGTACTCCATATGCTCCCTTCATCAGCTTGTCTTGTAGCCTCACCATGCCGTGACCATTCTTCCTCTCCTCCATGTACCGCATCGGCCTCGTCACAAGTAACTTCCTTCTCCTCACCAACATGTGGGGCGTCTGAGCTGCTCACACCTCCCAGATGATGGCCGTCCACACGACCTTGCACAACTTCTATTGGCCATGGTTGCATAAGCATCACGCACTCGTATCCACGGCGCTAGCACCCTTGCACAAAGCCCTTCCACGCAACAGTGTGCATCAATGTTCTTAACTCCCATCTAATGTCCATGGGAGATCGGCTTCAAAGCCCTTATATGACGACGCTGCACACCTCAGGATCCAAGGAGAAACTGCGGGTGAGTCAGTGTATCACATCTGCGATTCGAGCATTCTCGTTGTCCGGGTGTACCAGAGTGGCTTGCGCAAAACTGCTCAAGTCAACACCGTTCAAACCTTCATGAACGCTGCCAACACCATAATGCACTTTCAATGTAGTGGGTATCGGCATTACTGATGTCTGCCTGCACATATTTCAATGTTGCAACTAGTCATATTGCATCGTACATTACAGAAGTACTGGTCTATTGTATTTACATTTCAATAACCGTTTGTCTATCATAACCAATTACACTACCTTTGTAGCTTTAACTCCCTATTGGCAGACTATGCACCGATGCCGCTCTTGTCTCGCTGCTCGAGCTTTCTCCTACTGCAAATAATTCCTAATGGGTTCCAACAATTTACATGACATATCGATTTAAATGCCAATATACCAGTTATAACGGTACACATTCATTCGTAATTAATCATAAATGTTACGTATTATTGTTTTCTACAAAGCAGACTATTAAATTCTTACAAAAATATTGACTGAATTTTGAATAACTATAAATTTCTACGGATGCTTATTTTTACATAACATTGACTAAATTTTTTACAACTACAAATTTGTACAGATGCTAATTTGCTAAGGATGCTAATTTTTCTCAACTATGTTCACTAAATTTTTTATAACTATAGGTTAATACGGTTGCTAAATTTCTATAACTACATTGACTAAATTTTCTATACCAAAGTTATATTATTCCTTTCTACATCTATAATATGAATAATAACACTAAATAAACTATCTACTTCATATGCATAATATGAACTATAACATACAAAAATATTTACCTCACAGAAATCACGAAGTCTTCTTCCTTTCCCTCTCCTCTCGTCTCCTCCTCCCTCTCCTTTTCTTTCCTCTCTCTCCTCTCTCCTCTCCTTTTCTTTCCTCTCTCTCTCCTCTTCTTTCTTTCCCTTGTGTTCACCACGCGACCGAGTGCCTACTTGGCTGCGTGGTCCATTTATATGCACCTCTAGTCGCTCAACCCTTCGACAACTGGAATTGCGGTCGCCTAACCAATGGGCGACTGGAAGTAGTCGCCTGGCGGTTCGGCAACTGTAATTATTTCGTCCAACGGCCAACGGATTGCTACCATGTTGCGCGGCCGTTAAGTGATAGGTTCCAGTCGCCCAACGGTTCGGTGACAGGAGCCCATTTATGTAAAAAATATTTGCGTGAGTATATTTCTGTTATTTCGAATAAAATATAGATTATTTATAAAAAAATTCTAGCTTCCTCTCTCTCTGAAGAAAAATGTAAAACAGCATAAGAGTACAAAAACTTAAAATTTAGTAGCTTCTCGTACATTAAAAAAATAACTTTCCAAAAGTACTTTGAAAAATCACATAGATATAACGGACTCATGAATTTTTTGGAAATCCATCTAAAGTTTTGGACCAACAACACGGTGATGAAAAAACCATATAAAATTACTAAAATACATAGCAAGATATTTTCAATCTCATACTACAATTTTGTTGCTCAAGATGTAAGGCCATTTTGAGACCAAAGGCAAATTACCCCATCTATATCAAGAAATAATATTTTATTAAAATGTGGAGTCATTTGCAACCGAGGTATATATAAATCTACATGGTAAAATAAAAAACAACATTTCACAATAGATCGATAGGCCTGTTCTTTTTAGCTGCGGTTTATAGTTTTTAGGTTGTTTGTGAGAGAGAGTATGAAGTAACAAAAAAAACTCTCGTGCGGCTTTAGCCGATATAAATGAAATCGTTATAGTATATACTATAATTAACTTCTAAAACATATTTTAAAAAATAATTTTGTTTAAAAATTAATTACCGTAGAAAAACTAACAAGCGTTTTTATAAAACTAAGAGGAGGTGCCAGATATATCCATGGGCAAGAAAAGACAATGGAAGAAGAGCCAGATAGGAAATCAACCTTATCCAACTCGAAGAGGAAGAAAGGGTAGAGTGAGAGGGAGGGGCTGAGGGGGTGCTGGAAAGCCACAGTTTGCATAGGGTTCCTCTCCCTCCGCCAAGACGAACAAGTACACCACACAAACCCGAACTCTCCCACGGAATTCACAACCCCGCCGGAGGCACACAAAAATTCCCAGAAAAAACAAGAGTAAATCCCTTCCAAATATCGGCGCTCCCAATCCCTCCCCGAACCCGTACCGAATCCCACAAATCCCCACGAAATTTCCCAATCCTCCCATCGCCGCCGCCGCCGCCTTCGCAGATTTCCCCGAGAGACCCACCGAGAAATCCGGGCGCCGCAGAGTGGTCGTCGCTCGCCGAGGCGCTCAATCCCGAGCGGGCAGCTTCCTGTCTGTTCAATCGCGTCGCGACGGCGTGCTGCGGATAGCGATTCGAGAGGGGGAGGGGAGCGAATTTCCCCCAAAGTCTTTTTTTTGGGTGTGTGTGTGTGTGTGAGATTTGTGTTGTGAGGAAGTTAGGGTTTTGAGGGTTTGGCTGGGAGGCTAGGGTTTGGTGGCCTCGGTCAGCTGCCCCCTAGAGGGGGTGGGTGTGGATGCGCCGTTGAACTGTCGCGCGCCGGCGCCACCGTGAGTGATTCGTGACGAGGAGTGGGAAGTAGTAGGGGTGTTGCATTGTTTTGCCGGACTGGATCGGTGGGCGCTGCTGCTGCCGCAGCAGCTTGTATAGATGGTGAGCGACGCCACCCGGCATGGACCGAGGTGAGCCCTCGCTGAAGCCCGAATGGTTGGTGCGGGGGCCCGGCACAGTCGCCGCTACGAGCCTCCGACCTGGAACTTCGCCCCGTGCAGGTTAGCTTGCATTCCTTGTCAGCTTTCTGTTTCGTGGCATGTAATTGCATGCACTGTTGATAGGATGATTGTGGGATTAATTGTTACTGTTTTGAGAAGTTGCACCGAATATGTTTCTAGTGGCATTGGATAGTGTTTCAACGCTGTTATCTCATCAGAGCTTGGAGTTTTTTTATCCTGAATAGTGTGTTTTCGTTTAGGCATGGTCGATGTTAGGCAGTTCTGGCGAGGAATTTGCTGCTTTCATGTTCACCGTTGACCTTATGAGAACAATAACTCTTCATATGCACCGTTATTTCTTTGCTTGTGATTAAGGGCAATGTTTGTACTGTGAAGCGCTTTATTTATTATGCTGCATGAAACCTAGATCAGCTGCGATGAGCTGTGTTATAAATTTAAAGTAATTGTGGTAAGTGTTAACTGTCTAGGAATCCTGTTGGTAGGACATTGCTAAAAATATCAGCCTTGCATTGGTGCTTGTTAGACCAATGTTTCCCAGTTTGTATAACTATTTAACTGAACCAAATGTATAGCTAAATAAATTTTTTTGGAGCTATTGGTGTCTTGTGCTGTTGGTTGTTCACAGTATGACTTGTGCGGGAACCTTTATTTGTTCTTGTCGGTTAGCCCTGTTGCTATAATGCTTTGGCAGTCTATGTAACGCCACATGATTTCTCTGCTTTGCCAGGATTAGAGAGAACCTCCTATTAGGCAAGATGCATAATTCATATGGTGGGAGTAATTCTCGTACTGCTTGTTGCTGCAGGTCTTTGTTATATGCCTTCTAATGTACTTTAAATAGTTAAATTCTGCTGATTAAAAAGGTTGATTAGTTTGGAGCTAAAACTACATTCTTGTGGAAAAAAATGATTTTATGAATGTAAAGACTTGTCAAGTTGTCATGCATGTTCTTATTTTCTGGTGGGTCTGGTGGAGGGGAATATATAATAGTGTGAATTCATCTGTCATTAAATTAGGAATTTTAAAAAAAGAGATGATAAAGATAACTCTAAGAACACGCTCGAAAGTCAACTGCTACCAACATAAATCACGTATCTCTAGAGCCTTAAATACAAACCTCTGGAGTAAGTAATGCCCCTTTCTATATCAAATATAGACACTAAGTGATACCAGTAGGTTCAAAAGGGGATAGGCAAAACATATTTAGCAATAGATATTTTTTCCCTTGATGCAGAGGAACATGCATGTCCACGTAGCTTGCTCAGTCATTAAGGTAACTGTCCAATGTACCAGTAGAGGTAGAGCTGAAGGCTAGAAGCAAGGGTACATAGGGAGAAGCAAAGGAGGTTCGGGCTTCTAACCATGATACCAAGTTTTGACTGGCAGACCAACATACATAAATTGTAACTAAACTTATTCACCACCGGGCCATGTATACACAATCTTATCGCATGCAATTACGCAAATGCTAAAACCAAGAATTCAAGACCAAGCCATCATTTCACATTATGGACTTGGGCTTGGACTGGAGGGACATAGTGATGCTGAAGCTTGGAACTCCACTTGGAGGAGAGACGCTGGAAGGAAAGTGTGTGCACTAGATTTGTCCTGCATCAGATCCAAGGTTCATCAGTGCAAGTTGATGACTCAGCAGCCTACGGGCACAGAGGAGTGCATGCCCTTTCGGTTACAATAGCTTGTTGGCAATATTTGAACTTTTCTTTTGTGCTGACGTGTTCAGTAAAATTATATTTTATTGCTTGTTGCGACTTAGCTATTGTGGGGCAACCATCATACGAGCATGATACTATATGTAGCTGCTGCCGATTATTCAGTACTGGTGCTTTAATGCTTGTGAAATTTATTGTTCTTGCACATATTAAGGATCTTATGTATTCTCCAGATGTGCCATTATTAGTTACCATGTATTGTTGTTTTATGCCTTTTTTGATTGGTTTGGTTTCCTTGCTGCATGGTTTATCTGAGCATTTTTATCCATATGCTTGAATTGACTGTTAGCGACATTAGTTTCCAGCTTGCAAACTTACTGTATTTTGTGCTAAGAAGCTGTTGCTTGAATTTTTTAGATGATCAAGGCAGGGCTGCTTCATCAAGAAACCGGCCATCAGGCCGTGACCGTGAATGGAGCTCCCAACAGTCCTCATCCCGGAGGGGTTCAGGCTCAAGTGGGTCTAGACGACATGACAGGGATGATACAGGGAAGTCAAGAGGCTATGCCAGTTTTGGAAGGAGCAACAGGGACAGGGGGTGTGAAAAGGACTCCGATATCCGTGATTGGGAGAGTAGGTTGGGTCCGCCAGATGATACCTTGCGCGATGGCTTGAAGCCATTTAGCTCATGTAGACCTGAAATGGATAGGCTTAATCATACCCGTCCGAAGGTGGACACTTGGAATCGGGCTGTAGGAGTAAGTTTAAACAATGGTAGTCTATCTAGAAAGGATGCTGGTGGCATCTCCTTTGAGCGAGAATTCCCACACCTTGGTTCTGAGGACAAGAATGGAAAACAAGACATAGGTAGAGTTCCATCTCCTGGAATTAGCACCCCAATTCAGAGCATACCATTGGTTACTGTCTCCGATGGCTGGAATTCGGTGCTAGCAGAAGTTCCTATACTAAGTGAGCCAAGCAATAACGTTGTTTCCTCTCCTTTATCACTTGGTGGTTCCAGTAAACAGCTGGAAGTGTCAAGCTGTGGGGCTGCATTAAGCATGGCTGAAACAGTAATGCAAGCACCATTAAAAATTTCCAATGCACCCCAGGTAGTGTTATGAATATGATATTTGTGTTTTTCCTCTTTGACATTTTGATTCCATTCACTTGATTTAACAAGTGCTTTGTGCGCCTTCTCTTTTCTTACCCAGTTATTGATTGATTCTCAGGAGATTGAAGAAAGAACTATGAGGCAGTGCATTCTAAGACCTCTTACACCTTCATCAAATAAAATTTCTGTAAGTACCTTATATATTGCCTTTGTTGCAAGATTAATACTTTTACTGCTGTTGCTTGTGTCTTACGTGATTATCATGGATGTGTTTAGATTTTAGAAGCTCTCTTCCATATTGTTTGGTAAGTAGTTTGGCCTTTGAAAGACAGCAAAAACATTACAAATATAATTTATTCAACTTTCTTGTAGTCTTGTGCAATCAGATGGTACAACTCCAAACAAAGAATTCTTACCCGTAAACACTTTATTTGTCCCTAAAAAAACACTTCGAATTCAATCGCAATTAGTGGATCAGCCACATCATTTTAGTTTGTACAACAAAGAAACCTGCTTGTGTAACCAACCTTAAATTTATCTGATCCTATTATATGTTTTATGCTATTAGTGATCATATTCAAAATAGTAAAATTGAGCCATAGGTTGGTTCAATTGCCTGCCTATGAACCAGATGTTTGTCAATTACCTGAGCATTGCTAGTGGCTGCGCTGTCTTATATTATAATCATTTATGCAAATGCAATGCATAATGTTTTTCTAAGTACTGCATAACTGGCTGGTTGGTAGTTTGAACGTACATATTGGGGTTTGGAACATTTTTTTTTCAGTTTTAAAAATCTGAAATCCTGAATATCTTCCTACATCTGTTATTTAACTTTGCAGTTCATACATGAACTAATTTAGAAGGACTATGGTTCATAAGTCACTTTTAGGTTGGTTATCAAATTGTATTTGGCTCCTGTGTTTTTTACTTCAAAATATATTCCCCCTCTCCTAACCCAGATGCACATCTTTTTGAATTTAGTGAATAATGATTGTGTTTCTTTATTTTTGTTTCACTTATTTATGGAGTGATGTTCTCTGGTGCTGAATTGGTGACATTTTTTGTTTGCGCTAATTCATTCAGAACACTTTACAGGTATCAAGTTCTTTGGATAAGTTAAAAACCAAAGGTGCAAGAGCTGGAGATTCTAATGGTCCCTTCAAGGTTGCACCACAACTGTCAGTACAGCCTTCTAGCAGCTCTGTTCGTACTCCAGTCAAAACTGAGCTTGTAAAGCCATCTCAATCAGGAAACCTTCAAGTCCTGAGCCGCGATATTGCAAATACCGCCAAAGACTGCACTAGCAATCCTATAAGCCCTGTTCTAGGTCAATCTTCTTCAGTGGAACCACTGAAAAAGCCTATTGCTAACCAAAAGCTTAGGGGTGTCACTAATGGTCTCCCTTTGCATCTACGACAAAGTTCATTTGGTGAGAGAAAAGCAAGTGCAAAAGACAAGCATAAATTCTTTGATTTGCTGCGGAGCAAGTCTTTAAATGGTTCAGGCACTGCTATTGAGTCTTCATCTAGCTTGATTGATGAGCAGCAGAACTCATGTCTTGATTTGTCCTTGTTTAATTCTGGAATCAAATGTATCGAAAATGGGAATAGTTCCTGTGAGGAAGCAAATTCTTGTGAGGGATCTCAGCAACACCTCTCTGACAATGAGGAAATCAATCAACATTCGGAAGGTCACGATGTTTTAGATGAGGGTTCACAGGGGATTCTAGCTGACAACAGGGATGTCAACTCCTCATCAGAACTTGCCGACACAGAAGATGTATCTATGAAGCCCCATCCAGGCAAGGCTGAAGCCACTCTGTCCATCATACCTGCAGATATAAACAATGATTCCACAAGTTCCAACTCTGGTGATGACGAAGCCAATTTGTCGTTTGAGCCTATTGGAGGGGAAGAGGAACCATATCCTGCACAAGAAAAACCTAGTCCAGAAGAAATGGCTTTCCTGATATCTCTTGGCTGGAAAGAGGACGAAATAGTTCCACCTCTGAATCAGGAAGAGATTGCTGATTGTGTAAGTTTTTGTTGTCTTATTCCAGTGAATCATAATTATTTGGCTTTCCACACACAATTTATATCTTTTGGGGTTTAAATTTTTTTAATAAACTTCACTACTCACTAGTCTCCATTAGTTACTCATAACTTCAGCTGGGCCCCATTCGTTCAGTTTTGTCAAAAACAGGTCCCAAAACTTCCATTTCAGCTTCAATTTGTTCTCTCTGACCGGTTTGATGATGTGCCTTGCCATGTCAGCAAACTGTATTGGTGATGTGGCTTGCCATGTAAGAGATTAATTGGGTGCCACCATCCTTGTACTGCTGACGAGGCACGCTAGATCACCAAATGCTCTACGTGATTTAACAAAAGGGTCTTGATTGAAGCTGAAATGAAAGTGCAGTGGCTGTTGTCAAAATTGTAAGAATGGGGACCCAATTGAAGTCTCGGGACCTGTGGTGAAATACTCTTTACACCATATTGATATCATCATTCGTGGCAGTGCACATCATTTAAGTATTCTGGCAATCTACGTCAGAAATGCCGAGCGGTAAAATTTTACCATGTTTGCCCACCATTTTGTTGTGACATAAATCTCACTATTTTGTAGTTAAGGCACAATGTGAGGCTGCAGCAGAAGCTTGAGGAATGCAGGGGCTAATGACAGAATTCATGAAGCAATATTACTGGTGGTCACCGTGCTGAGAATATGTGGGCGTGAAGCCGTATCATGATGAGTTTCGGTACCTACTTCAGCTGTCTGGGATGATTGTTAGCTTAACAAATCGATATTTTTTCGGTTAGTGCTTCTGCATTGTGGGGAGTCTTCATGAGTAGAACTGACATTTTTCCCTGCTGAAAAGAGGTTTCAGGGTTTTCTTTCTCGTTTTCCCAGAAGGAATACCAAACGAAAGTTTGTCTGGTGTTGGAGGCGCATAGGTGTGCATTGCTCTTAAAGAATAGGCTGTCTTCTTTATTTATTTTTTTGCTTCTCATGGCTTGTTTCAGAAAAGAAAGAATAGTGGGTCTTAACATGAAAAGGTGCATAGGATTATCTTGATCTCAAATTTTGCATGACTTTTGTATGTTATCATTGTTTTTCTTTTCTTTTTTACTTGTGGTGCTTAGTTGCCCACCCCATCGGCTCTGTTAAGCGTGAGCGCGAAGGTAGGCACAGGATTTTATCGAGTAACATCACAGCCAGATTTGGCATTTAGCTATCATGTTGTGAACTGGGAATGTGAGAGATTCGTCTTAAATAAAATTGGCGATGTACCCCCTAGGTAAATTTGGCTTGACTTGCTATTTGATCATTTGGTCCCGTACACTACAGAAGCCAGAGGGGAATATTAAGAGATTAGGAGATCTGAGGCTGTAGTGATTGGTACCCTTCAAAATGTTCATGTTCTATTTTTGAGAGCCTCTTATGTTCATGTTCCAGTGCTCCACGTAGAAGTAGAACAAATGTAACGAAACGAAAGCTCTCTCTCTCTCTCTCTCTCTCTCTCTCTCTCTCTCTCTCTCAATGGTTTAGTATCAGGCCGTTTTCCTGCTTCAACCTGTTGGATCCCGGATCAGCAATCCGAAATCTTCTATGCTTCTATCGTATTATTTTTAAATTAGTAGATAATACTCATAGATATAATACCGAATCATCTTATACATCGTATGAACCATACCAAACACTTATATTACATATTAGAATTTAAATATCCTATATTAGATAAAGTTTACATAATGTGCCGATTAGATCAAATGTTACATTACAAAAAGCGGAAGCGAACAACAAAAGGTGAGACCACATCTTTCCACATGAAAGCAACCGAGGGTAAAAAATGCCTTACTACTTTCCAAAAATTTGGATAATAGATGTGCACACATTACTATTAAAGTCTGCTTAACTGAGATAAGAACTAAACTATTAGAAAACGTCCTAATGTCTACCATCTTCTTCTCTGTTTGGTCCTAGAGCGGCATAGTAGGCATAGTGGTCTTGGTCCATAGGTTATGAATTAATTTAGTGAGGGAGGGTGAGTACAAACAATCGTACTCCACGAGCTAATATACAGAATGAAATATTATAGATGTAGGGCTTTGACAAAGAAGGCTCGGGCTCATTTATTTATGAAATGCCATAATTAAATTATAATAAATAAAAATTCTAAGACTTAGTATTTTTAACTTAACTATGTTTATAAAGATTGATGAAGTGTGCAATAATAATTGAGGTGTTGATTCCATCCACCGTATACTATTTTTGATACTTGGGTTCTATCCACCTATTATAATCACTGGGTTCTATCCACCCTGGGGAAATCAACTCAGGGTTCTATCCACTCATCGTGTTTTTATCTCATCCACAAAGTTTTTTTTATGGAAATAGACATTAACTCGAGTAAGATTCCATGCCTACCCATGACTGTCGGCATGACTATTCGAATAGTTTTTCATTCTGCAGAGGTCGCACACTTTATCCACAAGAGATAACTAGTTATATTATATATATTTTCTTAGACATGTAGATCAAAAAGAACACCACAAGACTTTTATAATACATATCTCTAGTGAGGTTACACCCGCTAAGGCTTCCACCTATTGTGGGGGTCTATCCACCCTTGCCAAAGGCCTCCTCTTGCGCCGCACGGAGGCTTTCATTCAACAACTCGTCATGTGTTCAACCAGATGGTGCAACCCGTGTTGGATTGATGCAAATTATTTAGCCAGTTCATGTTCATTATAGACTTGTGGTTGCACTATTTTATATTAGAAAGTGGTTACAAGATTAAGCTCTTAGAATTATTTGGGCGGTTCTTACCATAAACCACACTCTCATGCTCCATCCGCACCAGCCCCTCTTACCATTCGTCCAGATATTTAAGTAAGTTTTATGAGTTTTGGGATACAAAATATCCTTTAGATCAAATACTAGCCATTTCTATCAAATGGCTACCTAAGTACGAGTTTTCATGTTTGAAAGAGTATCTAAGTAAGAGTAAGCATGACACTTAGTTATGGACTTATCACTAGTATATTTACCATTATTTCTTGGGCGATAAGGTTTTATGTTCAAAGTCAAAGAGTAGGAGGTCATAGCACAATTATTAATTGAGATTTAACTATGAGCTTAACATGAATATAGTTTGCATAATAAATTAAAACATGCAACTTTAATAATTTAAATCAACATAACTTGCATTCAAAATATAGGTACAAAATGATTAAAGCATTAACTCGTCTTGCTCATAAGTTGATTAGTTTTGAGGGTCCTGGTTGGGCTTGAATTGTTGCTCTTCCTGGTTTTTGTAGTCTAATCAAGCGATCGTGATGAGAATCAAATAAATAACAGAGAAAACAAATAAATTCCAAATAAAAATTCAAATGAACTTTAAAATTCATGATTTTACCTCCCAATAGAAAGGTCTTGATTTTAGATTAATTTAGAATCAAGTTTCATTTGATTTGGAGCTAAAACGAGTGAGAACGGGCTCTACGAAGTTTAAGTTTAGGGGAAAATCCCAAAATCAAACAAAGGAGAGAGAGACTGTCTCACTGACATCTGGCCCCACAGTTGTTAATTTATTTCCTTATTCAAAAATACTTCAGAGGCTAACATGTGGGACCAGCCGGGCATTTAATTTATTTTTGAATTATTTTGTTAAGAAAATACTACTCTGACTAACTGGTGGGGTTGATTAATATTTACTTTCCTTTTGGTTTATTTTTTTTAAGAAATAGCTCCAGCACATATGTCGGATTCGGCACTTGCGTGGTTTCAGCATCATTGACGTGTGCAATTGTCTCGGCCGAACTCTTCATGTCGTCTGTCACATAGCTGAGAAGCTACTTTCCACGCAAGTATGGCAGCAGTTGCGCCTTCCACAGCAGATAACTGCTGCACGTCAATTTGGTATTTGATGAGATGGCCAAAGGATGGACTCGGGAGGAGTCCAGCCGAGGTTGATCCGCTAGTGCTACTAGATAGAGAGCTAGTAGTTGACATGGTTCTTTGTGGTTCGTGGCTCTGATACCTTGAACAAATCTAGCAATGGAAGGTGATGAACAGAGGAAGAAGATGGAGCAATCCCGCACACCAAAACCGGGCGCTGGTACTTGCTATATATATTGTCGTTCGGTGAACAGTACAACCGAAACAAAAATAGAATTCTAAAAATAGAGGAGATTACAACAAAACAAAGAAGATATTTTTAGTTACAGCTATCAACAAACTACGGATAAGAAGATGGGCATGTTCTTTATGTCAAAAGCTCGCAGCTTTTAGCTTTTGCTACAGTACCTAACTTTCAAACAGAGTATTTTCTCAAGACGGGGTCTACAAGTTAAACGATCTACACGTTAAAAGCCCAACATCTGTACCAGTCAAAATCGCAAGTGAGTATCTGTCTCTCTGTAAACCAAAACTTAAAAATTTCAGCCAAAAGCCATAAGCCGCAGCCGAAAAGAACATACCCGACATTGGTTTGTTTAACATATCTAAATATTGCTACATCATATATATACAATAATAGATACAACCTCTACCTATACCACTATTTTCTATTTATTTCTCTTACCCCCTTATTTACTCCTCTCCTTCTCCCCTCTTGTTCTCTTCCTCGTTAGTTTGTGTGTCAAAATTATGTCTCGTGCAAGAGAGGAGAAAAAAAATCGCCGGCGCCCAGCCCGCGTCCCCGCCCTGTGTAGGGATGGCAATCGGGCGCGGCGGGTACGGGTAGTGCTCGCCCATACCCGTACCCGCGACCTCAATTTTCGCCCACGGGCATACCCGTACCCGCCCACGGGTAAAAAACCCCGCCCATACCCGTCGCCCGCGGGCATACCCGTTTACCCGCGAACATGAACTCTTCTATTCCTAAATACCAGTGTACGGATCAATATTCAATGAAGTAGCTGGCCATCTAATCTAAGTCTTAACAAATTAAATTTATGAATGCTGCAGTACTACTACTACTAATCAGATTTACTTTGATTGTGAACTAAAACTTCTGGCTTTTAGAATGGGGTTATACTGATTGGCCAGTCTTTGATCCAACTAATTCCTGAAAAGAATCAAAAGCGCTGCCACCCACAAGACTACATTATGTCTTGAACTAAACCATCTCACATGATTTGCGATTCAATTAGTCATTACCATTGGTGTTCATATACTCTGACCAGGAGAAGCCACAAGTTCTTGGGTAGGCATATGCTTTTAAGTATCTCTATCAAGTTATGTCATGTGCATTTTACTATTCATCTTGGTAGTCATTTCGGCTACTTGGCCATCTTTCACTGACTAAACAAGAGTAAAAACAACAGCAATAACTAAATAATAGCAAGCAATTCCCCAATGATGTGAAGTGTACAATGGAGTTAACAAAACCAAGCTGGAGTTATCATGGGCCCAATATATGCAAGCATAAGCAAATCTGTTGTGCAGAGCATGTGATGCTTGTTGCAGAGTAGCTATAGCTGTTGTGAATTTGTGATTATAAATACTTAACCCAATGGATGTGAATACATGATTAAAGAACCACACAAAACTAACGAAAAGTGAATAATGTACTTATTATATATTTAGATTTAACCAGTAGCATACACGATCATAATTTGCTCACTGTCTTTCCATGGTGAGTAGGGCTGGACGAAAAACTCGAAGCTCGTTAGCTCGCTCGGCTCGTGGCTGGCTCGGCTCGGCTCGGCTCGGCTCGTTAGGATAACGAGCCGAGCCGAGCCAAGATTTTAGCTCGTTAGCTATAACGAGCCAACTCGAGCCAGCTCGCGAGCCGCTCACGAGCCAAACGAGCCATGCTTCCAGGAATTTAGATATGCATATGCTGCTTCCATGGACCTAATTTGTACTCTATTGCATGTGTTAATGTGTAAATTTGTACTCTATTGTACCCAAACGAGCCATGCATGTATTAATTTGTACTCTATTGTACCCAAACGAGCCAAACGAGCCTAACGAGCCAAACGAGCCTAACGAGCCAAACTTCCATGGATGAATATATGATGGAGATATTTTTTTGCCCTGGCTCACGAGCCAAACGAGCTAACTCGAGCTTTTTGTCGAGCCGAGCCGAGCTGGCTTTTTAGCTCGTTAGTTATAACGAGCCAGCTCGAGCCAGCTCGTTATCTACCGAGCCAGACCGAGCCGAGCCGAGCCGAGCCGAGCCAGCTCGTTATCCAGCCCTAATGGTGAGCAAATGTTTTTCCATAACTTACAATACGACTTTCTTGAAGGATCTTACGAGAAACATTGAGAGGAAGATCATTAGAGTCAACTACTCCTTTTACAAAGCTCAAGTATCTGGGGAACTGCCGGGTTGGGGGCGGAGGAGGAGGATGAGGAGGCGGCGAATCTGGGGGCGGAGGAGGAGGCTGGCGGCCGGGTGGGGGGCGGAGGCGCCGGCGGAGGAAGGAGGAGACTACGAGAGGGGGGGGGGGGCGGAGATGCGAGAGGGAGTTAGGGACCGAGCCGAGGGGGGCGGCGGGCGAAGAGGTATCTGGGCTGGGAGGCACCCTTTTGGGATTGACGAAACAAGAAAGGCACAACCGTCGATGAGTCCAGCGTATATCGAGTTCATAGTGAGCTTATGAACGGAACTAGCTAACAGAGGCTGCGTATCTTGAACATTTGCTATACCCTGTAACATCAGTCTGCCAAACGACACATACCTTACAATATTGTTTTAACACATATTTCAGGAACAGTAGGGCAGGGGTAGAGGACATCTCCATCCTTTTACATTTCAAATTGTGCTAAGGTGGATCTTTCTCTCTCCTTTTATTAAGCTTGAATTCATTTATTTGCTTTAACCCTTAGCATCCATTCCCAGCACTGTGAACTTTCACACGTAATCCCGGTGAACCCGAAACCCTAACAGCATGTGAACTAGCCGGAGAGTACGTCACCACCTACGAAAAATTAAGCCAGAGCACAGATCCCAAAGCAGATGCAACGGTGAGAGATTTAAAGTATTCTAGAAAGAACACCCTAGTACGACTTAGCTAGCAAACTCCTTCGGAAATAGGGGAAGCCAATAAATTAAAGCACCTATGCAAAGAACACAAGGATGTTGTGCGATCGATGCTACCCGCAACCAGTCGATCTTTCCTCCACCACGTTTCTGTGCCCTCGAGACAAGTAATTACCTCTACCTGACTACTTAACCCAGTTTACTACCAATTAACCAACACACGCACACGCACGCAAGCATCTGATGCACTCGCGCAATTGAGCGCCACTCCGCACACCACCAGTCCACCAACATGAACGCCATATTGCTGCTACTCTTCCTCGCCGTCCTCGTCCACCCGGCGTACTGCTCACCGCCGCAATCCTTCCACCTCGAACTCGCCCGCGTCGACGCCGCGGACACTGGCAACCTCAACCTCACCGACCATGAGCTCCTCCGGCGGGCCATCCAGCGCAGCCGGCACCGGCTGGCCAGCATGACGCCCGGCGGAGCCACCGCCCACAAGGCCGTCGTGGCGGAGGCCCCGGTGCTGGCGACCGGGGGCGAGTACCTGGTGAAGCTCGGAATCGGCACGCCGCAGCACTTATTTACGGCGGCCATCGACACGGCCAGCGACCTCATCTGGACGCAGTGCCAGCCCTGCGCCAGGTGCTACCGCCAGTTCGACCCCGTCTTCAACCCCAGGTTCTCCTCCTCCTTCACGGTCGTGCCGTGCAGCAGCGACACGTGCGACCAGCTGGACACCCACAGGTGCGGCAACGACGATGACGACGCGTGCCAGTACACGTACGCGTACAGCGGGAACGCGACGACGGAGGGGACCCTGGCAGTGGACAAGCTGGCCATCGGTGACGACGTGTTCCACGGCGTTGTCTTCGGCTGCAGCAGCTCCAGCTCCGGGGGCCCGCCCCCGCAGGCGTCGGGGGTGGTCGGCCTCGGCCGCGGTCCCCTCTCGCTGGTGTCCCAGCTCCAGGTGAGGCGGTTCATGTACTGCCTGCCCACGCCCGTCTCGAGGAGCGCGGGAAAGCTCGTCCTCGGCGCGGACGCGGGCGCCGTCGGCAACGCGTCGGATCGGGTTGTCCTCCCGATGGCAACGAACCCGCAGCACCCGTCCTACTACTACCTTAACCTCGACGGGCTGGCCGTCGGCGACAAGACCGCGTTCTTGAAGAAGACAAACGCGACGACGTCTCCCAACGTGACGACGTCGCCGGGGGACGGTGACGGCGACGGCGGCGCCGACGCCTACAGGATGATCATCGACATCGCGTCGACGATCACGTTCCTGGAGGCGTCTCTGTACGAGGAGCTGGCGAACGACCTGGAGGAGGAGATCAGGCTGCCGCGCGGGACGGGGTCGGACCTCGGCCTGGACCTCTGCTTCATCCTGCCGGAGGCGGTGCCGATGAGCCGGGTGTACGTGCCGCCGGTGTCGCTGGCGTTCGACGGAACGTGGCTGAGGCTGGAGAGGGAGCGGCTGTTCGTCGAGGACAGGGCGAGCGGGATGATGTGCCTGATGGTGGGGAAGACGGACGGGGTGTCCATCCTCGGCAACTTCCAGCAGCAGAACATGAAGGTGCTGTACAACCTGCGCCGCAGGAAGATCACCTTCGTCAAGAACAGCTGCGAATCCGTGCGGTAGATTCGGTTGCAGAAGGGCTGGGCCTTGATCTTGTACTCGGTATCGTGATTCTATTGACCAATAACAAATTTGGACATTGACATTGAAAAGGTTAGATATATACTGATGCTCTGTGTTTAGCTTCTCTGAACATTCTGAAATCTGAACTGGACGAAAAGGAGTGAACAAAACTTCGAAAAAATTGACCAAAATTGCATACAAGAGCTCGTTTTTACAGAAAATGTGCTAGCCGTGCACCTCTCCCACTTCATGGCTTCATGTGAGATTCCATTCTGTTTTCCCTCACTCTGATCACAGTTCTACCATCACCTCCCTTTGCCGTTATGTAGCATATCCTTGTACGAACCATCCATCAAACTTCGCAAGGACGTTACTTTGGCAGTTGAGTATGTAGGAGTCAACTGCAAGAATTACTCGCGCTAAGCATTGGCTAGATCAGAACACTCCAAACAGCATCATCACCTTCACCGCACCGAGAATGTACATCCTTCATCCTCTCGACAGATTTACAGACCCCCCCTGCAGTCCAATCAAAAGACGCGACACAAACATTACCAGATTGCGATTTCCACTTACAATCTACCAAGTAGTCAGCAGCAATCAGTAGTTAAAACAGGGGAAGAACGTTTTTTTTTTTGCTTAAGAATTGTTTTTCAAGATTAGGGAACAAACCTGGTGTAGTTTCTGTTGGGTAATCTAGCTCGGTTTAGTTTTCCGTTTCGTACACATTTAGCTAAATCAGGAAATCCCTTCTTTGGTTTGTAGAACCCCTTTGCGTTCACGGATATGGCTTTGCAATCCGTTTCTGTCTCTGGTTTTTGTAACCCGTTTTGTACTCATACATGTACCTATTTAAAGAGCAATAGAGTCATGGAAAAGCAGCATCCGGAGCAGCACCAAAATCTGAAGCTCATTGAGTTTTCTTGTGTGCGATTGCTTGTCTTCATCAACATCGGCAAGGAGAAGCCCGAGGTGGAGACGACATTTGGTATCAGAGCCGGATCGGCCCCGGGAGCGCGACCAAGCGATCGTGTGAGCCGTCATGCCTCGCCATCGATCGGCTTCACCGCCAAGGCAGTCTTGGGAGGAGACGACGCCGCCATCGGGGAGCGTTGGCGGCAGCGGCGGAATGGAGCGCGGTCTGGTGATCCATCGGGCCACCAAGGAGGTCAGCAGCAGCAGGGCGTTCCCGACGCTCATGAAGACCAACTACTTCTACTGGGCGGCGCTCATGCGCGTGATGCTGCAGGCGCGCGGCCTGTGGAACGCGGTGAGCGTCGGCACCGTTGACTACGTCGAGGATCGTATGGCGCTGGAGGTCATCGCCAAGGCAGTCCCGGCGGAGCTGATGGGAACCATCGCCAGCAAGGCGACCGCCAAGATCGCGTGGGACGCGATCAGCACCATGCATGTCGGCGTGGAGCGCGTGCGCAAGGCGAAAGCCAACACACTCCGGCGCGAGTTTGACGGGCTCAAGTTCCGCGACGGCGAGACTGTGGACGAGTTCGATGTCCGCATCAACAGGATCGCGCATCAACTCGCGGTCCTTAACGACGCCTGCGCTGAGGAAGAGATCGTCCGCAAATTCCTCCAGGCACTCCCGCCAAGGTACGCACAAATCGCCATGGCGATCGAGACCCTCCTCGACCTGAGCGAGATCTCCGTCGAGGAGCTCATCGGCCGGCTCAAGTCTGCGGAGGAGCGACATGGTCTTGGCGGTGGCTCCATCGCTAGCTTGAATCTCACCGAGGATGAGCTGATTGCGCGTGTGGCGGCGAAGATGCAGCTCTCCAGCGAGGGGCCTTCAAGACAGCCCAAGGGGTCGTCGTCGTACCAGAGAAGAGGACGCGGCCCTGGGCATGGCAAGGAAGGTGGCTCACGCGGTGGTTCCAGGCCAGCCAAAGCTCCAGGCAGCAGCGGCAATGGCACCAACTCAATCGGCAGGGATCAATGCCGATATTGTGGGAAGACCGGACATTGGGCCCGTGAATGTCGGAAGAAGAAACGTGACGAGGCGGCCCATGCAGTCCAAGTCGAGGAGAAGACAGAGCCCACCTTATTGGTGGCAACGGCGACAGTCAACGCACCACCTCCACTTGCGCCTGCTCCATCCTTCCCCAATCCTCACTCTCCACTGGCACCTGCACCGCCGGCGGAATCCTCCTTGATCCACCTCGAGGAAGAAGAGCTGTTCGTCCAGCTCGGCGGAAAGGGCATCGGCGACTGCACCCGGTAGATTCTCAACACCGATTCTCCACTAGCATCTGCATCGCCGACAGACTCTTCCTTGATCCACCTCGAGGAAGAGAAGCTGTTTGTCCAGCTCGGCGAGAAGGGCATCGGCAACTGCACCCAGTGGATTCTCGACACCGGCGCGACGAATCATATGACGGGGGTGAAATCCGCCTTCGTCGAGCTTGACACGGGGATCCGCGGTACTGTCCGATTCGGGGACGGCTCCGTCGTTGGCATCGAAGGGCGTGGCACGGTGCTCCTCAATTGCAAGAACAGAGAGCACCAAGAACTCGGCGGCGTCTACCACATCCCCAAGCTGACGGCGAACATAGTCAGCCTCGGCCAACTGGATGAGGACGGCTTCAAGATCCTGATCGAGGATGGGATTCTCAGGATCTGGGACCAACGGCGGCGGCTGATGGCGAAAGTGCAGCGCTCGCCAAGCCGGCTCTACGTCCTCGACCTTGACATCAGCAAGCCGGTGTGCCTCGCCGCGCGGAGCAGCGAAGCGGCCTGTTAATGGCATGCCAGGTACGGCCACCTCGGCTTTCAGGGGCTCAAGCAGCTCGCGCAGGGGGAGCTGGTGCGCGGGCTCCCGCAGATCGACCACGTCGACCAGGTCTGCGAGAGCTGTCTCGCCAGCAAGCAAAGGAGGCACCCGTTCCCGGCGGCAAGCATGTACCGAGCCAAGAACCTGTTGGAGTTGGTTCATGCCGACCTGTGCGGGCCCATCACCCCGAAGACGCCCGGCGGCAAACAGCTCTTCCTTCTCGTCGTCGACGATAAAAGCAGGTTCATGTGGATCGTGCTACTGGCGTCGAAGGATGAGGCCGCGGCGGCGATAATTCGTCTTCAAGCTCGAGCGGAGGCAGAAGCAGGAAAGAAGATGGGCACACTCCACACAGACCGCGGCGGCGAGTTCACGGCACAGACGTTCGGTGACTACTGCGCCGAGCAGGGCATCCAGCGCCATCTCACCGCGTCATACACTCCGCAGCAGAACGGCGTGGTGGAGCGGCGCAACCAAACCGTGCTGGGCATGGCACGGAGCATGCTCAAGGCAATGCGCATGCCCGGCTGGTTTTGGGGGGAGGCGGTCACGACGGCCGTTTTCATCCTGAACCGCGCGTCGACGAGGAGCGTCGAGGGGATGATGCCATTCGAAGCGTGGTACGGTCACAAGCCACTCGTGCATTTCTTCCGCACATTTGGCTGCGTCGCACATGTGAAGAACGTTGGCGGCCATCAGCGCAAGCTCGACGATCGCAGTACGCCGATGGTGTTCATCGGGTACGAGCCGGGCTCCAAGGCGTACAGGTTCTACAATCCGAACACCGAACGTGTGATCATATCACGCGATGCGGTGTTTGATGAAGCAAGGGCCTGGGACTGGAGCAACCACGGCGAGGGTTCAAGCACGGCGGACTCGGAACCGTTTCACGTCGACCAAATAACGGCAACGATCCGCCATGACATGGGAGTGCAGGACGGGGCACACGACGCCGCGGCGGGCGGTGAGACACTGACAACACATGCGACCCCCGGTGCAGTGACACCCACGTGCGGGTCTGAGCCCCGCACGTCACAGTCAGCCCCAATCCCTGCGGAGCAGATCGAGTTCGCTTCGCCACCGAGCGGGGACCTGGACCTGGATGGCGACCACGACGACGATGTCCCGCTCCGGTTCAGGACAGGGGAGAACATCCTCGGCCCCGCAGCGACTCCAGGACTGGCAGAGCGGGAGATGTGGGATGATCTGCTGCTCGCTGTGGGCGATGAGCCTGCCACGTTCGAAGAGGCTCGTGGCGAGGAATGCTGGCGGAAGGCGATGATTGAGGAGATGGCATTGATCGAGCAGAACTGTACGTGGACGCTCGTCGACTTGCCTTCAAGCCATCGTCCAATTGGCCTGAAGTGGGTCTTCAAACTGAAGCGCGACGAATGGGGAGCCATCGTCAAACACAAGGTGAGACTCGTGGCGAAAGGCTACGTCCAGCAACAAGGGATCGACTACGACAAGGTCTTCGCGCCCGTTGCTCGGATGGAGTTGGTCCGGATGCTGCTCGCTGTGGCGGCTCGGGAAGGTTGGCTTGTGCATCACATGGATGTCAAGTCGGCGTTTTTCAACGGTGACTTGAGCGAGGAGGTGTACGTCCGGCAACCGCCAGGTTTCGTCGCAGCTGGGCATGAAGAAAAGGTGCTGAGACTACGGAAGGCTTTGTACGGTCTTCGTCAAGCACCTCGCGCATGGAATGTGAAGCTTGACAGCAGCCTCCGCGACCTCGGCTTCACCCGGTGCGCCAGCGAGCACGGTATGTACACAAGGGGCGTCGCGACATCACGCGTGGTGGTGGGTGTCTACGTCGACGATCTCATCATCATGGGATCACGCTCGGAGGACATCGACACGTTCAAGGGCGAGATGCGTCGACTCTTCCGTATGAGCGACCTGGGGTTGCTCTCTTACTACCTCGGGATCGAGGTGAAGCAGAACCGGGACTCCGTCACGTTGTGCCAGGTGGTGTACGCACGCAAGCTGCTTGAAAAAGCGCAGCTTGAAGGCTGCAACGCGTGCCAGACACCCATGGAGGTGCGTCTGAAGCTGTCCAAGAACAGTGCTACGCCGGAGGTGGACGCAACGATGCATCGCAGCTTGGTGGGAAGTTTGCGGTACCTGGTGCATACACGGCCCGACATCGCTTTTGCCGTGGGCTACGTGAGCAGATTCATGGAGAAGCCCCAGCAGGACTACCGGGCTACAGTGACAGCGACTTGGGGGGAGATGTGGATGACAGGAAGAGCACCACCGGGATCATCTTCTTCCTCAGTGAAATGCCAATTTCTTGGCAATCCCAGAAGCAAAAGGTGGTAGCGCTCTCCTCTTGCGAAGCGGAATACATCGCGGGCGCGGCGGCAGCATGCCAAGTGGTTTGGCTCTCGCGGCTGCTGGGCGACGTGATCGGCACCAAGCTTCAGCCGCCACAATTGAAGATGGATAACATGTCCGCGATCGCCTTAAGCAAGAATCCTGTCCTTCACGACAGAAGCAAGCATATCGATACTAAATTCCACTTCATCCGTGAATGTCTGGACAGCGGGAAAATATGCTTGGATTTCACGAGCTCTCAGGAACAGCTCGCTGACATTCTGACTAAGTCACTCGGACGTGCCAAATTCTGTGAAATGCGTGAGAAGATTGGCGTCGTCAAGGTCAAGTGAACCGAGCAAGAATTAGGGGGAGATTTTTGGGTAATCTAGCTCGGTTTAGTTTTCCGTTTCGTACACGTTTAGCTAAATCAGGAAATCCCTTCTTTGGTTTGTAGAACTCCTTTGCGTTCACGGATACGGCTTTGCAATCCGTTTCTGTCTCTGGTTTTTGTAACCCGTTTTGTACTCATACATGTACCTATTTAAAGAGCAATAGAGTCATGGAAAAGCAGCATCCGGAGCAGCACCAAAATCTGAAGCTCATTGAGTTTTCTTGTGTGCGATTGCTTGTCTTCATCAACATCGGCAAGGAGAAGCCCGAGGTGGAGACGACAGTTTCACAACACATGTTTCTCTTATCAATATGCTGAACTTCCAAACCAATAAACCACGCCCCAAGTGATACATCTTCATTTGCATATTTGTGTAATATGGGCCTAGGAAAGATAACCAAACATTGTTAGAATCTTTTGTAATCAGATTGTTCTTTCTATTAACATTTACAAACATACTGATTAACTGAGATATAGGTTGCAAGATCTTTTGAAATGGCATATATCTGCCCAGTAGCATGCGGAAGTATTTACTCCCTCCCTCCCCAAATTCCTGTACAAAGGAGCATGCGCAGGATCGCATTTGTCAATAATAAAAACGTAAAATTTTTATACAACTAATTTCTAGGCATAGTAACGTTTCTTGTCAGAGAGAACTGGACCTGACTTCATGCATCCAATATAGGTTATTGGTTTCGACAGGGTTGATGCAAGCATTCCTGTTTGTGTACAAGTAAAACAGTAAATAGCAAAAATTAATAAAGGTTAATAGAAAGTTGTTACTTGTTACTCCAAAGGGGAATACTATGCACCTAAATTTACATGCACATCTTCATCGACCTTGACATAGAAGTCGGAATCCCAAATACTAAAAGATGTGGAGAAGAATATTTTTGTCTTTGCCGAGAGTTCATGATACCATTCAACATGGTCCTAGATGAAATGTGTTAGAGTGATCTCAGGGCTTTGGCCCAACGGCCAAAGCCCAGCCCTTGACCGCGCCCTGATCGGGGGCGCCCAGCCCGTTTGGCTGGTGGGCCCCTGTCGCCAGCGCTATAAATACAGAGGTGGGGGCCGGGCGGTACGGATCACGAGGTTGACCGCGCCGCCGTCACCCCACTGACAAACCCTAAGACCGATCTGTTAGAGGGGAGCGCTGAAGCGACGGGAAGCCACCACCGGCCAGGGAGATCGTCGCCACCGGGAGACGCCACCGCCGCTCCTCTTCCCCGACCGTCGCTGCCCGTGCGCAGAGCTTCGCCGACAAACCACGATGGCCGGCTCTTCGTCCTCTACACCGGAAGGTTGGTACCTCTACCCCTCTCCCTCTCGGCATTTCAAGAATCTTGAACCCATATAGAACCCTCTAGATCTAAACCCTAGGAGACCCATAGTGTTAACAATGGTATCAGAGCTTTGGCCTAAGGGTAGATCTAGATGGGAAAAGAAGATCGACCGCCGTCGGTTGACCGGCGTGCGGAAAAGAAAATCACAGAGTTCCCCCCCTAACCCTAGAAAACCGAAAAGAAAGAAAAGGAGAAGGGGAGCGGGGCTTACCGGTTGCGTCGCCCGGCCGCCGTCGCCACCACGCCGCCGCTGCGCGCTGCCGCTCCGGTTGGCACCGACGTCGCGTGCGCCGTGCGGCCGCATCTTGCGCCCCGCCCCGCCGCCTCCATGGAAGCGCGCCGCCGCGCTGTCGCGCGCCCGGCCACCGCGCCTCGCTAGGGCCTCCATGCCGCCGTCGAGCCGCTTCGGGGGCCGCCACGCTGCCGCTCCGCGCTCGGAGCCGTCGCGGCCGCCATCGCCTCGCGGGACAGGGAGCCGCCGCTCCGTTTTTTTCGCAAGGGGGCGGGCGAGATAAGGCTAGGGTTAGGGTTTTTCGGGATACTGATCCCCGCCGCGAGCGCGGTCAGCCGTCCGATCAGATCGGATCCCATCGGACGGCTGAGGAAGAGCCGGCCTTTTTTTTCGGCCCAGGCGGGAAGGCGCTTTCCCGGCCCAGGCCCAGGTTGCGGCCTGGGCGCGGGGGAGGGCGCGAGCGCGCGCGTAAGGCGCGGGGAGAGCAGGCCGAGTGGGCCGCGCGTGGGCGAGGCAGGCCGCGAGCGCTCGCCCGCGCGGGCAGGCCGCCGTGGGCCGTGGGCCAGGCCGAACAGGCCGAAATGCCTATTTGCACAGTAAAATCCCGAAAATTGGATTTATTGTTTTTCAGAAGCTATTTTGAGTGTATTTGAATGAATATTGAACCAAAATTTCTCTGTAATTTTTGCACCAACGTGTTAATTTTTCCAGAGATTGATGTTTACAGTATAATGCTTCTGAATATTGAATTATTTTTTAGAATAATTACAGTTTCCGCTGCAAAAGTTAATATTGATTGTTTTTCATTATTAAATTCGAACCAACGGGAGAATTTAATTTTGGAAAAATAGATTGAAATTCCAGAGATTTATGATACTGTTATTTACTGACCAACGTTGTTAATATCAGTATTATAAATTTTTCAATGTTGATTTCATGCATTATTTCTATTTCTGCCCAACGGTGATGTAGATTTAATGTATGATAAAATTGATTTAAATTGTATGTCGTATTTTTGACCAACGTTGGAAATAAGGCATATGATTTTGATGTTACGTTCTCACTGTATTTGAAATATTTTTCAGGAGGATACAACTTGATGAGTTGTATTAGAGAAATCCCCACTCTCAAAGGTGATAATTATGGAGAGTGGAAGAAAAAGCTAGACTTAGCTTTTATCTTGGCTGAGGTGGACTGGGTCCTCACTACAGCACGTCCCACTGAGCCTTTGGCGCCAGTGAGGGAACAGAATGAGGATGACACTGCATGGCAGAACAGACAGAGGGATCATGCCCCCTTACAGATGTCTTATGACCTTGATCATAAGAAATGGACCACAACCAACAAGAAATGTATGGCTGTAATAAAGAACACAATTGAGCCTGCTATTCTGGGCTCAATTGCAGAGTGTGACACTGTCACTGAATACCTTGATAAAATAAAGAGTCAGTTCACTGGCTCTTCAAAGACTTATGCTACACAGCTGATTAAGCAGCTGGTAACAGAGAGGTATTCTGGCGGTGGCAATGGCATAAGAGAGCACATTCTTAGAATGAGCAACTTGGCATCTAAACTGAAACCGATGGATTTGGCTCTCAAGGATGAGTTCCTTATTCATTTGGTTTTTGCTTCTTTGCCAAAAGAGTTTGACACCTTTGTTGTCAACTATAATATGCAGCCCGAAAAATGGGACATGGAAAAGTGCATAGCCATGTGCGTGCAAGAGGAGGAAAGAATCAAATCCTCACATGGTGGTGCTATCAACTTTGTGAGGGAAAACAAGAAAAAGAATTACAACAGTAACCCCTTCTCAAAGAACAAGGGCAAAACCCATGTACATCAGCCTCAACAGAACAAATTTGCTGTAGACAAAGACCAGTGCCTTCACTGCAAGAAGACGGGACACTACAAGAAGGATTGTCCTGACTACTTAAAGATGATAATGGCTAAGAAAGGTGAGAACATTATTACCTTTATTAATGAATGCCTGTATGTGAAATATTCGAAATCCACTTGGTGGATTGATTCAGGAGCAACTGTTCATGTTGCTAATTCATTACAGGGATTCCGTTCGACGAGGACTACGCAAAGAAAAGAAAGATGCATTAAAGTTGCAAATGGAGTCGAAGCTGAAGTGGAAGCCGTTGGCAATCTTTCATTAGAATTAGCTAATGGCTCTACTCTTTTACTTAGAGATGTCCTTTTTGTACCCTCTTTACAGAGGAATTTGATTAGTGTGTCAAATTTGGACAAAGATGGTTATGATTGCAATTTTGGAAATGGCAAGTGCGAAATAATGTTTAATAAAGAATGTGTTGGTATTGCCATATTACAGAATGAGCTTTATTTGTTATCATTGTGTGATGATGTGAATGTCGTATGCGATAATGAGAACGTTGCGTGCGAGAAAGTGATTGAATCCTCGTCTACGAATGTAAACAGAAAACGAAAGAGAACTCTAGATGAGTCGTCGAAATTATGGCACTGTCGTTTAGGCCATATTTCGAGGGGGAGAATAGAAAGACTAGTAAAGAATGATATTCTTCCTCCATTAGAGTTCTCAGACTTAGAACAATGCAGAGAATGCATTAAAGGAAAATATGTAAAGAAAATTAAAAAAGACGCTAAAAGAAGCACAGGAGTTCTACAAATTATTCACACAGATATTTGTGGTCCTTTTCCTGTGAAAAGTGTGGATGGATATGACTCGTTCATAACATTCACAGATGATTACTCCCGTTATGGATATATTTATCCAATCAAAGAAAGAAATGAAGCCTTGGATAAATTCAAGATATTTAAGGCTGAAATTGAAAACCAACACGATTTAAAGATTAAGATAGTCCGATCTGATCGTGGGGGGAGTACTACGGTCGACATACCCCATATGGACAAGTTCCTGGACCTTTTGCGAGGTTTTTACAGGAAAATGGAATAGTAGCCCAGTATTCTATGCCGGGCGAACCTCAGCAAAATGGAGTAGCTGAAAGACGCAACCGTACCCTGATGGATATGGTGCGAAGTATGATGAGCTACTCCACACTCCCATTGAGTTTATGGATGGAGGCGTTGAAAACCGCCATTCATATTCTCAACAGAGTGCCTAGTAAGTCGGTGCCCAAAACACCGTACGAGTTGTGGACAGGAAGAGTTCCCTCACTAAACCACTTACGTGTGTGGGGGAGTCCTGCTGAGGCTAAAGTATTTAACCCAAACCTTGGGAAACTTGATCCCAAAACAGTAAGTTGCCATTTCATTGGCTACCCTGAAAAGTCAAAAGGTTATCGTTTCTACTGTCCAGACAGATACACAAAGTTTGTAGAAACGAGACATGCTGTCTTCTTAGAGGATGAAATGATGAGGGGGAGCATGGTAGCTCGAGAGATTGACCTTGAAGAGAAGCGGGTGTTTGCGCCCACTCCGATGATTCAAGAGCCATTCTTCACACTACCTGCTGTCGCTGCACCGACGGTGCAAGACACTGTGGTGCCAGTACCTGTTATTGTTCCTCCCGTGGCAACAATGAATGAGAATGAAGAACCTGTTCTTCAGGATCATATAGAACCTATTGCCACAGATGAGGGGGAGCAACAGCAGCCTCAAACAGTAGATGTACCAAATGAGGAGGCCCCGAGGAGGTCCCAAAGAGTAAGAAGATCAGCTATCTCTGATGATTATCAGATTTATCATACAGAGGAATTTCAAATGGAGGATGATCCCACCTCATTTGAAGAAGCCATGAGAAGCGAAAATTCCTCAAAATGGCTTGATGCCATGGAAGAGGAAATGAGATCCATGAAGACTAATAAAGTCTGGGACTTGGAAATTATTCCTAAAGGAGCCAAAACAGTAGGCTGTAAATGGGTCTACAAGACAAAACATGACTCCCAAGGGAATGTAGAAAGATACAAAGCGCGACTTGTGGCAAAAGGATTTACGCAAAGAGAAGGGATTGACTACAATGAGACATTTTCTCCAGTCTCATGTAAAGATTCCTTCAGAATCATAATGGCATTAGTAGCACATTATGATTTAGAGTTACATCAGATGGATGTAAAGACGGCATTTCTTAATGGGGATTTGGAGGAAAATGTTTACATGGCACAACCGAAAGGTTTTGTTGTGGAAGGAAATGAGAGAATGGGATGCCGCCTAAAGAAATCAATATATGGGTTAAAGCAAGCTTCAAGACAGTGGTACTTGAAGTTTGACAGTACAATAAGAAAATTTGGGTTTAAAGAGAATGTAGAGGACAACTGTGTTTATGCAAAATTTAAAGATGGGAAGTTTATCTTCCTAATCCTGTATGTGGATGATATCCTACTAGCTAGTAGTGATGTTAGTCTACTACTGGAGACAAAGAAGTTTTTGTCCTCAAACTTCGATATGAAAGACCTTGGTGAAGCTTCATTCGTTCTAGGAATCGAAATTCACCGAGATAGAAACAAAGGGGTATTGGGACTGTCACAAAAGGCATACATAGAGAAAGTCTTAAAGAAATTTGGTATGCATAAATGTAGTCCATCACCTGCACCTATAGTCAAGGGCGACAGATATGGGGATTTTCAATGCCCCAGGAACCAGTACGAGCTCGATCAAATGAAAGCGGTTCCATATGCTTCAGCTGTCGGAAGCTTACAGTATGCTCAAGTGTGCACACGCCCTGACTTAGCATTTGTTACCGGGTTACTTGGCAGATTCCAGAGCAATCCTGGAATAGAACATTGGAAATTGATAAAGAAAGTCTTGCGTTATTTGCAAGGAACAAAAGGCCTCATGATGACATACAGAAGATCAGATTCACTCCATATAGTGGGGTATACAGATTCTGATTTTGCGGGAGATGATAGAAAGTCTACATCCGGATATGTATTCACTCTCGCTAAAGGAGCTATATCGTGGAAAAGCTCAAAACAAACCGTCACTACATCGTCCACAATGTATGCCGAGTTTGTAGCATGTTATGAGGCTACGGGGCAGGTGAACTGGCTAAAGAAGTTCATACCCGGTTTAAAAGTGGTTGACGACATCAATAGACCACTTAAGTTGTACTGCGATAACGAACCCGCAGTAACGTATGCCCACAACAATAAGTCAAGTGGTGCTGCCAAACACATTGACATAAAGTACTATGTTGTGAAAGATAAAGTTCGGGATCAAATTATAAGTCTTGAGCACATAAGTACCGCAAAGATGTTAGCGGATCCGCTTACCAAAGGCTTACCACCCAACGTGTTCAGAGAACATGTAGCCGGCATGGGTTTAAGGGAAAGCCTATGATCCTGGACTAAAAGATGGCCCAAAGATTAAAGTAACTGTTTCAGAACAGAGAGGTGTATTGTAACTGTTGAATCTATCGGCGATTGACCGTGACGATGAGACATGTTCTATGCACTAATCTGTGATGGAATGTGTAAAGTCAAAAGTAATTAAAAGATAAAGTATAGACTGAGATCAAGGGGGAGAATGTTAGAGTGATCTCAGGGCTTTGGCCCAACGGCCAAAGCCCAGCCCTTGACCGCGCCCTGATCGGGGGCGCCCAGCCCGTTTGGCTGGTGGGCCCCTGTCGCCAGCGCTATAAATACAGAGGTGGGGGCCGGGCGGTACGGATCACGAGGTTGACCGCGCCGCCGTCACCCCACCGACAAACCCTAAGACCGATCTGTTAGAGGGGAGCGCTGAAGCGACGGGAAGCCACCACCGGCCAGGGAGATCGTCGCCACCGGGAGACGCCACCGCCGCTCCTCTTCCCCGACCGTCGCTGCCCGTGCGCAGAGCTTCGCCGACAAACCACGATGGCCGGCTCTTCGTCCTCTACACCGGAAGGTTGGTACCTCTACCCCTCTCCCTCTCGGCATTTCAAGAATCTTGAACCCATATAGAACCCTCTAGATCTAAACCCTAGGAGACCCATAGTGTTAACAAAATGGACACAATGAGGTAAAACACTAAAGAGCTAGTGCATGTGAAGCATCAGTAAATATAACCAAATCCTTGATTTCTATGTAATACCAGTCGAAGGAACTAAGGAAGTCATGATGCTGGGCTTCCTCTGTATCTATAGCCTTGTCCAATATACTATTCCATGTAGCACTGTGTAACAGCAAAACTTCGAGTCTTCCCTGAAGTCTTGAGACAAACAAAAATGAGAACGTAGTACAAACAGGGAAAGTGAACTACATCAGACTAGCAATAAAATTAGGTATCTGCGCAATGAATCCTCTTCAAGACCAGGCTGGATTAGACAAAGTAACCAAATAGATCCTTGGCCCTTGGGATGAATAAGATGATGCTACACAATTTTTTGTGCAGTAAATTTGTTCTATCTTTCTTTTGCAAAGAAAAGGAGAGATATTTTAATCAGAAGAAGGGCAGGTATTGCATTCTTCACAGACAAGATGTGACACAAAATCAGGTTAACAGCTCAGACATATAGCACTATGTACTGTGCTTAGGGGTGAAAAGTGGATACGAATTATTTGTATTATCCGGTTATCGTATTCGATAGGATACAAATATAGTATAAATTTTTCCATCTGATTAAAATTTTCCATCCTATTCGTATTCAAATTCGCATAAAAAATATAGATGCAAATATGGTATGGACTTTTACCATCCAAAATGTTATTTTATCCAATCTATCCGTATCCGTATTCATATTCGACGAAGCAATATGCATATTTTATTACAATACAACTAATTAGTTGGATAAGTTTTTTAATTGAACGTAAATTCATGTTTCTTTAGGTGAAGTAAATGAATCAGAATGATTACGCATGATTGTACGAGGATAAAATACATTAATATTTACATAAGTTACGAGGATATCTAGATTCAACCGAATTGAGTAGATATTCAATTCGAATTCGTATACGGTATTTATCCGGGCTATATTTGTATCCGATGTTTGATCGATTTATATTCGAATCTGAGAAATATACAAATATGATTTAAGTACTATCTGATCCAGCTTACAACATAATGGGCCAATTCACTGTTCTGATCACTTTGAACTTTCTTGATCACAATCTCTCACCTTATCGCTACTTGAAGTTGTACATAAGTGCTACAGGATAAACACTAGAAAAATTTTCGCACATGATAATATCTATTTTAGACTATGGTGACCGGGCATACATACACACACACAATATATATATATATATATATATATATATATATATATATATATATATATATATATATATATATATATATATATATATATATATATATATATATATATATATATATGTGTGTGTGTGTGTGTGTGTGTGTGTGTGTGTGTGTATAATAGTTAATTACCTTGGTCACTTGTGAGAAATCTATTGATATTGTTGTTGTAATGGAGTTTAAGTACTTCCATTCGGATTTTTTTTACAAAAAATATCATCAAATTTAAACATATGATTAAATCTGCATTCTTTTGGGTATTTGAAGAATGGGATGAGAGAGATGAGGTGAAGGAGGAATTGCTAATAGAGCGGTGAATCGATGGCATATTATCACTCCTCAATTGGTATGGATTTACTGGATTTGATTTCGTATGGGCTGGGGCTTGGCTTCGCATTGGTTGATGGCTCGATGCAAGCACTCTGGTTGCACGTGGTTGCCGGCGTAAATTCCGCAATGGATGGCGAGCAACAACAACGACATGAGACTGCATTGGCACATATGGTGGCATGCAAGGATGTAGTCAAGGCCACTAGAAACGGTGGCACATATGAATTCTTTTGATTATTATAGAGCCGATCCCATGAACCTAATGGCACCATAGGTTTCTAGCTAAAAGTGGGTCATGTCGATCTATTACCCTAATATTTTGTAATGGGCCGTAAGGGCCATGTAACGGGCTAACCCACTTGGCCCCTTTGCACCCCTAGTGAGAACTGAAAAGCATCGGAAGTTATTAAAACCCAACCCATTCTCCTCGCGCGAGAGCGCTCCACGCACCGCGCGTGCGTTCGCGCGGCGACGCGTGGCGAGCGCTGCCTCGCGGTCACGCCGAAACTTGCTAGGAGCAGGCTCCACAGCGCTTTGGCGTTTTTGGGGGCGACGTGGACCCAACGGGAGGGCGACACACCATCCCCTGGCGCTGGGAGGCTTGGAGTGCTGCTCTCGGATTGCATCGGGATAGATGGCACACACTGGTAGCGAAGCAAAGCAAAGCGCCCACGCCCAGAAGCAACCACCCGAACCCAACACCGCTGCTAGGGTTTCCCCACGATCCGGCATTGCGGAGGCCCCCGAGCCCCACCCTGCGCGGCGGATTCGGAGCTCGCGGCTGGGGTCGCTCGAGCGATCTCGCGTGTTTTGGATGGTGGGTTGCGGCGCCAGGGCTCAGATCTGAGATGGCCGACGGCTGCGGCGACGAGAGGAATGCGTCGGCGCACAAGGGTTCCGCGCGACGGCGGGGACCGGCGCAGGCGGGCCTGGATGCCGACGAGCTCCTCACGCTGATGCACGGGTCGGATCCCGTCAAGGTCGAGCTCAACCGGCTCGAGAACGAAGTGAGGGGTGAGTTGATTCATGGCTTGGTTCCGCTTACTTGGTGATTTTTTTGCTGCCTTTTGGGATCTTACGGGGTATTGTTTGATATTTTTTTTGTGTGGTTTTAGATAAGGATAGGGAGCTTGGCGAGGCGCAGGCGGAAATAAAGGCGCTGCGCTGTCGGAGAGGGCGGGGGAAAAGGCCGTCGAGGAGGTAATATCCTAATGTGCTGTAAAAATTACATTTTTTTGGTTTGTTATCGTCGTTTCATTCGTTGCGGAGATTGGAGCTGTGTCGGTGAACGAGACATTCAGAGATAAATTTGGTGGATTTGGGGGAAATACCCTTCCGGGGCTCCATATTGATGTGGTTTTGGCGGGAATGTTAGGGACAAGATCTGGTATCTTGCAGTATTTTTTGTGGTAGATGTTATTTGGTTTGCTTTTCTTTGGTGCTGCCGTAAGATTGCAAGCATTCATCTTGATCTTGTTATTGCCATAATTTCCTTTAGGATCTCCAATTCCTTTAATTTTCTTGTGGCTCAACTTGTCATAGGTTTTCTGACCAATTGAATATGGGCCCTTATAGCATACTTGTTAATTGGCAAACCAAGCCGCTTCTGAATAAGTGACTCAGTCAAATTTTGATTGTGGGTTCAGTTAAAGAAATCAATCCTCCATTTCGTCTGAGCTTTGTCCCCTTTGGACGCTGAGGTGATCTTTAGTGCATCTCTGTTTCTTCTGTTGGCATTTATTTGCGGTTAAAGATGTTTTTCTGGTTTCTGTTGTATCTTTTGGTCATGTTAATGCTCTTTGTTCTGTTGCCCCTGAATTTGATCAAGTAACTATTGACTTTGGTTCATAACTTAAATAATTTTGGGGGTGATGTGGACCCAACGGGAGGGCGACACACCATCCCCTGGCGCTGGGAGGCTTGGAGTGCTGCTCTTGGATTGCATTGGGACTTTTAGATGGCATGGTTGCATGCGTGCATGAGAAGGGACGACTAGAAGATGGTTTGTACATGTTCAATCAAGTTTTGTTCGGTGAGTATTAGTAGTGTTAATGATTTGACTCTTCTGTATTTTTTACAGTAGATTCGAGACTAGATAGGGATGTTAGGCGCGTTCGTTCGGGGAAGATCAAGTAGTAGTTCGGTTTGGTCTACAGTATCGTTGTATTATTTTTAGGGAAGTGTGATGGTATAGTTTGAGAATTTTATCTACTAGAGAGTTATAGATAATTTCAATAGCTTTTGGTAGAATTTTTATTTATATCAATCCGATGCGTAGATTGTGATATATCCCCCCAACTTCTCCCTGGCGCAGCGCCGCCCCTCCCCGGTGCCGCATCAGAAGCATCGACTACCGACCGTAGCTCTCGATGACGTTGTCGTACGCCTTCAACTTCTCATCGTGATCGTAAGTTTGACTGCCGACTATCGACCTTGAGGTCGTAACTGTGAACCAGGCTTCTGACCACAGCCAATCGTGGTCGTAGCAGTGTCCGACCACAGCCAACGTGGTTGAGCTGCCTTCAACCACGCCAACGTGGTCGTAGTTGCCTTCGACCATGACCAACGTTCCGTAGCCGGTCGAAAACCCTTCTGATGTTCTCCAATCATGCCCAAAGTGGCTGTACACCTTTCTGATGAACTCCGACCACTACCAAAATGGACGTAAAGCTGTCTGACGACCTTCGACCACAGCCAATGTGGTCGTAGTGACTTTCGACCACGGCCAAAGTGGTTGTAAACAGCTAGACTGGCTTCCGACCACGGCCAAAACGGTCGTACTCCCTTCTGGTCACTAAACTATATTCATTTTAGCTATTATATAGAGTGCCACTTGTTGATATGCCAATCTTATCTACCCATTCACATATGAAAGTTACTTATCTTTTCCCCTCTTAGGCTTATTTCTTTTATTTTCTTGCAAGAAGCTGGCATTCTTGGTGGCCTTTCTAGCATTCGTATATTGTGCCTGGATTTATTTTAAGTGAACTTTGATTGAATGCAGGTTTGAAAGCTATGTTTATGATAAGGATGAAGATGATCTGGATGCCTCAAAGGTTGCAGACTTCTCATTGAATCCATGCTCTAAGTTAAAGAAGACATCTTTGAAAAAGGTACAGATTGTACATGTTCACATGTATGCTGAAGTTTCCATTTAACTTTATTTATTTTTAACTCATAAAAGGCAAACAGTATTATTTCTTAACAAAAGAAAGAACTAATTATCCTGCAAAATTCAAATTATTTCAGAGCCTATAGTACATAGCTGTCTTCAATTTAACATTCTATTTTATTTTTCCCTAATTGTGATTCCAGACTGTCAAATCTTGACATGAAATCGCTGTCGTAAATGGGCAAGGTGGCTCACAAAATATTAAAGAACCACTTCCTTGCAATGGAGAAGACAAACCTCTTCCTCTTATCACAGCAAAACAGTATGCATATCGCCATGCACTTTTGTCTTCTCTTGTAGTTGCATGGTCTCCAGTTGTGGCATCATATGACACTACTTCTTGTTTGTCGAGAAATTGGTGCATTCTTGCTGTTGGTTCCAAGTCCGGGGTTGTTTCTTTTTGGAAAATATGTAAGCCCGAGTACTACACAATAGATGTTTGCATGGTTACCAGAGATCCAATACTCATTGGGGTTCTCCAAGCTCATAATTCATGGGTCAGTGCCATAAGTTGGGAAGTTTCCTCTGCAGGCTCTTTAAAATCATCACTGCTTTTAGCAACCGGATGCTCGGACGGAAGGTGAGCACAATTATGTTTATTATTTGTAAATGGTTATGCACTCTCTTTGCCCTGCAACTTTTTTCTTCGTTTAAATTGGGTTTTTACTGAGTGTCCATGATTCATGGCATGGAAAAAAGGATCAATATGTTTAATCAACTTTAAACAACATATTTTGAGCTACTAAACAGTGCTTTGAAACAAGGTCCCAGGCAGCTACATAAGCAGCAGAGTAACTGTAAGCATGAGCCATGCCTTTTCATGCTTGTGCCTTTAATGAAAAAAAACCCACATCCCCATTTTCTTTGTTAATTGCTGCGGTCAGTATTAAAAGCTGAAACTCGCTACGCTCTACCATGTAACATCTGGGCATCGATGAAAATGCTCTTCCCATATATCCAAAAGATTTTGTTGGTCAGTTCAACACCAACTACTAAATTTGATATTCTAATGATTCCTTATTCGTTCTTGAATACATGATTTTACTGTAAACCTTTCATATCTCATATTGGAGAATTATTTTCAAATGTCGTTCTTGATATTCTAATTAAGTTGTTGTTTTTTGTCACATCTTCTTATCTAACCTGCTTTAGGAACTAGGATAGACATATCCTAGGGGTGACATGACTATCTGCTCTTCTGCAGGTCCTCTATAGGTTTCTGGACTGTCTGTGTGACATACTTTTGTGCCAATCATGCTTATTTGGTTGCATGTAGATGGTTTCCCTGTTTTACTAATGATCGCTAGGCTAGAACTGATAATATCCTTGGATCAAACGGGATTGTAAAAAAAAAATAACAAAATATAGAATCCATATGAGGCATAACAATCAATGTATCTGTCATACCAAGGGATTCATGGTAAGATATTCCTCTCTTCATTGCAGATTGGACTAAAGTTGTGAAAAAGACTTCCTTTTGATATTTACGACCATGGCAAACCTGAAAAAGACGTGGTCGGAAGGATTTACGACCACGGCGGTCGAAGTTTTCCGACTTCCCACGCGGTCGAAATCAAGTCTGCCGACTATCGACCACAGCGGTCGAAGCCTCGACCTCTGACTACCTCTCTTGCTAACGTGGTCGTAAGGCGCCGACTACTCAACGTGATCGATCATCCAAGCGCCGACTTCCGACCGCAGCAGTCGTAGCTTCGACTTACGACCTCAGACTACGGCCAACGTGGTCGTACCAAGCTTCGACCACAGCCAAAGTGGTCGTAGCTGCTTCCGATGGCTTTCGACCACGGCCAAACCGGTTCTAAACTCCGCTGAAGACTTACGACCACGGCCAGAGTGGTCGTAAAAGCTACAACGTGGTCGTACAGTCTCCCGATAGTCTACGACCACGGTCTGAGTTGTTTCATGCTTTGTGTTATGAAATATGCGGGCACTATCTACATAATTTGTTATGCCTTCTTTTAAATCCTGATACTTAAATAGGATGGCATCTATCTGTCATCTCAGTCAAGTGTCTATTTGAGGTGGGAATTCTATATTGAAGTAGAGATTAATTTCTACGATGACCTCTATCTCTATATTGAAGTAGAGATTAATTTCTACGATGACCTCTATCTGTCATCTGCTTGAAGTGCCTATAATGAAGTGTAAATTAATTTCTGCAATTGAAGTCATGGTAAGGCGCGCAAAGCGCGCCCGATGTTCTAGTATATATAAAGGCTAAGGTGACTTCAGACTTGCCCGTGACCGTGTATAGAGTTCTAAGATTTCGAAAGGACATGTATTTCCCTTACAGGTGGGGTAGAGGACGGTGGGGCCGCCAGTCCGGCGTCCACATGAGCAACTTTTGTACGCTTAAAAGGGCTGGCATTCTTACTGGGCTGGGAAGTAAAACTGGGCCAGCCCATGTAGGGCCTAGAGAAGGTGCCCATCTGCCATCCCTTATTTAAAGTCCATCCATTTCGAGAGCTTGATGCCCTAACAAATCGCGGAGCCACCGGTCTCCCTCCCCGCGAGCAAGTGGCGGCGAGCCTCACGCGCGGACGCAGCTCGCGCTCGCCGCTACGCACAAAGCTCACCCACCTCTCCCCGGTCGAGGTGATCAGGAGAGACCGCAGCCCTAGCCGTAGGCGAAGCACTCGAGCCGAGCGAACCAGACAACCGTCGCCATGGCCGTCTCCGAGAGTTCGCGCAATGCGCTGCTCCCCGGCTTCCTCTACGCGGCCCCAGCCACCGCCTCCCCGTTCGCTGCCGGCGCTGGCGTGGGTGTCCGCGGGGGCGTCGCGCCGTCTGCGGCGGCGGCGGGTGGGCCGGCGGTGTGGGCGCAGGCGCCGAGCGAGCCCGCGCGGAAGATCGAGATGTACTCGCCAGCGTTCTACGCGGCGTGCACGGCCGGCGGCATCGCCAGCTGCGGGCTCACGCACATGGCCGTGACGCCGCTCGACCTCGTCAAGTGCAACATGCAGGTGAGCTTTTCGGAGCTTTGCTGTATTAGCGGTGCGTCTTGTTTACTGATTGACTGGGTGCCAGTTTGATTCGGATTGACGGGTGTTTGTGCGCGAGGCATCTGTATGTAATCCCTTTTCTTTCCTAGTAGTAGTTGATTTATTGACGGTGTCGTATACTTGAGCATATTATTAATGTGTTGCTGCGATTGGTTTGTTATGTTTCTCCTGATATTTTGGTTGGTCATTTCTGAGTCATCTCATGATTCCTAGTTGTGATGTGATCTCGGTTTACAGATGCTTGACAATGTATTAGTTAATATTTTGAGAATATTTTTAAACTTAACCAATTGATCGATGGGATCCTTCAAGCTGCAATTTTCCCTGTATGTATGTGTACTAGGACCCAGAGTTAAACCATGTAATTGGTTACATTGCTTACATGTTGTTTGTGTTCATTTCCAATAAGTAGCCATTGCTGCGAACCAATTACTAATGAAATATAGCATCCCTTGATTTATTTTGCGCGGTTCGTAATTGCAATTGATCTATCGGTTATGTTACATGTTTGAGCGTTTTGTTGAGATTTTGGTTGGTCATTTCTGACCCATATCATGATTCCTATGGCTACTTGTGATGTGATCTGTGTATATAGGCACACAGCACCCTATTAGTTTACTGCGTGAGCATGTTGCTTTGAAAATTATCTCTAAAGTTAATCAATTGTGTGATGTGAATATGTGATCCTTGAAGCTATGACTGAACATTTTGTGTTAAGTTTAATAAATATACACTTACATTTTCCCTGCATATCTTATGTGCTTGGACTGAAAGTTAAAACATGTAATTGTTTACATTGCTCATATGTTGCCTATGTTCATTTTCAACCAGTAGTTGTTGTTGTGAACCGATTAATAATGAAATATTGCTTTGCTTGATTTCTCAGATTGATCCAGCCAAGTACAAGAGCATCTCATCTGGGTTCGGTGTTCTCTTGAAAGAGCAAGGAGCGAGGGGTTTCTTCAGAGGCTGGGTGCCTACGCTGCTTGGTTACAGTGCTCAAGGCGCATGCAAATTCGGTTTCTACGAGTTCTTCAAGAAGTATTACTCGGATATCGCTGGGCCAGAGTATGCAGCCAAGTATAAGACCTTGATCTATCTTGCTGGATCTGCTTCGGCTGAAGTCATTGCAGATGTTGCACTCTGCCCCATGGAGGCTGTAAAGGTTCGTGTGCAGACAACCTGGGTTTGCGAGAGGTTTATCTGATGGGCTTCCGAAGTTTGTGAAGTCTGAAGGCTATGCTGGGTAAGTTGAGGGGCCTGAAATCTACTTATTGATTTCTGTAACTTTAACCTCACTCTTCTGACACAATGCGGGTTTTGCAGATTGTATAAGGGAATCGTTCCGCTCTGGGGTCGACAAATTCCTTGTAATTACCTATTTCTGCCTCATTCTCACCAGAAATCCAGATTGGTTTTCTTCTGCCTTTTATGATGCTTTGGCTTCCTATTTAACAGTTGCTGAGATAGATCATAATAACCCAATGATCGAAGTTATCCTGCTATTGAATGATAAGTTGTGTTCCTCTAGAATGTTTGCACATTTAGCGATGAGAATCTTATGTGTGATATCAGTGATACATTGGACATGCATTAATGATGTCTAATTTATTCTTAACTTTTCAAAATGAGATTATACATTTGAGTTATTAGCACCATTTCACTATTTTCATTGACACCAATGGCATGCATTTACATGCACATAGTTCTTCTTGGGATCACACAATGATTTCCAAGATTTTATGTGTGCATATATAGATATTTCCACACTGCTTGAGCTATCTCCATTATAACTGGACATAGACTCCAATGAAGTGGTGTACATGGCTTACTGGATGTTTTGTTCTGAATTCATATGGACAACCAGTTGTGAATAATGGTCTTGTTTCTCGCTTATGACAAGTCTCATTCTCTTTCATTTTTGTTGTAATGTCATGTTTTTTCACCATGGCATAAAATCTTGGGTTTGCACTTTGCACTACAATTTAGTAGGATTTCATGTGTGCGCATAGCAGCTGTCAGTGCTCCTTGAGTTGGTAACACATGTTTCATGGCAACTCCAGTATAGTTTTGCTAATGTTAAACATTTTGGTGCACATAGTTCTTCTTGAAATCATACTATGATTTTCAAGATTTTATGTGTGCATATATAAATTATCCACACTGCTTGAGTTTGCTCTGCTATTCTGGAGCTAAACTCCAATGAACTGGTGTATATTTACAAAAACAAACAAACACTGGATTTTACGTTGTAGAGAACTTGCTGCACTTTTACTTTTAGTGCACATACTAGTCTTCAGTTGTGGGCAATTAATCTTATGATGTTTACACTTTAAACGGTCAAATATTAAAATGATGCCTTGGATGTTTAAATTACATGTAACTTGCAAGTTATATCTGGATGTGCCAAACTTGCTACCCGTACCTACATTCCAGGACATGCATTTTCATGCACATAGTTCTTGATATCTGTCATGAACCGGGGTAAACACCACCAAGAAGATGACCGGATGGCGTCGGCGTAGGAGAGGAAGAGACTATAGGAGAAGAAGACTTTGTTATTCTCTGATTGATTCTAATACCATGTGGTAGCCTACTTATATAGATGACTTCCCCTAACAGATAGAATCTAATCCCAATTATATCTCTAACTCATATCATATCTCTAACTATATCTCTAATACAAGGAAACTAATCTCTAATTCAAATAGAAATCAATCTCTAATTTCTAATAATAACCCGACTGGCCAAGGCCCACGTCTATGACAATATCACACTATGAGTTTCAAGATTTTATGTGCGCATATATAAATTGTCCACACTGCTTGAGTTCTGTTATTACGGAGCTAGACTCCAATGAAGTGGTGTACATTACGCAAATGCTTACTATATGTACCCCAAAGCACATGCACACCTTGTCCCAGGAAAAAAAATAGTGGCTGCGCGTACAAATATTTCATGGATGCTGTATCTTATATGGCTGTTGTTTGCTCTTTTGATCTCCTTTATAGCTGGAGCTAAACTCCAATTAGGTGGTGTACATGAGGGTATTTTAACAGTCAACTCTATGTTGAAGAAATTGAAATAATCAAGCAATACCTTTAGCGTTGGGATTTTATATTTTTAGCTCCTTGTTTCTGGCATAGCAACGCATCTGTTGAAAATTACTTGCAGAAGTAGATTTTGTTCCCTTTCGGTAGATTTCTTTGTTGTGAATATATATTGCTTTTTTGCTGTGACATTTAACATTAGAGATGTCAGCATGCTGTAGCGATCAAACTGCTAGTTTATTGAATCCTGAGTACTTTTTAGAAGGCTTAACCACCATCTTGTCATTTTATACAACACAGACACTATGATGAAGTTCGCCTCTTTTGAGACCGTTGTTGAGATGATCTATAAGTATGCAATTCCCGCCCCCAAGAGTGAGTGCAGCAAGCCTCTCCAGCTTGGAGTGAGCTTTGCAGGTGGTTACATCGCAGGAGTGTTTTGCGCAATAGTCTCACACCCAGCTGACAACCTTGTTTCATTTCTCAACAATGCTCAAAACGCAACTGTCGGCGATGTGAGTTTTCTAGTCTATTGTCTTCTGTTCACTAACTTTTGTGCTTGTCTTGGATTTTTGCTTACTATATATTCATTGCTTGCTCAGGCTGTGAAGAAGCTTGGTCTGTGGGGGCTCTTTACGCGTGGGCTCCCTTTGCGTATCGTGATGATTGGTACCCTCACTGGAGCCCAGTGGGGTATCTACGACGCTTTTAAAGTCATGGTTGGACTGTAAGTACTTTTTGTTGATACTGTCCCCTTGTCAACATTGGCCCTATTGTGTAGTTCATGATAACGTAACTGGGCTTTTTTCGCCCAGGCCAACTACTGGTGGAGTTGCTCCAACACCTGCTGCCGCTGGAGAACAGCAGAAGGCTTAGGCTTGATTCTGTACGTCTAACAACATTTTTGGCACCAAATTGGATGATGACCCAATAGCTCCTCTTTCCTCGTTTTAGGAGCAAATGTACTTTTTTGAGGAATGCATAACTGCAACCCTGCTAAAATTCTGAGATGAGCATCAAGCTCCTCAGTACGTACTAATTAGAAAATGAGGCAGTTTAGAAACATGTTCAGTAGATGTTCGTCTGGTGAATGATGATTGCCTGGGAGCCATGGCATCCTTATTTTTTGTATGTCAATTTTGAGCAGTAAAAACTGTAATGACGCCTTTCTTAAAGTTTATCTTTTGCTGGTTTGATTTGTTGTCACTTTCTGCAGTTTCATTATGTGCTTCTGTTGTGAATTATGCTGCGAGTTTTGTTCGGTCTTATTTGTCCAGCAGATTTATTCGCCGATGAAATTTATCATTTATTTGGTTGCAGCTCGATACTAATAGCAATGCAATCGACACTGTTTGGCATAAATCTGCCCGGTTGGGCTGGCATGCTGCTTGCCCTGTTTTTACCAATTGGCGTCCAACAACCATTCTCTGTCGACTGTAACATTGGTAGGATGGTAGCCTCTACCTGTGTGAACTCTCTTGCCGGGCATGTATCTTGCCATCAGTTAGCGGAGTAGCAGCTTTATGATTTGTCAGATCTGAATTTTTTTGTACATTCGAGCCAGTAAACCAAACACCAAAACTAGGGCAACGCGTAGTTGAATGCAGGTCAAATATCTTGGAACTGTCACTGCGAAGCATGCACACCATCAGGTGAACGGATGGAGCCAGACGCCAACTGGGAAAAGATCTCCAAACTCACCAATGAAATAGCAATTTGCCACGTCTCCACGCGTGCTTCTCTAGTTGTTCTGCGATCTCCTGTGGCTGCTTAATACTACACACAGCAATGCAAACTCAGTATTTGCAAATATATAAGGAAAATTAGACTAGATACAAAATTAACATAGGTAAATGCAAAAACAGCTTTTTTTAATATAGAAACTAACCAACATGTAGGTTGACTTAGAGAATATCTACTTCCACACACTAGATTACTGTAAGAGTTGAGTCTATCTGCCATTGCAGACTGAGCTACATGGTACCCACCCTGTGTTATGTGCACAGAAGATGGTGAGGACATGGCCAGATAAAATCCTGAGCCGACCAGCATGATCCGACCTTCCAAATGGAACCAAGTGATTGGCCCCGGTTCCTCCTCCCCTCACCACCACCAGTCCGTCACCCTCCCTTCCCTTCCACAACCCCAGCCCAGTGTTCTAGAAGCAAAGAACGCGCGGCCTTAACTCCTCCGGCCACCGCTCCACCTCCATTCGCACAGCACCACCTCCTCGACCTGCAAGTTGCAACGACCGCTAGTACTCGGGGCCCATGGCGCTCCTCTCCGCCACTTCTCCTGCCAAGACGACGCGCTTCTTCTCGCTGTTCTGCCACGAGGAGCCGCAGCACCAGCACGCGCTCCTCTCGGCTCCACAGTGCAGCGGCGCCGGCGGCAAGAGGCAGAGGGGGAGAGAAAGGTGGGCGGCGGTGTCGGCGGCAATGCGGCCGCCGGACGCGGCCTTCGTCGCGCAGACGGCGGCGGCGGGGGACAAGGGGGGAACGACGGCGACGAGGAAGCCGCGGGTGCTGGTGGCGGGCGGCGGCATCGGGGGCCTGGTGTTCGCGCTGGCGGCGAGGCGGAAGGGGTACGAGGTGACGGTGTTCGAGCGGGACATGAGCGCGGTGCGCGGGGAGGGGCAGTACCGCGGGCCGATACAGATCCAGAGCAACGCGCTCGCGGCGCTGGAGGCCATCGACATGGCCGTCGCCGAGGAGGTCATGCGCGAAGGCTGCGTCACCGGCGACCGGATCAACGGCCTCGTCGACGGCATCTCAGGCTCCTGGTGCGTGAATCTTGTTTGTCTAATACTTCAATTTGGCCTCGCACTCACATGTTCTGTGCTCGCGGCGTAGTACTCAAAGTGTACAGTGTACTGGTCGAGTCTTGGTATTAGTAGTTTAGTACTACGTTGCTAGCGCTAGGTGCAGCGATCACTTATTCAGTTAGACACTTAACCGATTAATTAATTCGGTAACCTGTGCTGCCATCTACAATTGGACTCGTTTGACCCGTTATAATCGAGTCATGCCATGTCAGCCTATAGGCTGAGACACTGATCTAACTACGGTCTTATAGTCTCACGAGTCATATTGGACCGGCCAGCACCATTAGCCTATTAGGCCGGCGCAGGCAAAGTTAGTCCATTTGATATGAAAATTTTAAAACTATAAAACAAATCCTAGGAAATTAAAAAAATTTAAAATACAAAATATATTTATTTATACTTATAAAATTAACAATATAAAATTAAAAAATATATAATAAAATCATATAAAATATTAAAAAAAGAAAACGGGCCTAATTGGTCGTGCCAGCCTAGATCATGCCATGCTGAGCCGGCACACCGGGCCAAGGTGGCAGCCTAAACACGGCCTAGCACATCGTACCGGGCCACCCTAGAAGGCACAACCCATTTAGGCACCTCTAATTGTGAGCTTGTTTTGATCAGATGGGTTTGCCTAAGCATGCAAATAATCAAGGCCCCGACTATACCACGATCACCTAATTTTTTTTAAATCATAGTCGATTTTTTCAACCGTTAGATTAAGATCTTATGGCTCAGTTCCCCCTCTCTCACCTATATAACTTACCCTCACCACCTCCCACCTTAACCCTAACCCACTCAATCCAACTGCCGTTGCCGCCTCCTAGCGATGCCCACCAGCGAGTTCCTTCCGCCCCACTCCTCCTGTCACTCCCCCCCCCTCATCCTTCGCCTCGTCTCCTATTTCGCCGTCGCCGCTCCCTTCTTCCTCTCTAGTGAGATCCCGTTGTCACTACCTCCCTTTGTCGTCTCCAGCAGCTACCGTCGCCTGATCTACCACCACCTTCTAACCACTCTGATCATCACCACCCCTACCAACTCAGTAACGTGTGCTACCCTACAATTATGAGTAGACGTGGCCAAATGGGTGACACAGTCTGGCACAGTATGGATCTATCCCGGCATAACCCATTTAGGTATGAACCCGTTTAGCCTGTAACTTAAACGAGTTGTGTTGTGCCAGTCTATGGGCTGAGAAACCAACTCAAGCACAGTCTGATAGCCTCATGGGCCGCGCTAGGCCAGCCAGGCATGATTAGCCTATCAGACCGACCCAGGCACGGTTAGCCTATTTGGTATGAATTTTTTAAAAAAGGTATAAAAAATCTTAGGAAATATATAAAAATACAAAATACAAAAAAATATTTATACTTATAAAATTAACTATATAAAATTCAAAAAACATAAAAAACCATATAAATATTAAAAAAGAACAAGCACAGGCTGTACCGGGTTAGATCATGACTGGACCATGCCGTGTTGGCCCTGGCACTATTCATGCTGTGCCAGGCCAGCGCACTAGGGTGGCAGCTTAAGCATGGCCCAACGCATCGTGCCGAGCCGCCTCAACAGGTACGACCCATTTGGTCACCTCTAATCGTGAGCTTGTTTGATCAGATGGGTTCGCCTAAGCATGCAAATGATCGAGTCCCCAACTATATCACGGGGCGCCTGATTTTTTAAATCACAGGCGATTTTTTTTACTGTTGAATTAAGATCTTAGGGCTCAAATCCTCCTCTCTCTCACCTAAATAACTCACCCACACCACCTCCCACCCTAACTCTAACCCACTCAATCCAACCGCCACCGCCGCCGCCCCTACCCTGCCGCCTCATGGCGATGCCCGCCAGCGAGCTCCACCCACCCCGCTTTCTCCACTTGTCACTTTGCCCCATCGCCCCTCTGCCCTGTCTCCCATTCCCGTCGTCGCTACTGCCTCCCTTCTTCCTCTCCAGCGAGATCTCACCGCCACCGCCTCCCTTCATCGTCTCTTGCGGCTACTGTCGGATCTGCCACCACCTCCTAACCACTCCGATCGCTGCCACCCCGCCAACTCCACCCACCGCCCTCCTCCTCGCCCGCGTTCGGTGGCGCCATCACCGCCGCCGCCCACTGCCACCCTCTGCTCCCTAGACTTCTGTGCTCCCTCTAAGTCTAGGGAGCACTGATGAATTTGAACCCTAAACAGATGAATCTTACCCCTAATCCATCGGCCGCTACAACCACTGTCGCCAGGCGATGGAGAAGAGAAAGGCAATCTCGTCAAAGTACGAATCTCTACATTGATCTGAAGTCGAGAAAATTGATCGTGATTTTGTAAAATTTCAGGCGCACATAAAATAACAAATCCGAATAATCTATTTTCTGCTGCAACATCAGCGGCGTTCCATACGATTTTATTATCCGTATCGTTGGCCCCGACATGTGACTTGTGCTAGGACTCTGCTTTTTTTTGAGAAAAAGGACTCTGCTGATCCCACGACGACCACACGTGGTGCACGCACGAAACCAGCCCATTTCCCTTGGGTAGCTAGACCAGGGAGGAAGCACCGGGCCGCCCGGCCACGACAAGCCGCCCCACTCGGCGGGGCCAAAAAAAAAAAATCCGCGCGGCGCGCGTCCGTCTGGGAAACGGCACTCGTCTCTTTCCGTTCTTCCAATCGGCCGCTCGGCAAGCAACCAGCGGCCGCCACCTCCCCAGCCGGCCAAACGCACCCAGGCGGGCGGGCACCCATAATCCTCGGCCGAACTCGTCGGCACGGCCCTGTTCCATCCCTTTCCACTACAGGCCGAAAGCGACGCCACCGATTCGGTTCGGCTAACGTGCCATGGCCGGTGCGCGCATGCCTCGCGTCCCGTAAAACTCGTTGTCCTGGCTTCTGACGCGCGTACCCAACGAAACCCACTATGTCTCTAGCGATCACAAGTACCGAAGCTTTGTTGCTCCCTGAGCACTCGAGGTGCCTACATTTTGCACCTCTGAGGCATGTTCAGTTGACTCGTAGAACTCCGGAAGAAGCCAGCGTCCGACTAAGCAACCGGCAACGAATACACACTACTCACAGGCGCAGCTTCCCTTTCAGCTCCTCGTATCCACCAAGAAAAGCTTCCTTTCCACTGCCATGCCAAGCTCCAGCTCCACGCGCGCCTCTCCCATGGCGATCTCCGCCTCCTATTCATCGTCCCGGACGCTCCGCCTACTCGCCCTCCCCTCCCCGCGCGCGCCGCCAAGGAGGCGCGGCCTTTGCCTTTCTGGCTCCAGGAGGCGCCCCGGGGCGGTCGTTGCCGCGGCAATGCCGGCCCCGGAGCCCAAGGCGCGCGTCCTGGTGGCCGGCGGGGGCATCGGCGGCCTGGTGTTCGCGCTCGCGGCCAGGCGGAAGGGGTTCGAGGTGCTGGTGCTGGAGAGGGACATGAGCGCCATCCGCGGGGAGGGGAGGTACCGGGGCCCGATCCAGCTGCAGAGCAACGCGCTCGCGGCGCTCGAGGCCGTCGACGCTGCCGCGGCCGACGAGGTCATGGACGCCGGCTGCATCACCGGCGACCGCGTCAACGGCATCGTCGACGGCGTCTCCGGCTCCTGGTAAGGGCGCAAGTCGTTCCAGCGTCAGGGGCGACTTCCTAGTTCCTACACCAAGGATTAGTTTGTTTGTTTGTGTCTTAAGCCTAAAAAAATTGGATTTTTTGGTTCGTTCTTGTGGAAATTAGTGCAGGAAGAATTCGTTGGTGTACAGTGTTGGCAGTTAGAACAAGCTGATTGGTAGTTGTTTTATGCTTACCTGCTTTAGTAGATCCTAGCATATCGATTATATCTTACAAGAGAATCATTAACAATAGACCTATAGTGTCAATGATAGTAACAATAGTGGTTAAAGAAATGTAATTTGTTGCTTAATTATTGGTGTTGATTTGTATAAACAAGTAGTTCTTTGTGCTTATTCAACTACATTTGTAGCATTTGCGTGCTATTATATGCTTGTTGGTTAGCTTTAAGATAGAAATTCATTTGCTGGAGGCATCCATTTGACTGTGCCAAGTTGGTATTCAGGTACATCAAGTTTGATACGTTTACTCCTGCAGCTGAGCGAGGGCTCCCAGTCACCAGGGTCATTAGCCGCATGACACTGCAGCAGATTCTTGCTCGTGCGGTTGGCGATGATGCTATATTTAATGATAGCCACGTAGTTGATTTTATTGATGATGGCAACAAGGTGAATGATCAGTTGCCTTTTAGTGGCCATCTCAGTAGAAAACTGGCTCAAAATGTGATGGAAAATTCTAATGTGGTACCATTCGTTGGACAAGTGCAGGTTACTGCCATATTGGAGGATGGGCGAAAATTTGAAGGTGATCTTTTGGTTGGTGCAGATGGAATATGGTCAAAGGTAATGCAATTACTGGATCTTTTCGTTAGACATAGGAGCAAAGGAGACCTGATTTGAGATTTTGTTCACTGGATAGGTGAGGAAGGCACTTTTTGGGCATACAGAAGCAACTTATTCAGGATACACTTGCTACACTGGAATTGCAGACTTTGTGCCTCCCGATATTGACACAGTTGGGTATGTAGCACGGATTCGGCAATGAGTACTGTAATTTACTCTGTTAGGAAATACTAACGCGCTCCTCTTTTCCCTTTGTTGAAGGTACCGAGTATTTCTTGGTCACAAACAATATTTCGTTTCTTCAGATGTCGGTGCTGGTAAAATGCAGTGGTATGCATTTCACAATGAACCTACCGGCGGCACCGATCCTGAAAACGGTGAGTGCCTAGAGTGAAGCTTTTGTGCTATGTTAGTTAAATGAATTCTTCCTCGTCATAAGTTATGATGCAAATGAGGGCAAAATATTTGATATGCCCTGCCCGTGTGCTTATCATCCACTATTGCTTTGTATTGACAGGCAAAAAGAAAAGATTGCTTGAGATATTCAATGGTTGGTGCGATAATGTCGTAGATCTGATAAATGCAACTGAAGAGGAAGCAATTATTCGTCGGGATATATACGACCGGCCACCTACTGTAAACTGGGGGAAAGGTCGTGTCACTTTGCTTGGTGATTCTGTCCATGCTATGCAGCCAAATCTGGGTCAAGGTGGCTGCATGGCTATTGAGGTACACAATCACTTAGTTTGATATGACTATTGAGATACACAATTACTTAGTTTGCCATGCATATAATGTCACTATCAGTATGCTGCATGGCTGTACTCTAAATAACTTTTTTCAACTTGTCTTCATAGGATGGCTACCAGCTGGCTGTAGAGCTTGAGAAGGCCTGGCAGGAGAGTAGCAAGTCTGGAACTCCTATGGATATTGTTTCCTCCTTGAGGAGGTAACTCTTTTCTTATGCTGTAGCATGTTGGATGTATTTTGATCGTATTGCTTTTAGCATCCACTAGATTTTTATTTCTATATAATCCAATTTCAAAGCTATCCTATTATTATGTTAGGTTTTTGAGGTGTGGTCCTTAGTAAGTTTACTGATGAACACAATATTTGTTTTCATGTTTGGCTACAGTTATGAGAAGGAGAGAAGGCTACGTGTTGCTATTATACATGGATTGGCAAGAATGGCTGCAATCATGGCTACCACTTACAGACCATATTTGGGTGTGGGTCTGGGACCTTTGTCGGTGCGTCAAGAACTTACGCATCTTTATACTTCTAAATGCACTTAGTTGATTTCTATCTGTAAGCCAGATTAAAACTGCTTGTTTAAGTGTGCCACGATAATTTTATTGGATTTTTGAAACAAGGTTTCACATTAAATCACCAGTGTCATAAGAGGATCATTGAAAAACTGCAGACTAAAACTATTTGATCTTTATATGGATATTTGTTACTTTTGTTATATGTAGTTTTTGACAAAGTTGAGGATACCACATCCTGGACGAGTTGGTGGGAGATTCTTCATCAAGTATGGAATGCCTTTGATGCTGAGCTGGGTTTTAGGTGGCAACAGGTGATTTTTTTGATCTATAACTTTGTTTCCATTCCGAGCTCATGTGAAAATAGTATTGCTTTTTTAATGGAATCTGTAAATACAAAATAGTATTATATCTTCATTAGTGTTAGATGCCTCACCCCCCAAAAAACCCATTCCAATTGTCTCTTCTTATTCACCATGTGTTGCTCATTGTGGAAATGAAAATATGTCATCGATGCCCAGCTCAAAGCTAGAAGGAAGACCGTTAAGTTGCCGACTTTCTGACAAGGTATGTTCCTAAAATATATGTAAATACAAGTCAACACAGTAACTTGACCTTTTCTGACATTTAGCACCCCACTGAAGGCAAATGACCAGCTTTATCAATGGTTTGAGGATGATGATGCATTGGAACAAGCTATGGGTGGAGAGTACGCTCTTTCCTTGACCTCTTATTTCATTTTGAGTTAAATATGTATTGTAGAGAAATTTCACTACTTTTGACAAAAGCACTTATTGGAGTAACACTATTCACAGGTGGTACCTCTTCCCTACAAGTGCCGGAAACAATTATGCCTCGCAACCCATTCGTTTAATCAAGGATGAACAAAGGTTACTCTCTATTGGGTAGGTATAAATAACAAAACCATTTTCGTTCTTAATAGCACTTCTTTCTATGAGGCTTTGCAGAATGAAAGAAATGTATGTTCTTTTGCAGAAGCCGGTCAGATCCCATCAATTCTGCTTCTTCCCTGACATTGCCCTTCCCACAGGTGAGTTAAGCAAAATGTTGACATCAATTTTTAGTGGGACTCACAGGTAAGTAAAGCAAAATGTTGACATCAATTTTTAGTGGGACTTCTTTCATACTTAGGACAGTATTACATGCTGTTCCCACGTGGCCGCACACAACAGCTTAAAATTGTTTCACTTTAGTCTTATTAATACTTGAGTTTTCTTTTTGTCGATAATCGCGTTAACTTTTCTTTGATTTGTTGAACTTCCTTGCAGATATCAGAAACCCATGCTACTATCGCATGCAAGAATAAGGCCTTCTATTTGATTGATCTTGGAAGCCAACATGGTACCTGGATTACCGAGTAAGTCCTGAAAGCAGCATGTGTGATTCTATCGATCTTGAGTTTTGAATACATGTTACTCATTCACCTTCATGTAACTATCCAGCAATGAGGGTAGGCGTTACCGCGTACCTCCAAACTTCCCAGTCCGTTTCCACCCCTCTGATGTCATTGAGTTTGGTTCAGATAAGAAGGTAGCCAACATTACTCTTGTCGCTGCTTGTAAACCTTTATCGTCTCATCTATTTTTCTTCACAACTTGTCCTACTTCTTATGTGGCCAATGATTCAACTGATTGCGCTGAATTGCTGCAAAGTGATGACTTCTGACCAATGTGTACAAACTTGCAGGCCATGTTCCGGGTGAAGGTGCTGAACACGCTCCCATATGAATCTGCAAGAAGAGGGCAGCAAATCCCGCAGGCTGCATGAGTGGAGACTTCAGCCAGTCGTGACTCCTGTCATCAGCTACTGTACAGCATTCAGTAAAACACGCGACAGACACTGCATCACAGAAAGGAGATAGTGGCTACGTCAAAAATGTTGTTTTTGCATTAATCCATACTCCAAACAGGATTTTGAATAGCATCTGACGGATTGAAAATTGAAATTGCAGTTCTCATCGGAGAACGGAGGTGTACAATAGCCAATAGGGATAGGCAATTTTTAGCTGTTGCCGCTGTATATACATTGTTGTGCTATCAAAGCATGCACGTTAATATTAGTACATCAACAAGGCAGACAGAATGTAATTACGGCATAAGCACAATGATGCAATGAACATGTAACTAATACCGATACAGCAGTAGTAGGACTACTTACCCTTGATACGATGCGATGTATTCGATGTCGTGTGTGGGTTCTCAGAAAAAAAATGTCGTGTGCCGTTGGAGAATGGAAAGCAAACTACGAACTGGGACGTTTGCTGCTTGCAAGAGCAAGATGCTGTGATGGAGAGTTCGAGACAATTCTGATTTCTGAACCATCCAATCAACCAAAAAGAGTAACTCGTGCACGGCAGAACGACGCGACAGTCTTGGCCGCACGGCACAGCTGAGCGCCGGCCAGCCACCGCGCCCAACTCTTTCCCCGCCGTCGTCACCGCCGTGATCGCCGACCTCGCCGTCGTGAAGGTATGTAGTTTTGCAGAAGAGCCCGTACACTGCTATACCACCACTTCGTGCTGGTGAGTTGGTGTGGTGGGTTTATCCAAACCATTGGATCATCTTTGCTCGGCCCAGATTGACGCAAGGTAGGCAAGGTAGGCTTGTATAATCCGCGAGGCGTCTCTTGAGGCTCCCAACTCCCAGGCCATGTCAGCCCGCGCCGCGGCCGTCGGCGAGGACGGCCGCCTCAAGACCCTAGCCAAGGTCTCCCTCTCCTCGGTCTCGGCCGCCGCGGCGGAGGCTGCTACCTTCCCCATCGACGCCGTCAAGACGCGCCTCCAGCTCCACCACAGCCCCGCCGGTGGCGGCGGCGGCGTCATACGCGTCGCCAGCGAGCTCGTCCGCGACGGCGGGCTCTATCGGGGCCTTTCCCCCGCCGTCCTCCGCCACCTCTTCTACACCCCGCTCCGCATCGTCGGCTACGAGCACATCCGGTCCTCCTTCGCCGGTGGTGGCCGGGAGGTGGGCCTTCTCGAAAAGGCGATGGCCGGGGGAGTCTCCGGCATTGCCGCGCAGGTAATACAATTCCCTAAAGATCCAATTCTAGTTTTCTGCTACTAGATTTGGATGAACTGCTTTATTCTGATGTGTACAAGAGGCCAGTGGAATTGGTCCAAGTTAAGCAGGGAAGAGGTTTGATTTGTCAGCTGGATGCAGATCAGGAATGTGGGATCCAAAGTTAGGTTGTGATGTCTCGCAGTGTGAGAAGTGAGAACTGCTTTGGGTTTATTACTATTTGGTTTTAAAACCTCGAATTGAACTGGGAGAGTTAACAAAAGGTAGATCTGAAACTAGCATGGCTGTTGCAATGATATGAATAATGTTTCCTTTGATTTAATCCTCCTTACAATTGGCAAATTGTGCTGTAAGTCTACAACTAAATGTTCGGTTTTGGGGAAAGGAAGATTTGTGTTTTAGAAAGGCTAGCCCTGATCATAAGCTGGAGGTTGGTTTTGAGATGGTTCGGTGCATAGAAGGGATTTTCTCAACATCAAACCATATCCACATTAAGTTCTATATTCCATAAATAACAAAGGATGAAATTCTACCTGATTCAAATCCATAGCACTGTTTAGGTACTGCATATATATACTGGCGCTTCTGTTTAATTTCAAGCTATTGATTTCAAATGATGTTAAGAATCATACATCTTAGCCAAAAAGAAAAAAAAGATCTTTTGAGCAATCTGTCGTCAATTTGTCGTCACCGCCAAAATTGAAGTACCATGGTGGATAGTAAAGCAGCATACCTCAGTCTGTATGTGGTGTTGTATGGCACAATGACCACGTTGAGCATCAGCAAGAATGCCTTTTTCCCCTATAGTTCAGTGCTAATCAATAGGGACAATCAGGGCATCCATTTGTGTGATAAAATGGTATTTGTGGCGAGGGGGAATTCTGTGGTGAGCATGGCATGGTGCTGGCATTAGTTGACTACTAGAAGTAGAATTAGGATAGCTTAAAAGTTATTATATCCTTGCCTATTGTATTGCTATGCAACGCAATAGTTAATGTTGTTCCTCATACTCTGCAGTGCAGGTGGTGGCAAGCCCTGCTGATCTCATAAAGGTGAGGATGCAAGCAGACAGCAGACTGTTCAGCCAAGGTATTCAACCACGGTACATGGGTATTGTGGATGCCTTTGCAAAAATCGTACGAGCCGAGGGCTTTTTAGGACTTTGGAAGGGTGTTGTTCCTAATGCCCAACGAGCCTTTCTTGTCAACATGGGTGAATTGACGTGCTATGACCAGGCAAAGCATTTTATCATTCTCAAGCAGATTTGTGATGATAACATGTATGCTCACACATTGGCCTCTGTCGCATCTGGTTTATCTGCAACTACCTTGAGCTGCCCAGCAGATGTGATCAAAACTAGGATGATGAACCAGGGCAAGGACGCAAAGGCTCTATACAAGAATTCTTATGATTGTTTGGTCAAGACTGTCAAACATGAGGGTGCAACAGCATTGTGGAAGGGTTTCTTACCTACATGGGCCAGGCTTGGCCCGTGGCAATTTGTGTTCTGGGTTTCCTATGAAAAACTGCGGCAAGCATCAGGTATTTCGTCATTCTGATAGTGCTGGCTGAGTTTTCATACAGGAGGGCTTTAGATCAAACAAATTGATATTTCTGAACCTATCTTGTAGCTTCATATGCTGTGTTCATGCTCATTTACTTTGGGCTTGAATTCTGCTTCTTTGAGGATGGAGCACAGTCCCTCATAAAATTGCCATACCACACAAATCACATTTTTTTCATGCTTTTTTTTGGGTATCTCTGTGCTTCCTGATTTAGACAAGAATTTCAATACTCGCTTTGTTGCCCCTTTTTCACTTGACCACATTGTTTCTTTTGCCGGGCCGGCAAAGAGTGCCGGCCAAATTTATTTAAGAGAGGGAGAAAGACGACACTGTTTCCTCAAGCACAACTTCGTTCACCTATTTTGCTGGTGTGCAAATTTGTCACCTCTCTTGAGAAATGTTATGTCCACTGGATTATATGATTTCAATGTGGTATTTTTTTTCATCTTTGATAGCGGTACAATGATAAACTGGTGCCTGGAGGATTCCTAAACTGATAAGCTCTGTATCGTGCCATTCAGTTTTCTTAAGTGCTGCAGTAAGAAAAAGACACTAACACATGAACGTATGGACTATCGAATGCCACACAGTAGTTCAGTCCACCAACTGAACAGCCTCCGGGAAGTCCTCACAGTGCCGGACGTGCCGGGACATCCTTCCGGTGTCACCGTCGGCTCTCGCCCGGCTGTTATAATTCGGAGGAGTGTGGAAGCACGGCTCGATGGTGGCAGCCAGTCGGCACGGCGGGTCGGGGGCCTTCCTGCCGACGGGGCTCATGAGCACCCATGGCCTTAGACCGGCCAGGCCATGGCTGACGTACCCGAACGTCGAGACAGCCGACGTGGCCACCACGTCCGAGAAGCTGAGCAGCACCACCTCGGCGAGAGCCTTCTGGTTGTGCTGCCGCTCGCCCGAGTGTTGCCCGCCCAGGTGCGTCGGCTGGAACACGCTCACCGCCTCCCCGCCCGCTGCGCCGTGCTTGTAGTAAAGGTTCTTGGTCTTGTCATAATACTCACCGTGCAGCGACACGACGAGCACGACCTTGCGTTTTGCTGCCTGGTCCGAACTCGGCAACGCTCCTGGGGCGTTGGCCGCGGGAACGCCGGGCAGGATGTTCTCACGGTGCGCTCAATGGGCGCCCACGAGAACGTGCGCACCTGGATGCCCACGCGTGTTGGAAGTTGGAACTAAACCCATCAGCTTTGATAATTACCCTTTAGGAGAAAACACGTATATGATTTTTTTTTTGGACATAAGAGCACTCGGCACACATGCACTTGGAAGTGGACGTGTATGATGGGGAAATTTAACTTTTTGCCACCCTTAAGAATGTCACCTATCCAAATGCTATCCTCTTCGTTGCAATTAATATTTTGCCACTCTCGAGCCTACGTGGCGCCTAGTCACCGCCATGTCAGCGCCCGCGCCGGCCTCCCCGCGCCGCCGCCCGGCCTCCCCGCGCCGCCGCCCGAGCCTGCGCCGCCCGGCCTCCCCGCGCCTCCCCGCGCCGCCGCCCGCGCCTGCGCCGCCTGGCCTCCCCGCGCCTCTCCTCGCCGCCGCCCGGCCTCCCCGCCCGCGGCGGCGCGGGGAGGCGCGGAGAGGCGCGGGCGGCTGCCCATCTGCGGGGAGGCCGGGCGGCGCAGGAGCGGGCGGCGGCGCGGGGAGGGCGGGCGGCGGTGCGGGGAGGCCGGCGCGGGCGCGGGGGAGGCGCGGGCGCTGACATGGCGGTGACTAGGCGCCACGTAGGCTCGAGAGTGGCAAAATATTAATTGCAACGAAGAGGATGGCATTTGGATAGGTGGCATTCTTAAGGGTGGTAAAAAGTTAAATTTCCCAGTATGATGAGTGCACGCATGCATTCACATCCTAATCCTGTTTAGTACTTAGCCTAAAAATATGTTTAGTACTTAGTCTGACTCTAAAAATATGTTTAGTACTTACAGTATCGTCCATTAACATTTTAGTAGCAAAATCGGATGCGGATGATCGTGTATTTACGTACTGTACTGATTTTAATTATAGTATATACTGTACTGATTTTAATTATATCAGTCAAAATTATATATAATTTTATCTCTCTTTGTACTATCTTTCATAGATAGATAGAAATTAAAAATCAAAAGGCATGGCCAAAAATAACCACTATAAGCTTCTTCAGGCCCATCAGTTGCCGGGAATGGGTTCGTCTAAAAACTTTCTGGGAATGTCTGTAGCTTGTGTACAATGCGGTTCCTAGAAAGTGCGAATCATTTTCCTTGTATCTGCTAAGAGCCATCGATGTCTGTGCTTATTAAGTGCGAACATGCGATGGCTTGCACCATGTGTCCGCTATAGGTTGCAGCACGTGGGTGCGGCCAGTTGGAGGCTTGGAGCAGTTGGCACCATTTGTGATTGTCTATCTTTTCCTAAACTCTGTCCATGGCCCACCTCAAGGTTAGGCCCGCCCGGTTAAGCTGAAAAGCTATAGCTTATGGTTAAAATTACACTGTAACTGACTGAAATTATACTGTAGCTGAAGGTGGCTTATTTGGCGTAATTAAATTTTAAAAAATTTAAAAATAGAAAAATATGTTAGCTCATCACGGACAAATACGGAAAAAAAGAACCGGCAAAAAGCTTAAAAAACCAAAAATTCAGAAAAAGACAAAATTTATAAATAATAAAAATAAGCCAGAAGCTCAAAATGAAATAAGCGGGCTAAGGCTTTATTTGGAAGGTGTACGAGTTCCACCCAAATTCTAAACAAACAGTTATGTTTCAGACAAAGTTATGCTCAAATTCTTGCATTCCCAAAAAGGTCACTTTTGACGTGGCTCCAGTCTTTTTGCGTGATCTCGTGACCGGTGATTTAGCCGTGTCATTGGTTTAATGGAATGGATGATGTTTCATCTAAAAAAACTTGGATGGAACCATTTTCCTTGGGGGTGAGCCTCCAACCAGGAAAAACAATTTTGGTTTAGAAATTTTGCGGACAGCTGGGAAATTCAAAATTTAAAATTTTGTATTTTCAAAAATTTTGCCAAAAAATTCAAACATGTTATTCAAATTCAAGAAATACAATTACATGAAAACAACAAAATCTCGGTCTAATCTCGAGAAAGTTTAAAATGTGCTGATTCTTTTTTTTTTGTTAAAGTGAGCTTTTTTTTAAAGGGGACTGAATTTCATCCAGAATTGTTTTCCCTGCCTCCAACACACAGAGGAGAGGGAGAGGGCAAAGGGATATGGTGGCAACGGTGACGTGCACGATGACAACCATCCTGGAGGAAGGGTGGCGGTGCCACAGGTGAAGAGAAGGACAGGAAGAGGAGGAAGAAGAATATATGGTTATTTTGCAAAACATGAGTATATGCTTATCCTTCATAAGCAATGGTGTGTTGCATAAATCCAACTAACTTGAATTATAAACCCCTGCATGCACAACCTTGACCAGGTGAAAAAGGAACTAAATAGCATTAAGGCTTCCTTGTTTGAAATACAAGAATTTTACACGACTTTCATAGAAAATAGTTTAATTCTTATAGGTACAGGGGAAAATTCCCATTTCGTACGAAGAAAAAAAAATTGTTGACCTCGCTTAGTGTGTGTGTCAGCGTGGAATGAGTAACGCGCAATAAAGCACGTTTAATTGCAGCGCAAGCTAGCGAGCTTACAAAATCACATCTTGCTTGATAGATCTCAACCGCTCGATGCATATCCGACCGTGGCAGCATATATATTGGTGCTGACCAGCTAGTAGCGCGCAAGTTCAGTTCATGCAAGGTGGTGCCCTCGAGTGGAGATTACAGAGTTACATGTCATTCAATGCTTCGATCGTGCCAAAGTCCACGCCTACCTAGGACATGAATAGTTGTACAGGTCAATGCTTACAATTCGGCGATTTGGGGGGTAATTTTATCATCCGTGCAGGTCCTATGGCCGCAAAAATTAAGCAGCTTGGCAATCCAGCAAAGAGGCATACAGTTCTAAGCTTATCTTTCTACTCAATCGGCCAGTCCTGTATCTCGTCCATATTGTCAAACCTCGACGAACTCAAGACGTTAAAATTTGTCAGTCAAAACAGTGGGCCATCACGCACAAGGGATTTATATTACCCGACCGGTTGGGCTTCAGCTTCTGGCTTCCGGCTTATTTTTCACTATTCATAAATTTCGTCTTTTTCTGAATTTTTAGCTTTTTGTTGAGCTTTTTTGCCGGTTCTTTTTTTCCGTATGTGTTTGTATTATACGTAATGGGCTAATATATTTTTTAATTTTTTTAATTTAATTATGCTAAATAAGCCTCTGTCAGCTACAATGTTTTTTTCAGTCAGCTACATTGTTTTTAACCATAAGCCACAAAAAAAAAACTCAACTGATCACCACAAAGGAGTGAAGAACAAATCTTATGCACTCAGTGTACTATCTGTACCGACAATCTGACATCGATCGCAATCTTACAGCAAGCGCTATGGCTGTCGTATAGGGCGTAATTGCGGTGGTAGCGGCTGAGACAGCCATGGTAGTGATATTGTAAGTCGTATTTGCAAATTTGTCGGGATATTTGTGCGATGTTATGTCCATAAATCATTACATAGTATTTATTTCAAGTTAGTTTGATACATGCAGTCTTTATATATAAAAAAACTAAAAATGATCGGTATTTTTTAGATAATGATGTGGGAATATAGTGTTCATAGTGTCGGCTATTCGATATCTGCTACAAACCCGTTGTGCGCTAGGGCAGCAATGGCCTAGAGAACACATGAAAACAATGACAACTAAGCTCTTACTATGAGCATTTGGGGACTGGATCGGAGCTTGGGCTTAAAATGAGAGGCACCAGAACTTAATGATGCATGAATTAGTCTCCGGAAGGGAGTCATTTTGAAGCTTACTCAGTAAAATGCCCTAAGTACTATTACACCCCGTTTGTCTCCTAGCTATTGGCCCTGAAATTGTGGAATTGGAATTCAATTCCAACAATGTAGCTATTTGGCTGCCACCTAGAATTGAATTGATGGTTCTAAAGCCGATTCCAAAAGGCACGATAGAGTTAGAAGCAAATCTTAACCTACGGTTGTCATTTATCTTAAATCCATTCTACAAAATTAAGTAAAAGTTTGGTATTTAGAATTTCAATCTCGCATTTACACCATAAAATTTTCATGAAATCAACTAAAATTTATTGAAAATGATTTAATATGTAGAGAAGCTAACTTATGCACATTAGCAGGCCTAGGTGCACAGATGGCCCCTATAGCCTTGTAGACAATGATTTCGTAAAAGTTTGGTACTTGAAATTTCAACATCACGTTCACACTATAATTTTGGTATTGATACCCATTTTTTTTTCATAAAATTGACTGAAATTTGTTGAAGATGATTTAGGCCATTTTCTTTTTAGTTTATAGTTTATGACTTCTCCACGAATAAAAAATGGGACAGTTCCTTCGTCGCCTTTTTAAAATGACTTATCGGCTTTATGTTTGCACAAGCGCTCGCGTTAGGGGCAAAAGCCATTGACCACAATCATAAGCCATCGGTCGCAGCTGAAAAGAACCCACTCATAACATGTAGAGAAGCTGTTTTGCGCACATTGGCAAACCTAGGAGCATAGGTGGGCACCACGATCTTGTAGAATTCTAAATGACATCTAAACAGAAAAATTGAACTTTGAATTGGTTTGAATTAAATTCACATTTAACTATAATAGAATTTGGAATCCAATTGAATGAATCAAATTCAATTCCAGACAGCTAAGAGGGGTGCCACTTTTATCATGTGGAATTGCACAATTATTGGAGGGGGGCTACCTTGCGGTGGCTCCGTGGCTATTTGTCGCAGATCTATACCATGAATATTTACACAACGATTGGCCTTACAAGAGATTCAGCGTTCTTAATTAAGAAGCTCTTGTCCTGTATGTTCCACTGCTACAAGCCCCACAGAAAAATGTTGATATCAGCGGTCAAGCAGCTTCCTCCATATTACTGTCATGAACCTCAGTAGCGTATAACTGTATAAGCTCTTCAACAGCTAACACAATGCTTAATTATAAATCCCAATTCCATGATGATCCAAGTATTTAACCGAGGAAGTGTTGCTAGAATGTTGTGTGTGGTCGTTATCTTTGATAACGGCCGATACAATGAGAAATTGGCGCCTGCTCGCCGCGCCTCTTAAACAGATCATAAATAACCTCTATATCCTGCCACGAAGATTTCTTAGGCTGTAACAGCAAAAGGAACGAAAAAAACACCAACACATGAACTTATGGACTATGCATGGAATGCCAGCATGCCACACAGTAGTTCAGTCCACCAGCTGAACACCCTCCGGGAAGTCCTCGCAGTGCCGGACGTGCCGAACCATCCTGCCGGCGTCACCGTCGGCCCTCGCCCGGCAGTCATAGTTCGGCGGGGTGTGGAAGCACGGCTCGATGGTGGCGGCAAGCCGGCACGGCAGGTCGGGCGCCTTCCTGCCGACGGGGCCCATAAGCACCCATGGCCTCAGCCCGGCCAGCCCTTGGCTGACGTACCCGAACGTCGAGACGGCCGTCGTGACCACCACGTCTGAGAAGCTGAGCAGCACCATCTCGGCGAGCGCCTTCTGGTTGTGCTGCCGCTCGTCCGAGTGCTGCCCACCCAGGTGCGTCGGCTGGAACACGCTCACCGCCTCCCCGCCCGCCGCGCCGTGCTCGTAGTACAGGTTCCTGATCTTCTCATAATACTCGCCGTGCAGCGACACGACGAGCACGACCTTGCGTTTTGCTGCCTGGTCGGGACTCGGCAGTTCGGCGGTGGAATTGGCCGCGGGCACGCCGGGCAGGATGTTCTCACGGTGCGCGCACGAGACGATCTGGCTGTAGAGCTCGTCAGTGGCGATGGGCGCCCACGAGAACGTGCGCACCTGGATGCCCACGCGTTCCTCCGCCTCGGCGAGGTACGAGTCGTGGTACCGCGTCACCATGCCCCACACCGTGTTGCTCGGGTGGAACATGTATCGGCCGAGGTGGTGGAACACGGCGTCGCGGCGAGGGAACATGCGCGCGAGCTCGCGCTCAAACCGCGGGATCAGGAACAAGCCCGGCACGAAGTAGTTGTCCGACCGGAGCACGAGCCAGCGAACGCGCCGCAGCCCGTCCTGCCTGTCGTCGCAGAAGAACAGCCGGTTGTGGGTGTTCTTGTAGTTGTACCTCAGGTGCACGTACACCCACGGCGCCGGCGGCTCCCCGCCCCCCTCGCCGCGGCTGAGCATGTTGCCGAGGCTCTCGCGGGTGCGGATGTTGAAGTGCTCGATGCCGCGGATGGGGAAGTCTTTCTCTGGGAGGGTCCACGTGGAGCCCGGGAACGGCTCGCAGAAGAGGTCGTTCATGTCGTCGCCGTAGCGATGGAAGAGGAGGACGCGGTCGGTGAGGAGCGCGTAGAGGAAGGCGGACGCGAGGGAGAGCATGCGGTTGCCGAGGCCCGCGAACGGACTCCACACGAGGTAGTTGCACTCGGAGGGAGCATCGTCTGAGGTGTTCGACGGCGGCGGGGAGCGCAGGCGGGCGATGGCGCGCGCGTAGGCGGAGGTGCCGGGGCCGCAGAGGCGGTGGATGGACTCGTACCGGCGGAGGCTGGAGACAAGGTGGGAGGGCAGGACGTGGAGGGACGGCCGTCGGTAGTGCGCGGCGCGGTAGCGGCTGAGGCAGGAGCGGTCGTCGAAGTCCGGCGAGAGGAGCCCACCTAGGAGCCGGTCGCGGGGGTCGGACACTACGTAGTTCAGGGATATGCATGTTAACTTTGATAATTGAAACTTGATAGTGCACGTGTGATGATGAGTGCAGATATGTGAAGACGCACATCCTGATCATGTTCAGTACTTCCAGTATCAGCAATTAATTTGTGTACATCATGATTAGCGATATTGTTCGTGTCAAATAAAAACGTTTCATTGCAGTTACTGGCTTACCTAGCTAGTAGAGTACTAATGCATGCATTCACTTTCATGTGGTTGCTGGGTACAGCGTGCTTGCATCATTGCATGCATGGTGCATCGGCCTGCAGTGCGAGATTAACACGTACCAGCGTTGACGACGGCGCGGACTCCGGCCGAGACCAAGGTATGGCCGTCGCCGGAGGGCGTCCACGGGGCGCCGAAGAGGACGGTCATGAGCAGTACGACCATCACGCTCACCGCGATAACCAGCACCGTCGGCCGCACGGCCGACGAATGTCCCGGCTTGGTCTTGCCGTGCTGCAACCTTGGCAGCCACCGTGCTGCCATTCCTGCAAGCCCCAAGTGGGATCTAAGCTTCTTTAGATCCATTACTATCTTAGCTAGCTATGAACGTTGCTAACTTGTGTAGGCGAGCTTAGCTAGCTAGGAACGTTGCTAACTTGTGTAGGCGCGATGTGGTTCAATTCGTTCCGGTTTATCTGCTGATTATGAGCCGTCGATGTGCTTATTAAGTGCGGAAGCTTGCACCTTTAAGACGCAAGGTTTAGTACACTGTACACACGGCCGTCGCCAGCACGTAGTTTGCCTCGAATAAGATAATCGCGGGCTTGGTGGCATTGGCTTATTATGGCGAGTGTTACAACTATCTTCTCCCAAACTGTATCCATGGCCACTTGAACACTAATGTCATGTTGGAACCCAGGAATTCTGCCGGAATTCTAGAGGAACTATGTAGGATCGTCGATAACAATCAAAAGGAGTGAATGATTGCAACGTCTAGCAAACGTTTTTTTTCTCAAAATAGTATAAAAACAGCAAGAAAATATTATTTTTAGGCACTGTAGCAAATACTGTAGAGTACTATAGCAAATACTGTAGCAACCGAATAAAAAACTGGGCAATGGTTTTCTTCAATTGCACGCCCGAACAAGTTGCCTCTGTCCGCTGTTTTCTTTCCACGCACGTACTCTTTTCCTTGATCGCGACACCACAGGCTCCTGTTTTCTTTCCACGCACGTATGAGGCTCGATGGTAGCCGCTCTCAATCCGTGCACCGTTCACCTTCCTAGTTCGCATGAAAAAACGAGCGTTGATGTGCATACGGACCGAGGCAAAGAAGCAATGCACTGAACATTCACTCGTGAGCATTGTGTGTTGCTGCTTCTCTTCCCTGGCAATGCACTAGTACACACATCGACCGGGACGACAAGGCGGAATCCACATCGCGCGCGGTCGCTGGAGAGACTACCGAGGAAGGCCACACGCTGGTGTTGCTTAGATGGAGGATCAAATCGGCGCCAACGAAAAGTGCAAAGCGAAACACACCATTTAAATATTTCTCAGAATAGATCTAAATTTTATTTCTAAATCATGTTTATGGCTACAAAGTGCCCTCCTGGCTGCCCTAAACACTAGCACGAAAATAGCATCTCCAAAGCTTTGGGGTTAGCTCTTAACCCCATCTCTATTTATAGTCAAGGGTCCAAAAACTTGGCCTGAGCCTAAGCCCACGAGTTCTAATCCAATTCCAACAGCAAAGGGACCGAAACCCTTCCTAACACGGGTTTCCAAAATTCCAACTTTTCTAACTCATCGCGTGTCAAAACCTCCAAGACCGCACCTCCCGCAGCTTCTCCATGCACCCCAAGCATGAGCTTGACCATCTCGTGGCATTCTTGATCATCTGAACCTCGGATCTCCCATCCTAGTCTCGATCCACTTCGTCACCGACCATGATCGCCTCTATGCTCAACCTGCATATGCAAAGACTAAAGAGCATTTTTTTACACAAGTTCGTCCCAACTTGACCAATTTCAGTCCACGCACATGCCATACACCTCAAGTAACAGTAAGCAACATCATCAATTATTCATCACAAATTCACCATTGTCAATTATTCATCACCAAAATATCTTAGACCTAGCCACATAGTCTAACAATCTCCCCCTTGATGAATACATTGACAACACCACAAGATTGCATGATGAATTAGATTCAAACAGATATAAGTGAAGAACTCAAGCCGAAAAAATATTTTAAGCCACAATCTCAAATATCTTCAAAAACTCTCCCCCTCAACATAAGAGAAGCAATTTTAGCAAATTTCTCCGATATCTTTCCATTCCCTCTAATTTCTCCCCTTTTGGTAATTTAATCATCAAGAAACTTCAAAGAAAGAATAATTCTAAGAAGGAGTAATGAGATTGAAAATCAAGAAACTTTGTTGATTATCCAAGTTACTATGCATTGATTTAATAAAGCAACCAAGCCATATTTTTGAGTAGAGCTATCTAGATCATATAAAGTCATATATCATATAGCAATGTCCAAACCAGACTTGAGCATGATTAAGCAATTTATATTAATAACATGCATCTCAACAATGACCAAACCAATTATAACGAGCACAATGAGATATTACAACGAAAAGTCAGAGCCTAAAAGTGAAGTAAAGTTTAAATCCAATGAGCTAGCAGTCTTATGTAATAACTTGTTGCTCCACACTCAATTCATAGGCATGTGGCATGCTTGTAGCATACTTCTTTTCATAATGGAATGCTTGTAACATACTTGTTTTACATGGTGGCATGCTTGAAGCATACTTCTTTTTATTTGTGCACTTTTTATGTCTTTTTTCGTTTTGTGTACCATAGCATGCTTGAAGCAAATATCTTTTCAATTATTTCTTTCTTTTTTTATAACATACCAAATTGAGTGATCATAAAAGATCGCAATATGAAACATGCGAGCCTCATAGCCAAGATTTAAAATAAGACTCACAGTCAAGCTAATCTTTTTTTATGAACATCGTAGAGTACTATCTATAATCAATCTAGTCGAAGTATTTTACCATATCATATTTTAGTTCAAGTATAGCAAATTAATTATAACCAGTCATGATCAAAGCTACACAATATATGAGTAAATATGATAAAGGGAGCTCTACAACTTATTTAATTTCAATGGCTTGGACTTGTTGATTTATTTGACAAGTATAATAAACAAATCTTCTTAAAATTTTAAACAATGAACTCCCCCTCAGAATAATCCCATTGAATGACATACCCCCAACTCACTCCGCAAACGAACAAAATGAGAAGTATCAAGCGGCTTAGTGAGAATATCAGCAATTTGAAAATCAGACTCAACAGAGTATAGAACAACATCACCCTTTTCCACATGGTCTCTTAGAAAGTGAAATCGTATATTGATATGTTTAATCCTAGAATGTTGTACTGGGTTTTTAGCAATATTAATAGCACTAGTGTTATCACAATACAGTGGAACACTACTCAATTGTAACCCATAATCCATGATGTAGCAGAAATCCATAAACTTTGAGAACAATTAGCAGCAGCTACATATTCAGCTTCAGCAGTGGATTGTGCAACAGATGATTGTTTTCTAGAAGACCAAGAAACTAATGATGTGCCTAAAAAGTAACATGTACCAGAGGTACTCTTTCTATCAATCCTATAACCCGTAAAATCACTATCTGAATATGCACACAAGGTAAGATATGATGAAGAAGAATACAAGAGTTCGAATTCTAAAGTTGATTGGAGGTACCTGAAAATTCCTTTCACAGCCTGACGATGGAATGCACATGGTGAAGCTTGAATCAAGCGCACAGACACACAGCAAAATGTATATCTGGACTCGAAGCAGTAAGGTAAAGTAGGGGCCCGATCATGCTTCTATATTTTTTTGGTCCACCGCCTCACTTTCTTCATCTAGATCAAGAACAGTTGTAGATCCCATTGGTGTAGAAATAGGTTTACAGGTTCCCATGTCAAAACGCCTGAGCAGATTCTTTGTGTACTTGGTTTGATGAATAAATGTGCCCTGCTTAGTCTGTTTTACTTGTAAACCCAAGAAGTAAATTAACTTCCCCATCATACTCATCTCGAATTCCCTGCTTATAGTATCTGAAAACTTGGAAACTAAAACATGAGGGGAGCCACCAAAGATAATATCATCCACATAAATCTGAACAAGTAATAGATCATTGCCATGCCTAAGTGTGAAAAGAGTTTTGTCTACCTTACCTATTTGAAAATTATTCTTTAACAAGTATGACTTGAGCCTCTCATACCATGTTCTAGGAGTTTGTTTCAAGCCATACAACGTTTTAGACCATTTGTAAACATGTTTAGGAAATTTAGGATTTTCAAAACTAGGTGGTTGGTTAACATAAACTTCCTCATCAATAAAGCCATTAAACAAGGCACTCTTAACATCCATATGATACACTTTAAAACCTTTAGATGCAGCAAATGCTAAGAGAATTCTAATAGCTTCCAATCTGGCAACAGGAGTAAAAGTTTCACCAAAATGAAGACTTTCCACCTGAGTAAACCCCTGAGCAAACCTTATTTCTAACTATAACACCATCCTTGCTCTGTTTATTTTTTAAAAACACATTTAGTTCCAATCACGTTATGTCTATGAGGAGGTTCAACTAAGATCCAGACTTTATTACGCTCAAAATTTTATAATTCTTCATGCATGGCATTGATCCAAGACTCATCAGATAAAGCGTAACTTACATCATTGGGCTCAAAAGAGGCAACAAAAGTAGAATGAGCATGTGAGTCAGGAGAAGTAAACCTGGAACATGTTACCCTTTCTTGAATATCACCAATCATCAATTCTGGGGGATGGCGACGCTGAATATGCAATGGTGCAGAAGGTTCTAAAGTGGTGCCAACATTATCAACCTCTTCTATAGGTCATCCATCAGTTGATGGTGGCTCATCAGAAATAGTAGTGTCTCCAACTGGAGTCGAAGTAGAAGTTGTAAGATCCTTAGCTGGTTGTAGGAGCCCAGATATTAATATCCGGATTCCTCTGTGATTCCACCGCACTATTCCCTGGATCAGTAGATAGTGCTCACAGATTACAGTTCTGAATATCAAAATACATATCATGTGGAAGCGTAATTAAAATAATAGATTTACTCATGGGCCGGATAGGCCGAAATCATAAAATTGCACCAGCAGAAGAACGAAGCACACAGGTGGGACCTTCAGGACATGCCCACAGGCAGCCAACTGGAGGTGCGCGACCTAGCCCTTGACATCTTCATCTTCTCTGCCAGCTTGTCCAATCTTGTTGCTGAGGCGAGGTGATTTGATTCCTGATTCTGTATTTTGTCGCAAAAGCGAGCGTGAGCACTCCGACCCCGTGCTCCGCGAGCCAATACACAGAATGCAAATAAATAGTATGCATGGCTTAACAAAGGAGAGGCTCGGGTTGTTTTATTTTGCGAAAAGTGCTTTTGAATACAATTACTTAAAATTTCCTGAGACCTAGCAGCTTTGGAACAAAACATAATGTTCAAGGAATATTAACATGATTTTCCATACATATGGCATCACACCATATGCCTAATATCACCATAATTTCTCCATACATACGGCATCTCACCGTATAACATTTATCAGCGTTATAGCCGCTTAACTTACCACTGGGACGACACCCAGGACAATTCAACTCAGGGCTTTCCACTGCCCTTCCATTTTTCCATTCCCACCCACAAAGTTTTTGAAATAGAACTAACTCGAGTAAGTTCCCATGTCCGCCCTTGACCGTGGGCACGGCTATTCGAATAGTTTTGACTCTGCAGAGTTTGTACACTTTCACCACAAGAGATGAATTATCTTTGTTGCCAACATGCTTCCTTAGGCATGAGACCCAGATAATTTATCACAAAGCCTTTACCTTACTCCGATCTAGCTAGACACCACCCACGCTGAGGTTTCACCGCTGAAGGGTTACACCACCACAGTCAGAAGCCCCCTCTTGCGTCGTGCGAGTACAGTACACCCTGTGCCTCACTGTGAGTAAACCAGTACACCCTGGCACCCACTTTCCTTGGTGATATCTGAACTAAACCCTTGCAAGTTATTCAGTTAGGTCGTACCCATTATAGACTTGTGGTTGTACTGTTTTACATCAGGAGGTCATCACAAGATTCAGTCCTTAGTATTATCTGAGCGGTTCTACCACACTCCATAATTTGTGCTCCCACCGCACCACATACCAGCCCCCAAGCCATCTGCTCAGATATTTAGCAAGTTAGGATTTTTTGGGAGCATAAAATAATCATGTAAAAATATACCAGTAATTCCCACCATGACTGCCCAAACCAGTTTCTCATGATTTAAAATGACAATAATGTTTGGGGCATTTCAGTGCCCCTGGGTATTTATGCAGTACTAAGCATGGCATATAATTAGGGACTTATTTTCAAAAGTTACCATTATAATTTTGCTAGGGTGACAAGGTTCATATATTCAAGTATTCCAAAGGAGGTGTAATATTAATCGAGCAAACAATGGACATATAACTAAAATCTTAAACTAAACATGTATTTGCATACAGAATAACAGCATGCATTTTGATAATTTAAACAAAAAAATAATTTGCAGGAAATGTAGGTTCAACATGATCAAAGTATTGACTCGCCTGGCGCGGTTTACCGCGGTCTTGAGCTCACACAATGCTTGCTTTTGAGCTTCTAGTCTCTATCTTCACTCCAAGCTTAATCTCGCTGGATCCACTGAATCTTCATGACTCCCAATTTCTAATTACGCGACAAACGACTGAATCCAAATAAAAGCAAATAACTCAAAAAGATCCAAATAAATCCGAATAATCTCAATTTAGTTTTTTTACGAGTTAATGGGTGATTCGGTGATTTGAGGCAAGGTTGGTAATAGCATACGATAACTTGATCTTTTTATTAATAATCTCTTTTTATTATTTTGTTATTTATCAAGGAAGTTCCATGAGTCGGGTTAGACCTATAGACTGGTGTAGAAGTTTAGTGCACAAATTTTATCTTTAGAGTATGTATTCCTTGCAAGTTAGGTAAAGGCAAACTGGACTGATGGATGAGATCTGTACTTATTCTATAAATCTTTTAGTCAAAAGTATTATAACACTTAGATATCTTTATTAAGAATAATCTCTTATATATGTCTTTACTTATTAATTGGATTAAGATAAATAGCAGAGGCTCCTTATTTATTCATATACGGTAATTAATTAAAATTTAAATCTTTAATAATCCTATTGTCATATTTTATGTATCTTCATTTATCGCTAGCTTAAGTTTAATTCGAATTAGGATCCTTTGGTACGGGTCCCAGCTTGATTTATATACAATTGCACTAAATTTTATTATGTACCAAAGCTAGTGTTAGGATTTAGTTAATGGCACTATTATTAGCTTGCTCATACTTTAGCTACTATTAGGCTTAGCTCCACTTCTAATTCTAGTTTAAACTTAGCTACCGGAGCAAGGCTTAGTATGTATCATTTTATGTGAAATGTTAATCTAAATACCAATTGTCATTATTAACTAAATCTAGCTTCTGATATTTATTTATCGGCGATGTACTAAGGGTGGGGTCTGCATTATGAATCCTGACTTTCCCATTTAAATATGTATTTCATTTAATTTGGTGTTAGCATGAATCAATAACTATTTAAAGCTTAACCATAAGTCAGTTGCATACAAGGCAGCCTCTATTTCAATTTGAATATCATGGCCTAAAGGTTTGTTTATTAATGTTCACATTATTTAATAGTCAAAAGGATTCTCCTAACTACTAGGGTATAAAGACAAGGGTTTATGGTTTAAACTTTACAGAGATTAATTTTATAACATTTACTAATATGCAAGGTTTTAGGCTTCATTGATTAATCAAATTTCATTTGCTAAGTTGTCATTCCAGGAGAGCATACACCTAACAACTTCCCTACCAAGCCTTTAATTAATAGTTAGGATTTAAAATAAATATTCAAGGCATACTGTTCACTAGCATATAATTATTAATCCCTGATTGAACATTAAGTAAGCCCATTTATATCCTAATAACTTAGGTTATGGTATTTTACGGGGTTCTATTTGGCAATTACTCGAGGTATGCACCTAATGGTTGATTTAATGATTCATTGTCGTACGTGCATATTTAATTATCTCATTGATGTTTAATAGAAATTTTTAGTATATTCTTATTTGCTACTCATCTTCGACTATTGGTCATAATATTACATGCTTCTTTGAGTTGTGTATTGGTGAGATTATTTTTGATACTTGACGACTTAGGGCTATTATATTTTAGCATATATATTATTATGCCCTTTTAATTTGAGTGATCTCTAAAGTACTACTGCTACTGATATTTCATCCCCTTATAATTCGAGCCTGCATGCATGATGGTATTTGTTATCATTATTAAATTAAAGCCACTATTTAAGATTGCATGGGCGGCAATATGCTAATGATAGGGTTTACATTTTTAATATTTGTTATTTGCTTTAATTAAAATTTGCTTACCTAGCAAGGTTATATTTCAACCCTTGCTAATTAGCAAAACCTACCATTAGGATTTAATACAGATAATAAAGGTTCATTACCTTTTCTTTTGTGGTATTTAACTAAATGTTAAATCCTAAACAACTCTATTCACATTCTAGTAAAATTCATTGGCTTTCATGGATTAATTCCAAATTTAAAATCTTAAATAATCTTGTTTACCTTCTAATTAAATTTTATCAGCTTCTCTTCATTATTCCCAAATTTTCACTGATTTTTATTTATTAAGATGAGCTAAAAGTAACAAAATAAAAATTTGGGGGAAAATTGCTACCAACTGGAATCGAACTCCAGACCTCACAGTTCTTGTGTGTTTGGTGTGCTCTGCTAGCCAAGTGGGCCGATGGCCTGGGCTAACTGAAACAGAGGGGGGAATGGATGAGGTGAGGAGTGGCTGCGGCTCAAGCAGAGGAATTGGCCGGCGCATGGACTCGGCGGCGGCGCTGGCGGGGGGGGGGGGGGGACCGGGGAGATGCCGGCGATGGCCAAAATGGGTCCCCAAGAGACCATGGGAGCCCGAGGAGGCGTAAAGTCCGGCAGAAAGGCGTCAAGGCGGGCCGACGGCAGCGAGGAGCGGCGGGCGCAGGGAAGTCGTCAACGGCGACGGCGGCCGGGGGGAGGAGGGAAAGAAATAGAGGGGGCATGAGCAGGAGAGGGGCACGAGGGACTCACCGGAGGCATTGGCAAGGCCAGGGAGGCACTGAGGTGAGCCGGCGGCGTGCACGGGCGGCGGCGAGAGCGAGTCGCCGTGGTCGGCTCTCTACGGTGAAGGGAAGCGCAGGGCGATGCTCGGAGAAGCTCCGCAACGGTGTGTTGATGCTTCTGAAGAGAGGAATCGAGCCGTGACGCCATGGAGGAGCAGCGGCGGAGATGGAGGTGTCGACGGCCGGTTTTGGGAAGAATGGGCCGTGCGCGAGCTCGGTCAATGGGAGTTCGATTCCTCGCGGGAGGAGGGAGGAGGCTGCTCGAGGCGCGCCATGACGCGGTCGAACCGGCGGGGGCGTCACCGGAGCGACCGGGGCAGGGTGAGGCGGCGATGGCCTGTGCGGGCACGGGAAGAGAAGGAGGAATGGGGGGCTGCGGCGCAAAAGGGGAGGCCGGGTGGCTACTTAAGGCTGGAGGGGGAGTCACGGGGGTGCACTCGAGCTGCTACCGTGGACGGAGGCGCAGGGCGACGGGACGACGAGGTGATTGAGGGCGACGGGGCAGGGCGCTGGTGCAGGCGCGGCGCTGCAGAAGAAACCGGGGCGACAGGGGAAATCGGTGGGCGGCGCAGGGGGAAACCGTGGGCAATGACAGTGCATGGATGCCGCGTGGAGGACGGAAACTGAGTGCCGCAGGGGTGGCGCGGGCGCGCGAAGGAGGAGGGGGCGGTCCCGTGCGGCAGAGGAAGAGAGAAGAGAGGGATCGGCAGGGAGAAGGGGCCAGGCCCACTGGCAGAGGGAAGGAAAGGGGGGAAGAGAGAGAAAGGAGGAAGGGGCCCACATGGAGGTGATAGTGAAGGGAGAAATGGAGGGGAAAACAAGGAAATCTTTTTGAATTTGGATTTGCAAATTTTGAGTTATATTTTTAATTCAGCTATTTTCTTTTTTTTCTAATTTACAAACCATGTTTTGATTTAGTGATAAGTTTTTGATTTACTTTCTCAAGGTTTGAACTTTCCGATCTTTGAATAAAACTTTTGATTTAGTGCAACACAGTAAATTTTTGGTTGTTAGGGTTAAACACCATTTAAATTATTTTGTATTTATTTATTTGCTCAGCACAAAACTCAGGAAAATCCCAAATAGGATTTTAAGCCAAAATTTCGAATGCCAGTAAGATGCAAATAAAAGTTTTAAATTACTCAGAATTTCAAGCGTCCAAAATTTAGGATGTTACACTGGTGCAGGTGGTGGCATGGGAGGAAAAACATTACCAAAGTCAAGACCTTCCTCTTCATCAATAAATATGCCTTCTGACTCTCTCTGAACCTGTGTACCTGAAATGTCGAGTCTAGTACCAAGACTAGCCTCATCAAAAGTAACCTCGCAGGTCTCAACAATTTTATTAGTCTCTAAGTGGAGTACACGATAACCACGAGAGTGAGCAGGATAACCAAGAAAAATGCCATCTGAAGATCTAGATTCAAATTTATCAATATTATCATATTTAAGAACAAAGCATTTACATCCAAATACTCTGAAGTGATAAACACTCGGCCTAAGCCCAAATCTCAACTCATAAGAAGTGTTGTGCAATGAGGCTCTAAAAAAATACTCTATTAGAAACATAACATGCAATGAAAATAAATTTAGCCCAATACTTTCTAGGAGTAGCATATTCATCAAGCATAGTCCTAACCATCTCAACTAATGTTCTATTTTTCCTCTCTACAACCCCATTTTGTTGTGGGACACGAGGGGAAGAAAATTGATGTTCTAAACCTTTTTCAGAGCAAAAAGAAGCAAATGATGAATTCTTAAATTCAGTACCATTATCACTCCTTATAGCTTTTATAGCACCTGGCAATTCATTATTGAGTCTAAGAAATAAATCCTTAAAACATCCAAAAGCCTCATCCTTAGACACCATAAAATAAACCCAAGAATATCTAGAGTAATTATCAACAATTACAAGTATATACCATTTACCTCCAACAGATTGAACCCTAAAAGGACCTACAGTATCCATGTGTAACAATTGACCAGGGCCATCTGTGATGATCATAGAAAGAGCTGGGTGTGGAGCAGCTACCATCTTACCATGTCTACAAGAGGAACAAATCAAATCTTTACCACCCTTTAGCTTAGGTAACCCCCTAATGAGATCCATCCCACTAATCCGTGTAAGGTGATCAAAACCAATGTGTCCCAATTTACGGTGCCAAAAGAAAAGATCTCTAGATTCAGAAGCTACCAAACATCTAACATCAGGTGAAAAAGTATGATCAAAATCAGCTCTATAGACTTTTTCCAATAGAGATATATTGAATACAAGATCTCTAGAGGCATCCAAAACCCTACAAGCATGTTTCCTAAAGATCACCTCAAGATTATCATCTATCAACTGTGAAACTAAAAGCAAATAATACTTCAATTAACTTACCAAAGCAACATCCTTGAGAATGAATTTATCATTAACGCGCACTGTACCTTTAGCTATCACAATACCTATTGAAGTATCCCCGAAAGTAATCAACTCATCACTGGATGTCTTAATGAGGGAGGAGAACCATCTTGAATCACCGGTCATATGCTGGAACAACCTGAATCCACTAGCCACGTGTTCCCCTTCCTCATTAGTTGTACCTATACCACAGGAAGCATCGATGTCACAGTACTGGGGTTAGTAAAATAAGATCTAGAAATCTAGTACTGAGACAAACGATGAACAGGAGTAACAAAGCTAGAACCAAAATCACGTGCATGTGGGTGATCAGAATGCTGAAAAGAATGTGAATTATTTGAATTAAATCCTAATATAGCATGTGAAGCAGATTTAAAGCCATCATAAAAGTTTTTTAAAAACCTACCTTTCGCACTTGTTCTAGTAACAAAAGAGATTGCACAATTTTGTCTTAAAGCATTCGATCTTTCCTTCTTCTCTTTCTTAGCACGTCTAAAACAAAATTCATACAAGTTGCTATTTTGAAATTTCCTCTAATTGTTCATCTGAAATAGAGCACAATGCAGACAAAGAAACAATAGAAGAACTAGAAGAACTGTCAGCTTGGTTAGTCACTAAGCCCAAAGAATTAGTCTTGTTTATCCTGACCAAAACATCAATCTCATATGTTTTCATCTTGGAATAAAGAACATTCAAAGTGAGTGTTTCTATATTAACAGAATGATTGATAGTAGTGATTAACACATTCCAAACAGATATATCCAAAGCACTTAAAATTTGACGAGCATGTCAGAATTAGAATATGTGACATCAACAGATTGCAAATCACTAACAATTTTATTGAAGCGATCAAAAAGTGCATATACTGATTCTCTTGGTTTCATCTCAAATTTAGAATACTCCTTTTTGAATTGATTCTAAAGCACACCTTTAAAAGATTTAGATCCTTCATGATAATCCACTAGAGTAGTCCAAATTTTATTTGCAGATTTAAGGTGAGCAATTCTGACAAACTCACTTCTACTTAAACCTTGCAACAAGATATTTCTAGCCTTACCATTAGCTTCAACATCAGAGGAATTCTCAGTTGTAACAATAGAAGGCACTTCATATGTATTTTCAACTTTTTGCCAGATATAATTACCTTGTACTTAAAGAAAAAACCTCCATACGTGTTTTCTAATAGAGATAATCTGATCCATCAAAAAACAGTGGCTTACCTAAAAACTGATCCCTATATGATGCCATTGCAACCGGCTCTGATACCACTTGTAGGATCGTCTGTGGCAATCAGAGGGGGTGAATGATTGCAACGCCTAGCGGAAGCTTTTTCACAAAATCGCATAAAAAATAGCAAGAAAATGTTGTTTTTTATCTCCGGTACTGTAGCAAATATTGTAGAGTACTGCAACAAATACTATCGAGCATTGCAGCAAAACTGTAGAGTACTGTAGCAAATACTGCAGAGTACTGTAGCAAATACTGTAGCAACTGAATAAAAAAACTGAGCAATCGTTTTCTTCGATTGCACGCTCGGATAAGTTGCCTCCGCCCACTGTTTTCTTTCCACGCACATACTCTTTTCCTCGATCACTGCACCACAGGCCCCTATTTTCTTTCCATGCATGTATGAGGCTTGCTGGTAGCCGCTCTCAATTTGTGTGCCGTGCACCTGCTGGTTCGCATGGAAAAAAACGAGCATTGATGCGCATGTGGACCGAGGCAAAGAAGCATTGTGCTGAACATTGACTCGTTAGCATTGTGCGCTGCTGCATCTCTTCCCTGGCAATGCACTGGAATGCACACCAACCAAGACAACAAGGCAGAATCCACGTCGCGTGCAATCGCTGGAGAGACTAGCGAGGAAGGCCACGCGCTGGTGCTGCTCAGATGGAGGATCAAATCGGCACTGACGAACAGTGCAAAGCGAAATGCACAGTTAGCATTTTTCTCAGAATAGATCTAAACGTTATTTTTGAATCATGTTTGTGGCTACAAAGTGCTCTCCTGGCACCCCTAAACTCTATCACAAAAATAGCATCTCCAAAGTCCTGGGGTTAGCCCCTAACCCTATCTCTATTTATAGTCTAGGGCCAAAAACTTGACCTGAGCCTAAGCTCACGAGTTCTAATCCAATTCCAACGGCAAAGGGACCCGAAACCCTTCCTAACAAGGGTTTTTTCAAAATTTTAACTTTTTTAACTTGTCACGTGTAGAAGCCTCCATGACCACACCTCCCGTAGCTTCTTCACACATCGTCCACCTCTAATCTCCATGCGCCCCAAGCATGAGCCCAACCATCTGTGGCATCATTGACCGTCTAAACCTCGGATCTTCCATTCTAGTCCCAGTCTACTTCGTCACCTACCATGATCGCATCCATGCTCAACCTGCACATGCAAAGATCATAGAACATTTTTCCGACACAAGTTCGTCCCAACTTGACCAATATCAGTCCACACACATGCCACACAGCTCAGATAACAGTAAGCAACATCATCAATTATTCATTCCAAATTAACCATTATCAATTATTCATCACCAAAATATCCTAGACCACCCACATAGTCTAACAAACTGTATTTTTTTGGTGTTCTGAACACCTTTTTGGGTGACCCTTATGAAGAATACAATTGTATATTAAGGGTTTTGATAAGAATCAATCCACTGGTTTCTTACCAAATTTCACTCGAATTTCCAACTGTTCAATCAACACATCGCTCCATCTGTTGGAAATCTAGTCAATTTTCGGTATATTTTAATCCAGAAATTCAGCATATAAAACATGACATAAACATGCATGAGTGATCTATCAACGATGTATTCATATTCGCTAACGAACAAGCTAACAGAAACAACTATTAACATATTCATAGCGCACAGAAACAAATACACCAGAAAAGTTTTCAATTTATACCCTCGGGCGGGGCCAGTGCCGGAGACACCGGAGGCGCCGTTACCATCAGTCGACATGATGGCCTATTCGATGTAGTCGATCGAGGCGTGATGCAGGACGAAGCTTGATGCAGGAAGATGTTCGCAGTGCAGTCCCGCGAACGGTTCACCACCAGGAAGTAGACGTCGCAGATTGAGTAGTCACGCTGATGCGCTCCCCAAAAACTTGATCGCCCACCTACCCGTGCAGGTACACAAACGGACGAAGTTCCGGAGGCCTACTCGCCCAGAAACTTGTGCGCGCAAGGCTCTGGACCGGAGATGACAGAGAACAGCCACAACACAGAACGAGAATACTCTTCTCTCTTATCCCTCGTATGGAGTGGAGAGTTCTTTTGTAACAGCAAAAATGAAGAGGCCAGAGTAACTGCAGCCATTAGTCGCTAGTAACTGCATCCATTACTCGAAAGTAACCGCAGCTATAATACACTAGTAACTGCACCGTTACTGCCAGGAGTCAGTGCGTTTCGATTTTCGAATAGATAAAGAAAAACGCGCCCGTACCCGACACGCCTGCGCGCGCACGCACGCACACACACGCACACGCACACGCACCGCACGGCACGGCTCGGCTCGGCGTGGCGTGGTGTGGCGAGGCGAGCGAGCGACCGAGCGCGTGTGTGTATTGGCTCTCTCCAATTCCACAAGGGGTTTACCACGTTCCACCTTTTAAAGTGGTGTAACTCCCATTCAATTCTCCATATGGGACTAAACAGTTTTTACACCTAGCATTAATAGTGGGCCTAGAAATTTTATTTGATTAATTGCTAAATTAAAATGGACCAAGCCTAATTAATCCAACAATCCCCACCAAATTTCAAGGCACACGAGAAATGCTCTTAGTTCTGCTGTTGTTTGATATACCAGTGTTTCGATGGAGACTGTTAAGTTGAACAACCATCTAGGAAAGGAGTTACACTCATCCACAACTGAACAATGGACTATGCCTTGAATTGACAGTTTTGTGCGAACAAGCTTTATCCAATTCCTTTACTAGTACTAGGCTGCCTGAAGCATCCCCTCTGGTTGGAGCATATAAGTCATACTCCATGCCTATTCATGAGTATCTAGAAATCACCCAAATCTCATAGACTGTGACCAGCAGTCGAACTCATATAGGTGTGTTCCTTCTAAGATGTCCTGTAGGCCGACATCTCTGCTTTAAATAAGCCACTCGGATAACATTGAGGTAAAAAACCAACCTGCCATACAGAATAGGAGAGAAGTGCATCACTGAAGAAATGAGCCTTGTAAAGGTCTCTCCTCCCAGTCAACCAACAGCTTGTTTCACCATCCTACTTCACGGGATCTCCGATCACGTAGAACAGGTTACCACTGTGGTATGACTCATGTGGGTCTCAGGCCCATCTCACTCGATGCACTATCTATCACATTACGTGATAAACCCTTTGTAAATTGGTCGGCCAGATTATTAGCTGTCTGGACATAGTCCAGCGCTATCACTCCGGAGTTTTCAGCTTTCTAACAGACTTCAACCGCCTCTTAACATGCCTAGATGACTTCATGTTGTCCTTAGAACTGTTCACCTTGATAATTACAGTCTGATTATCACAGTTCATCAGGATAGCCGGTATCGGTTTTTCAACCACCGGCAAATCCATAAGGAGTTCACGAAGCCACTCAGCCTCAACAGTAGCGGTATCTAATGCTGTGAGTTCTGCTTCCATTGTTGACCTCGTTAAGATGGTCTGCTTGCAAGACTTCCAGGAAACAGCACCACCTCCAAGTGTGAACACATATCCACTCGTGGCTTTTATCTCATCAGCATCAGAGATCCAGTTTGAATCACTGTAGCCCTCCAGTACCTTTGGGTACCCAACATAGTGAATGCCATAGCTCACAGTTGCCTTTAGATAGCGCATTACTCTCTCAAGAGCATGCCAATGATCATCTCCCGGATTTGAAACAAACCGGCTTAGCTTGCTCACAGCAAACGAGATGTCAGGCCTCGTAGCACTAGCTAAATACATCAATGAGCCAATGATCTGGGAGTATCTCAATTGATCCCTTGTTATTCTTTGGTTTTTCCTCAATAACACACTAGGATCATAAGGAGTAGGAGCAGGCTTGCAGTCACTATAACCAAAGCGACTCAAGACCTTCTCTACATAGTGAGATTGCACAAGTGTAACCCCACCATCACATCCTCTCAGTAGCTTAATGTTAAGAATTACATCAGCCACTCCCAAATCTTTCATCTCAAAACTCTTGGACAGAAAGTCCTTGACCTCCTCAACCACATTGAGGTTGGTCCCAAAAATCAGTATGTCATCAACATACAAGCACAAGATCACTCCTTCTCCCCCACCATAGCGATAGTACACACATCTGTCGGCTTCATTCACAACAAAGCCAGCAGATGTCAAAGTTCTGTCGAACTTCTCATGCCATTGCTTAGGTGCTTGCTTTAGGCCATACAAAGACTTTAACAACTTGCACACCTTTCCTTCTTGACCTTCTACCACAAACCCGTCTGGCTGATCCATATAAATCTCCTCCTCCAACTCTCCATTTAGGAAAGCTGTCTTAATGTCCATTTGATGAACGAGCAGACCATGAGAGGCAGCCAGGGCAAGTAGTACTCGAATTGTGGTCAATCGGGCAACAGGTGAATAAGTATCAAAAAAGTCCTCGCCTTCTTTCTGGGTATAACCTTTGGCCACAAGTCTTGTCTTGTACTTTTCAATTGTACCATCAGGCCTAAACTTTTTCTTGAAATCCCATTTACATCCTACAGGTTTACACCCATAAGGACGATCAACGACCTCCCAAGTTCCATTAGACATAATAGAGTCCATCTCACTCCGTACCGCTTCCTTCCAATAGTCAGCATCAGGAGAAGAATATGCCTCTTCAATGGTTCTTGGAGTGTCATCCACGAGGTATACAATGAAATCATCACCAAAAGACTTTGCTGTCCTTTGTCTCTTACTCTTTCGAGTAACTTCATTGTTATCCTCCTCAGGATTTTCCACAAGCGTTTGCTCAACATGTTCTATCGGCAGAAAAGAATCAAGGGAAATTATAGGTTCTTGACTAGATGAGCTAGGTACATCACTATTCATAGGAAATTCATTCTAAAAAAATGTAGCATCTCTGGATTCTATGATTATACCAACACGCATGTCAGATACTCCAGATTTTATAATTAAGAACCTATAACCCACGTTGTGCATAGCATAACCAAGGAATACACAATCTACGGTTTTTGGTCCAAGTTTGCGCTTCTTGATAATTGGCACATTAACTTTGGCCAAACATCCCCAGGTGCGCAAATATGAGAGAGTCAGCTTCTTCTTTTCCCATTCCTCGAATGGTGTTACTTCTTTGTTCTTTGTAGGAACTCTATTCAGGACATGACACGCTGTCAATATAGCCTCACCCCACCATTCCTTAGAAAGTCCCGCAGTGTCTAACATGGCGTTAACCAAATCAGTTAGAGTGCGATTCTTTCTTTCGGCAACCCCGTTTGATTCGGGAGAATAGGGAGGTGTCCTCTCATGAATAATTCCATGTTCCTCGCAGAATAAAGTAAACTCATTTGAAAAATACTCTCCCCCACGATCAGACCTTACCCGCTTGATTTTCCTCTCAAGTTGGTTTTCTACCTCAGCTTTATAGATCTTAAAGTAATCCAACGCTTCATCTTTTGTTTTTAATATGTACACGTAGTAAGATCTAGTGCAATCATCTATAAGCGTCATGAAATATTTCTTTCCACCTTTAGTCAGCACGCCATTCATCTCGCACAAATCAGAATGAATGAGTTCTAACGGTGCCAAATTCCTCGCCTCTTTTGCTGCCTTGTGAGGCTTGCGAGGTTGTTTCGATTGAACACACGCATGGCACTTAGAACCTTTGACCAAAGTGAATTTCGGGATTAAACTCATATTAGCTAAGCGCGTCATACACCCAAAATTAACATGACAAAGTCGTGAATGCCAAATATTAGACTCATCATCATCGTTACACACATGGTTCACAACTTTATTACAAGAATCCATCAAAGAAAAACGGAACAAACCTCCATTCTCACAGCATTTACTTACAAATATTCCATACTTAGACACGACACATTTATTGGACTCAAATGCAAGCCTAAAACCATCTCCACACAGTAGAGATCCACTGACGAGATTCTTCTTTATGGAGGGGACATACTGCACGTTCTTCAGCTGCACGGTCTTTCCCGAAGTAAACTTCAGATCGACCGTACCAACACCATGAACAGCTGCATGCGATCCGTTCCCCATCAACAAGGAGCAACCTCGACCGAACTGATAAGATGAAAACAAGAAAATATCAGCACACACATGAATATTAGCACCAGTGTCAACCCACCACTCAGGTGATTGACAAACAGAAAGAACTGTAGGTAAATAATTACCGTACCCCGATGTTCCTCCAGCGTCACTAATAACCATGTTGGCAGACTTCTTCTGCTTATCCTTGCGATCTGGACAATCCTTAGCCCAATGGCCAGAATCACCGCACACAAAGCAGCTACCCTTTCCTTTGCCTTTCTTCTTAAACTCAGTAGTAGCCTTGGGCTTGACAAAAGGCTTATTTTTCTTCTTGTTGTGGAAAGCCTGAGGATTCTTCTTCTGCACCAAATTGCCACGAGTATCTTTTGCCCTCGCCTTCTCTTCAACACCAAGAGTGCCAATGAGATCAGTAACACTGAACTCCTGCCTCTTGTGCTTTAGAGAGGTAGCAAAATCCGACCAAGAAGATGGTAACTTGGCGATAATACCGTCAGCCACAAACTTGTCCGGTAACTCGCACTTATTGTTCTCAAGCTCCTTTGCCAGCGCCTGAATCTCATGAGCTTGCTCTACTACAGAACGGTCATCGACCATCTTGTAGTCATAGAACTGCTCCATGACATACAGCTCATTACCAGCATCGGAAACTCCAAACTTGGCCTCAAGTGCATTCCACATCTCTTTGCCCGTAGGCAAATGCATGTACACATCCACAATGTTGTCCACCAGTATGTTGACAAGTGCACCTCGAAATAAGTTATCCGCTGCATTGAACTTGCGTTCATTCCATGGCAGTAAACCACAGGATCGCACGTGCACGCCATCTCTTAAAATTGGAACCATCAAACGGAGGGTGCGGCTTAAGCGACGCAGCAAAGCCAACTACCGAAAAAGACCGATCAAGTTTTTGGATTGTTGGAAATCTAGTCAATTTTCGGTATATTTTAATCCAGAAATTCAGCATATAAAACATGACATAAACATGCATGAGTGATCTATCAACGATGTATTCATATTCGCTAACGAACAAGCTAACAGAAACAACTATTAACATATTCATAGCGCACAGAAACAAATACACCAGAAAAGTTTTCAATTTATACCCTCGGGCGGGGCCAGTGCCGGAGACACCGGAGGCGCCGTTACCATCAGTCGACATGATGGCCTATTCGATGTAGTCGATCGAGGCGTGATGCAGGACGAAGCTTGATGCAGGAAGATGTTCACAGTGCAGTCCCGCGAACGGTTCACCACCAGGAAGTAGACGTCGCAGATTGAGTAGTCACGCTGATGCGCTCCCCAAAAACTTGATCGCCCGCCTACCCGTGCAGGTACACAAACGGACGAAGTTCCGGAGGCCTACTCGCCCAGAAACTTATGCGCGCAAGGCTCTGGATCGGAGATGACAGAGAACAGCCACAATACAGAACGAGAATACTTTTCTCTCTTATCCCTCGTATGGAGTGGAGAGTTCTTTTGTAACAGCAAAAATGAAGAGGCCAGAGTAACTGCAGCCATTAGTCACTAGTAACTGCATCCATTACTCAAAAGTAACCGTAGCCATAATACACTAGTAACTGCATCGTTACTGCCAGGAGTCAGTGCGTTTCGATTTTCAAATAGATAAAGAAAAACGCGCTCGTACCCGACACACCTGCACGCACGCACGCACACGCACCGCACGGCACGGCACGGCTCGGCTCGGCGTGGCGTGGTGTGGCGTGGCGAGGCGAGCGAGCGAGCACGCACGTGTATTGGCTCTCTCCAATTCCACAAGGGGTTTACCACGTTCCACCTTTTAAAGTGGTGTAACTCCCATTCAATTCTCCATATGGGACTAAACAGTTTTTACACCTAGCATTAATAGTGGGCCTAGAAATTTTATTTGATTAATTGCTAAATTAAAATGGACCAAGCCCAATTAATCCAACACCATAACCAACATTTTCATCTTCAAATCTAACCAGCAAATTTCTATCTGCCCAATGTTGAGTTTGGGTTTGGAGTTCTATTGAGCTTCATGCACCAACCAATTCACCCAAAAGTTTAAATCGATAGAAAAAATAAGTATATATACTCATACTTCAACACTTTCAGTGTCCCTAAAGGCCTCAATCATAGATAATGAGAGGACTGGTGGTCTAGCGGTGGGAAATGTCTGGGTGTGTTGTGGCAAGGGTGGCAGTGGCACCGCTGGCTACAGCGGTGAGGGGTGACCACAACGAGTTAGGTGTTTGGGTTGGGAAGGGGTAGGCAGTGTAGTACCCCACATACAGCCAAACTGAGATACTACTATAGAACGTCATTGCCAAAATAAAGAACAAGTAATAAAAGCAACAATATGAATTCAAGGAAATTAAAAACCTTAAGAGTACTTTATTAAAGACTAACAAAAATTAAATAAATGTTTAAAATATGGGACCGGTCCACTTCTAATCAAAAGAGAATAAATGAAGTAACATAAATAGTGGCAAGCCATGGTGCCGAAAACTCGAGTGCTCCTACCCATGCATGATGCTATCCCTCCATTGGCCTTTTACCTGAAAATGGAAAGAGCAAGCGTGAGATTTGGATTCTCAGCAAGTACCCAATAATGGTCGCAACACGGTGAGAAAAGGACAAGCAAGCAACAGGTAATTGACAAGCTAATTGTAATGAAATTAAGTTACCAAAAACACTGATACCAATCAGGGATAGAGATAACAGAGATGTGGAACCAAGGTAATGGTTATTTAACAAGTTATGGCTGGCCCTGGCGATCACTTTCCACATATCCAGTTATACGAGAATAGTTAGGCACGTCTCTGTCCTCAACTGTATAACCACAGACAGAGTGTAATGTCCTGAGTAATAAAAATGTACAGCCCCCGTACGTTACTAGGTGGGTGGCAATCTTCCCTATATGTGGGTAACCCCGGGCCAGGTAACAATTATGTTATTAACGGCTAATGTGATAAGAGATTGGAATAAGTAAGGATAAGTCTGGGTAAGATTACAATAAGTGAAAGGATTGTTAAGATTGAGAAGGAAAGGTATAAGTTTCCGATATGAGACAATGGGAGATGATTCTATGGTGGTAATAATCTAGGAGATGATTCTATGAGAAGGAACGTAGGTGCATTAGGTCCGGCTCAGTTAGAATTGATAAAAACAATGAACGACAAGCTTGATCGAAAAGAATCTGTGCGAAATGCCATTTGGCCGCGCGAAACACCGTTCGGCCACGCGAAACCTCGTTCGGCCGCGTGAACGGCGTTCGACCATGCTGTCGCCACTGACCACCGCCGCGCTGTGCTTCAGCCACCATAACGCCTCCATCGCCGCGTGCTGCCGCCATCGCGCCCACCGCAGCCTGCTACGCGCACCTGTGTGCTGCTCTCCGCCATGCTCTGCCGCCACTGGCTACCGTGGCTGCTGCCACGTTGCCGCGTGCGCCCGTGCACGTGTGCTGCACCGCCGCCGAGGCCACTGCGCGCGTGTGCCGTGCCGCCGCCGAGCCTGCACGCCCTAGCCCGGAGGGAGAGAGGAGAGAGAGATGTATATTGGAAAAAAAGAGACATGTTGGGAAAAAAATCTGCGCACAGGAAAAAAAGAAGGCTCCCTTTTTAAATAGTCCTCCACCCAGCCTAGGTGGCTAATTAGGGTTTTCCCCCTTTTTTCGTTTTAGGGTGCTACAGGCAGCCACCGATCGCAGTGGACTAGGCAGCCGTCGACAATGGCCGACAAAGGAAACCTTGTGTCTATACGCCCTGCCGGCAGTAAGCGGAGAGGACCACGGTTCGACTCAATCGTCGAGGGGAGGGGAAATAGGTTATGGGAAAGGACACATGGCAAGCATCAGGGTAGGGTGGGATTTAATCGAGTGGTACAAAGTTTTGCTTCATAAAAAAATAAATTATGTTCTTGTAAGAATTATTTGTTTATTTAAAGGAAAACGTACCTATATCCATAAGAACATCCTGAGCAAGCACCAGTGTTCTGCATAAATCCAATTATAAACTCCTATATGCACATCCTTGACCAGACGAAATGGAACTAGTCGAGTAAACAATGTTAGTCCATGCCTTTCTTCTTGTTCATGCCCTCCTTGTTTCACGGTCTCGCAGAAGAAGGAAAAACACGTTGACCTCGTTTCGTGTGTCAGCGTCGAAGGAGTAACGCGCGGTAAACCACGTTTAATTCCGGTACAAGCTAGCGAGCTGACCAAATCACATAGTCTAAGAACAGCCCCATGCTAAACCCCTACCGCTCGATGCACATCCGACGGTGGCAGCATCGTCCTGCCCAGTTAGGTTGTTCTTTTAAACTATGGTTTTAACTTTTTGGTTTATAATTTTTGAATTCTATTTGTTCGTGAGAGATAATATATAGAGAAAAATAGTTGCATGTGATTTTGATCAGTATAGCTGAATTCGGTACAATGTCTATTACAATTTAACTGTAGATCTCACCTTAAAAAATCATATCATTTAAAAAGTAGTTATTATAATAAAAAGTAATAAACTAAAACTAAAGAAAAAAACCCAGCCAATTGACGTGCAAGTGACGCTCGTGCAACCGAAGTTTACTGTTACAGGTCAGTGCTTCGATCCTGCCAATGTCCGTGCCTAGCACATGAACAGAGGGCAGAGGCACTAGTAGCCTAAACTATCAATAGGTGTAACACAAACTGAACTGTACAACGCAGCGGTATGCCGGTATGGGGTAAATTATCTGCAGGTCCTACGACCTTCCAAATTAAGCAGCTTAAGGGGGTGATCAGCAAAGAGGCACGCAGGTCACTTTATCCTCTTAATCTTGGGTTACCCTGTCCATATTGCCAAATGTCAGTCGGAACAGTGGGGCCGTCACGCACACGGAATTTAGAGGAACAGAGAATGATGAACAAAACTTCTGTACTCAAGAATCACCATGCCTGTATTGAACTCGCAAGCACCTGCAAATGCTTAGTGAAGCAGATACAGGCATACAGGTACAGACAGGCATGGCAGCCATGACCACAGAGAGAGAGGAGAGAGAGAGAGATGTGGCAGCAATGGCAACTCAAGTCAGCAGTTACTAACGAGTGACTAATGACTGACAACTCACAGCATCAGACGCTAAGGCTGAATGGAGCAACAAATTTCCTAACACGTAGATTATTTACGTTGTACACAGGTGAAAAAGCTGTCGTCCAATAATTATGGCTGTTTGCACTCTGCAAGAATCTCCGTAGATGTTAATTACAGAGTTGAATCATGAGAAATAGGGCATGGTTCGAAGAGGGAACGGGCTACTTTAACCTTAATTAAGATCTGCCCAAAACGAATTTCAGGATCGCATACCTAATCCTAGTTGAGAAATACAATGCCGCTGCTATTTGTCACACCCCTATACGATGATAATTTACATAATGGTTGGCCTCAGAAGAAATTGGCCGTTCTTAATTAACAGGCCCTTGGCCTTTATGTGACACTGCGAGAAGCCCAGGCAAGACGCTTGCTCCATAGCATTATAAGGCAAGGCGTATCTTTCACTTCGGTCGCTGTGTATAAGCTCTTCAACATTGGCGCCTCCTCCCAGTTAATTTAGTTGTTCATTTTAGATCCTAATTCCATGATAATCCACGTAACTGATGAAGTTCTGCAAGAATGCCAAATGTCAGCTATGCATCAGCCCATTGGAACAATGTTAGATGGTTGCTTCAAGACGACTCTTCGCCTTGGTCACTATTCGCTTGAACCGCTGTTTCTTGACGAGGAATCTGCAGATGTGGGAAGATTGATTCTAAATGTGGCTTTAGACCTGATAAATAGTACAGTATAGAATGGAACTGGGACAAAGTTATACCTCGTGAGTGACGCTTCCCTTCCATTGCTTCTTTCTTTTCCTGGCAACCATGACAAAGGAACGGACCATCCCAGGGACGCAGCTTTCCTGACTTTGACAAGCCCTCATGTATCGATATCCCCTGACCAGACTCTAACTCTACTTGACAAATTGCACATGCGCAGAGCTTGAACATATTCCGAACTGGATATTCAGAATTTAGCCTGCATTCACCAGAAATAAACACCATGATCTAAAAAGTTTAGATGAAATGCAACTGCTAAGCCACTCAACTTCACATGGTGTTTCAATAAGACAATCCTGTTTCCATTCTTAACATGACAATAACCATGACCTTTTGCTACTGCCGCTGCCAATCAAGAATCTTTCAATTTTTCTTTCAAAATTGATCTTGAAGGACTGGATTTAAAATACTTGGCAATGCTACAAAGGAAGTATAAGCTATGTCATAGATTAAGAACTGTGGAAGGAAGACTATTTGCCTGCTTGCTGAAATGTTAAAATAGCCCCGTGTACTAGACAAACATAACACCTAGAGGCCCAAACCGTAGTAACACCTGTACCGACCTCACTTTGGCACAAAAGGGCTATACCCTGGGTTCTTTGAATTATTTTTAGGTGTTATATACTAGACAACCACATTCTCCAAGCTCTATATGGACATGGGCTTTGTATTAGAGGTATGACATCACCCTTATCATAGAATCTAACAGTCTTTGTTCCAGCATATACAATTTCAACCTCCAGAGTCCGAGTTCAAAAAAAAAAACCCTCCAGAGTCCATAAAAGATCCCTTCAGTTGAATATGTCAAGGAGTTACCCTAAAAGGTAATTCCTTCCAGCTCAAATGGCATCTCACAAACCACAATAAAACAGCAAACCTCTTTGATTGACTACTTGCATTTTAGCACCAGTAGTGAAGGAGTGCTCCCCAAGTGACAGTTTATTTATTAACTGGAAACCTTTAAGTTCATTGTATAATTATTAGTGAACTGTTATGCACCCATTGTCGAGATGGAGGAAGGGTACAGACCATCTTGAAAGATACGGGCATCCATCCTCAAAGACTTCCTCCACCAAGTTAGTCTCAGAAGTATGTTCCTTATCAGCATGAGATAATGAGTCTGATGTCGTTTCCCTACAAAAAATATTTTTGAAAAAGCCAAGGCCGTTTCCTGCCTTTTTTGGAGATTGTACAGTGGATTTTGGTTTTTCTGGTGGTATTATGTCAACAACAATACAAGTTGTATCGTCCCTCAATCCTTTTGATTCCACTGCTTCCTGCAAAATATGCAACAGTAGGAACAGTATAAATTGGGGATTTCAAGTTGCATGCCAAGAAGGGTGGGGTCAGCTGGCTGTACCTTGACAATTTGATCCGCTGCAGCCTCTGGAGGAAGCCCTCGTGCACAACTAAAAGCCATTTCCACAGTCAAGGCATCCCAAACACCGTCACTTGAAATAATAAGTCGACCTCCAGCACTAGATAGCTGCAGCAAACATTAGAAGACATTAATATTTCGAGAATATGGCAAAAAATCAAGGTAGATAAAAAAACTACTTAAAGGAAATCACAGAACTACTGAATAACCCTCTCAAAAAGAAAACATAACTTGCAGACCTACAACCACGAAAAAACTTTGAAACAAGGGAAATGGGAATGAAACAACTGGATATGACCAGGTAAGATACAGGGAAACATGTACAGTTTATCCTCTGTCAACTTTACATAGGAAAGGGACATTTAAAAAAAATGATAATGACAATATCGAAACAGCAGAACTTCTGGTGCTTGAATCTGCTATCACTATTATTGTGAAAGTTCTAAATTTAGTTTCTACAGAACTGATGTGAACAAATTTTCAGGACATTGTACCTTGATCTGCTTCACAAAAGGAACAGGAATGATAAATTCACCTACATCCTGATCACCAATTGATCTTGATAGGCATAAACCACCTGGCCAACATCTAAGGGGGCCAATCTGGATGAACAATGAAGGAAACAAGGGTCAAACAAGAAGTGTGAAACAGATCTACAAACAAAATGATGGTTTTGTAAATGAAAGCCTATGGAAGATATGCAACATATATAATTACGCAACTGCAAAATTTTGAAATGCACCACACAATAGTCAACAACATGTACAACAGACACATATTAATTCCATAAGCAAACCAAATCTGGCAAATCTGGTTCTAAACCAAAAAGGTACTCATAAATAACCTGATTCATTAGTCCCATCAATTCAAATTAAAAAGAAACAAACAGAAAGGAGAATAGTTGCAGAAGCATAGATTTGCCAGTCAATTCAAGAACTTCCTCCAGCCACCATCCAGCATAACTTGAAGTAAACAACAAGCCCTGCTCGCCCAATGAAAATTCTACACGTTGAATAACTTTCTACACGCCAAATCAGTCACTAGCATACAGCAAAACTTTCCAAGCTACAACTTTTCTACACACATTGAATACTGCATGCGTAAAACTTCAACAATAGAAAGCTCCTTGGCTCCAACGGTGCAAAATAGAGGGAACACTTGAGCATCCACAAAAGGTAAAAGAGCAAAACCTCAGCTCCACCGACAACGTTGAGCCTTCCAACTTCTCCTCCGCATTCTGTTACACGTCCAACCCTATGAATCAAACCCGAAAAGAGATGAGAACCAATCATATCGACGACAAGAGACGGCAGAACACTCTGAGAGATAGCAATCTTACTCCTCTTCACTAGCATCGAAACGATGGTCGGCTGACAAATGGTAAATGGAACCCTCAGCTTCCAGTACACAGCGCGAATCACCAACGGACGCAACAGTCACAACGGACCCATCGATTATGACAAGCGTCACGGTTGTCCCCGAGGAGTGAGCTGAAACACCAAGTGGGCATACCATCAAACCATGCACAGCACAGACAACTTGAATTGAATCACCAAACTACGGTTGACCCTTGGCCATAGAGCTGCATAGTAGAGTAGTACTAGATATGGTACTAGTTAGTTGTACTAGCTAGGATGGGCTTTGATTAGCTCCATGTATGGAAAGGAATTTTACCTCTTGTTTGGAAATCCTTATCTGTCTTGACGAACCCGGCGACCAGAGCCCTCGGGAGGGCGGCGAGCCACTCGTCCCTGCTCAGATTGGCAGGGACGCAGCGCATCACATTGCTCAGGAGGTTCTCCTTGGCGTACACCGCGGCCGCGCTCCCGTTGTGCCCATCGAACAGCTGCAAACCGAACCAAACCAAACCAAACACCCCTCAGAACCAGCCCCGGCCGGGCGAGCGACACCACGCCACCGCCGAGCAGATCGCGGGACGAGATATGTAAACCGCAGCGTAGCGTAATTCCGATCGGTGCGTGGAGCGGGTTGAGGCGAGCACTTACTGCGAAGGCGGAGAAGGGGGCGCCCGGGTGGCGCTCGCAGGCCGGCTTGAGTAGCGCGAAGTCCTCCCCCTTCTTGGCCCTGCCGGCCTGCCCCGCCGCGACCCCTGGCCTCTCGCCCGCCGCCGCGGCCCGCTCCGCCGACGCCTCCCGCCGCAGCAGGTCCCCGAGCGCCACGCTCCCGGCCCTCCTCCTCACCGCCGCCGCCATCCTCAGATCCCAGCCACGGATCGGGCGCGCATCGCTGGCCAAGGAGCACACGCGCTCGCTCGCTCGCTCGCGCTGGTCTGCTCTGGTCTGGTCGCGATGTCGTTGCTCTGCGGGATCAGCGACGAGGGACCCCGTCACATGGGGAGCGCGGCTACAGGACGCGCAAATCCAGCCCGCTCCCACCCACGCGCCTCGGCGGATAAAAAATCAATGAGGAAATCCCGCAAAGCGGGAGACAGGCAAGGCGGCACCGCCCTAACCGGTTCGGTGTAAACAGTGTGGGATAATTTTCATCCATGTCACCAACTAACTGATTAAAAATTTATGAAACAAATATAGAATAGATAAATTAGTATCCGATATTATCTATATTTAACTTTAATTTTTAAAAAATATATAAAATAAAATACATAATAAGTAATATCCGTTTGTATATATCCGAATGTAAAATGATATGAGAAAATCTATTGTGACTTCACTTAGGAATAAGATAACATATAAGTGGATTGCCGCATCTAAATAGGCGGAGAATACTGAGTGTTTTTTCTTTGATATCTTGGCAATAATCACCCTACGTCTAATATCCTATGTAAAGAAGTAGATACTTTTCATACGATCAACCATCTGAGGGTTTATGGAACGAATACGAAATGAAGAAATAAGTATCTAATATTATCTATGTATTACACTCCTATTTTTTTAATAGCTGTACGCAGAAAGCGCGGAACAGGTGTTGGCGTGTTGATTGGTAGTAGGCCAGTCGTAGCCAGCCGACAGGCACAACAGGTGTTGCCGTCACAGGCTTCGTCCCCAGTATTGTAGACTTGCGGTAATGTGATGGTCCGATGAGAAATTCCTACTGCAATTTCCTAACGAGACCGCGCCCTTCACTCTCTCCTGAGACCAAGGAGGCGTGGAGGCAGGCGTCTTCCAGACAGGGGGAAAACACCAACACATGCAAGCCTCTGATGGATCTTTCCAGGATTTTGATTTTAACAATGCCTTTACGCATGGTTACGACCTAGGAAAATAACAAGTGGCTGTGCTTTTTTATATAAAAAAAATTTGTGCTGATTGGAGCAAAGATAAGCTGGCAAAAATAAATCCAGCATACGGAGGAACCTAGCCTGAAAGTGAAGGTAATTAAGGAGGGCTCTCTCTCCGTTGTTCTTTTGTGTTAACGTCGATGCAACCAAGGGAGAGTGGTGGTCTGGTTCTGCTACTTCGCTATTGACTTGTTTTTTCTTCACGTCAACTCCTGGAGAGATCGATGCGACCTTCCATCCATGAACAAGCAAACATATATTTTTCCTTTCCTTTCAAAATCTAAGGTGCAACGATCGAGTCCATTCGTAGTATTTCTGTCGTTTCGCTTCTGTCGAGTTAGGAATCGCACATTCTCTTGCTTGTTATTTGAAATGCGAGAGTTGTTTGTGTTGGTAGTAGTTTGTGTTACACCCTGATACCTTTTATATGCGTAGTAGCTTTGGGATTAGAACAGTATTTATGAAATACGATACAAGCGTGGGTATTATTAAGAACGAAAAAGATAATCTTGTAGAGAGAATCAAAATAACGACGTTGAAGTAACCATGACGAGAAAGAAGATTTGACGAATCCGACCATAAATTCTTTAAGCACAACCTCAAAAGAGTATAAAGAATTGTCTCTCATTCATAACCCTTTTGAATCTTTTAGACAGATATTTACGCTATACAAGAATCTAGTACTAAAAAAATATCCTAACATCTAATCCTCTCGTACGCCCTTTGCTTTGGATGAGTAGAGTTGGTTGCTTCTCTATGGCTACCACCGTGGTTTACATAGTCCCTCGTATGTCTTCTCCAATTAGAGTGAGAATCATAATCTAAATAAGAGTCGAAGTCCTAATTCTAGTATAATTTATCTAGAATTCTTTATAACACACTTTTTTAAATCCTAAGAAATAGATATGAGTCACCCTAACTTAACAATCTTCACCCTAGTTTTTATCCGTTGAAGTCATTGTGCTCCTCAAAGAACTCGCACCGAGTCTGCTTCACCTTTTGTCTTTTCTTTTCTTTTTCCTCCCACCTTTGGAAATGCCCCCACCACAGGAGCTCATGCACATCACTGCAATGTACGTGTTAATGTTCGGGCAAGCTGCATGAACCCTCCACTTGAAAGCTCCTTCATTTTGTAGTTTGATTAACCACACATTCTGTCTTTACAACCTTATATGTCATAGGTTTGTACCACCTCCGAACTCCACCTACTCCCCGATACAGCGTATTTGGTTCCACCATGTCTTCCTTCTTTCAACAGTTCGCACCTTTGCCTTTATGTTTGCTGGTTTTGTAACTGTCTTTGTAATTCCGCACATAATTGCAGATGAGATATGAGTACCTACCATTGATGATACAATTTTCTTCTCCCTGACCAGTATTTGTATCAGATCTCCCATTGGTTGCTCAACCGTTAAGACTACCCTTTAATCGGTATCTTCCATTACTTTAGATACTTTTCATTATTACTTGTCCTTTGTAAGTAACTCGCATGATTCCACCTCAAAGTAATACCTCAAAACTTTCGAGTTAAAGCGACCTCACAGATATTAGATTCTTCTTTAGATCAGGAACATACCGAACTCTCGTTAATGTGCAATATGCTCTATCATACATCTCCAATGTAACTATTCTCACCTCAGTAATTGCATACTCCTTGTAATCCGCTAAGTGAACAATTCCATGTGCTAGGCGTAAAGATCATTCATCAAACATCTCCCTCACCGAAATATATGAAAGCAACAACCTGGATCTAATATTCATCCATGAGAAGTGCCTAGTTGATTGATGACTAGGACATTTGAATCATCCTTTGCTATTGTCATTGAGCATGCATCCTTCATTTACTCCAAACTCGGATAGTCTTTTATCATGTAGCTTTTCTCGTCATAGATAGCATATACGTATACCATTGGTCTTGCTCTTCTTCTTTTTGTGATCTTTACTTCTGTCTACAACACCTATTGTAGCTAATGCATGATCACTCGAGAATGAAGATTTCGATGGCTTTTTTAAGGACTCTGCATCTAATAGATATGCAATTTTCTCATTGAAGTTGAGAATAATTTTCTTGATGAGAATATTCATCACTAATTGTTCCCATGATGGTGGTAGAGATGATGTTAGTATGACAACATTGTCGTTCTCCTCAATTTTCTCATTCACACTAGTCAACTTCGTGATAAGCTTGTTGAAGACATTGAGATGGTGAGCGAATCGTATACCTTCCTCCATGCGCAACCTATATAGTTATTGCTTCATACCCACCAGTTTGTCAGCAACTTTTGGCATATACAATTCTTGTAAGTTCTTCCATAATTTCTTCAGTGAATTCTCTTTGATCATCAAGTACTTTAACTCAGTAGAGAGCCATAGACGGATTATATTGACAGTCTTCTGCTCCATCATCTTTCAGTTTTCATCAGATGTCTTTTCTGTTTAGGCATTAATTAGCTCCTACTGACAAGGACATCTTTCATCATATATTGTCACATGCTGAAATTTTCTCTACCATCAAATTTATCTACTTGATTTCTCATCGTCGGTATTGATCTTGATTTTGTACCACATGATGTTTTACCGAGCTTCTCATAAATTAGTTTAATCTAGCCTTGGCTCTAAACCAGTTGTTACATTCTGATACGTCTTCATATGAGCAGCAGCCCCCAGATTGGATTAGAGTTTGTAAGATACTACACAAGCATGCACAGTATAAAAAACGAAGAAGATAAATCTTATAGAGAGAACTAAAATAACAATGTTGAAGCAACTATGGTGAGAGAGAAGATTTGATGAAGTCGATTGTAAATTTTTTAAGCACAACATCCAAAGAGTATAAGGGATTGTTGCTCACTCACAACACTCTCGAATCTTTTAAGACATTTGGATATTTGACCTATACAAGAATCTAGTACTAAAAAATATTCTAGTCTCTAATCCTCTCGTGCACCCTGTATTTTGGTTAAGTACACTCGATTGCTTCTTTAAGGCCAACCCCTATGGTTTATATAATCCCTCCTAGCCTTTCTTGGAATTAGAGTAGGAATCCTCGTTCAAATAGGAGTAAAAGTCATAATCCTAGTAAGATTCATTTGGAACTCTTTATAACACACATTTTCAAATCCCAAAAGACAATATGCTTGTTGTGTTGTTGCAAGTGGCTGTTGCTTTTCGTGATTTCTATCTTTGTTCGGGATGGTGGGTGGAGTTTTGACTGTGGAAGACTGGCTGGCTGCCGAATGTTAATTTTTTGAGGGGTACAAGGAAGACTCACACAATTCACGCACATCACACTCACACCACACACACGTACACGTGTGCGCATCTCCAACACAATAGAAAATTAATTAGACACCACAAAGATCTCTAGATCACGAGAACGTGCCATCGCACTTAACACGAATGCATGTGTATCCACAAAAATTATTTGTGAGTGTACATATTGACGTAGTTTTGTGCTGAATGTTGATTGGTATAGCGCGTAACAGTTCTTTGGCGGTAAAAATAAGCCTTGGGTGGCATTATCTCATGCTGGCCTAGTCGTTTGATGGATGATGGATGTGATCAAACATGTCACATATTGTATGTGTATTCAGTCTATTGCAGGGGCAGATCTGTAGTAGTTCATGAGTGTTCAGCTGAAAACCCAAAATTTTTAGCAAAAAAACCTAGTATATATAAGGTATAATACATATGTATATACTTAATTGAGCCAAATTTGCTATATTTATGCCCCATCAGCCCAAACCAGCACTAGCCGGCTGGCCTCACGGTGTGGGCCTAGCCCATTTGTGGCGTTTTGCATCGATGGCCATGGTTGTGGGATCCCCCGATCCCTTATCCCCAATTTCCATTCCCCGCCACCAACACCTCGGTACAGCCTCCTCCTCAAATCCCCTTCCTCCAGCTCGCTCCAGCACCGCTCCTTCTCTCCAACTCGCTCTAGCGGCCACCCTTTGCCAGCTCACTCCTGCGCCGCTCCCTCGGCTTCTCCCTTGCCATGTGCTCTCCTCTCCTTCGTGCCAGCTGCATCCGTAGTTCTCTTCTCCTTCGTGCCATACTGATCTAGCTATTATGAGCGACACGCAACTTATAGGCAGATTCCTGGTCCTTTTGCCAGGTTTCTACAAGAAAATGGTATAGTTGCCCAGTACTCAATGCCTGGTGATCCCCAGCAAAATGGAGTAGCGGAAAGAAGAAACCGCACACTTATGGATATGGTTCGAAGTATGTTAAGTTACTCCACTTTGCCAGTAAAGTTATGGATGGAAGCATTAAAAACAGCTGCACAACCCCACACATGGAGGTAATTCAAACTTGGTTTTCTCCCAGTCCATAATTCATAAGGTGTTTTAGGCACTGATTTACTGGGAACCCGATTGAGTATATGTGCAGCGGTTTTTAATGCTTCCATCCATAACTTTACTGGCAAAGTGGAGTAACTTAACATACTTCGAACCATATCCATAAGTGTGCGGTTTCTTCTTTCCGCTACTCCATTTTGCTGGGGATCACCAGGCATTGAGTACTGGGCAACTATACCATTTTCTTGTAGAAACCTGGCAAAAGGACCAGGAATCTGCCCATAAGTTGCGTGTCGCCCATAATACTCACCCCCACGATCCGAGCGCATTACTTTAATCTTTAGATTGTGCTGATTTTCAACTTCAGCCTTAAATGTCTTAAATTTATCAAGTGCCTCCGATCTTTCTTTAATAGGATAGATATAACCATAACGTGAGTAATCATCAGTGAACGTAATAAAAGAATCATAACCATCTACTGATGTCACAGGGAAAGGACCACATATGTCAGTATGAATTAATTCCAAAATCCCTGTGCTTCGAGTAGCACCTTTCTTTATTGTCTTTACATACTTGCCTTTAATGCAATCAAGGCAATGATCATCCGAATCACTAAAGTCTAAAGGATGGAGAATTTCATCTTTAATGAGACGTTCAATTCTCCCCCTCGAAATGTGGCCCAAACGACAGTGCCACAATTTCGACGAAGTCTCATCAATTCGCTAGCGCTTTTTATTCACATCACATACATTCATGGATATAGGGGAATCTTGCAGGGATAACATATAAAGCTTGTCGTGTCGGATGGCACAACCAACATTATCATTATTAAAATAAATCAAACACATTCCGTGTCCAAAATTACAAGAATATCCATCATTATCTAATAATGAAATGGAAATCAAGTTTCTTCTCATCGAGGGAACATAAAGAACATCATTAAGTTTCATTACAAAACCATTATTCAAAACTAAAGAAACCGATCCAATAGCTTGAATTTCGGCTTCCATCCCATTAGCCACTCTTAGGCTTCTTTCCCCTTTGAGACTTCTCAACATATGGAATCCCTGCAAGGAATTCGTAACGTGCACAGAAGCACCAGAATCAATCCACCAAGAATTTATAGGAAAATCAGCATAAAATGCTTCATCAACATAAGTGATTTCATAAGTACCTTTCTTGGCGAGCCATTTCAGCCATCCAAGACAATCATCTTTGAAATGGTCCTTCGACTGACAAAAGTAACATTCACCACTTTTCTTCTGTTCATTTGAGCTCCCAGATCCTGAAGCATTTTTAGGCGCCTTAGGATGCTGTGGGTGCTGTGGCTTCTGATAAGGGGAGTAGGTTTGATCATTCTTTCCCTTTCCTTTGTAGCCACCTCTATTTCTAGAGGGACCAGCTTTATTTGAGGAGCTGACTTGATTCACAAGATCAGTAGCCCCCTCAGCCTTGAGCCTCTCTTCCTCCTGTGAAACATTAGCGATCAACTCGCTCATGGTCCACTTGTCCTTAATGGTGTTGTAGTTCACCTTGAAAGCTTCAAATTGCTTGGGAAGAGACATCATAATGTAATGGACAACAAAACCATCAGAAATAGCCATGTCCATTGTCTTAAGTCTGGCAGCAATATTGATTATTGTCATAATGTGCTCACGAACATTTCCAATACCATTGTACTTGGTGTTCATGAGCCTGTGCATCAGTGTGGTAGCATAAACTTTAGAGGACCATTTAAAGTGATCCTCGATGGAGGACAAATAGTCCTTTACCCTTTCTTTTTCAGGGATTGCTCCCCTTATGGCCTCACTGATGGAGTTTTTCATCACCGCAAGTGAAACACGGTTAGACCGCTCCCACTTCTCAGCATTAGTTTTATATTCCTTCATTTTGTCATCAAAATTGTCCTCCCTTCAGTAGGAGCGACAGGCTCATCGAATCTGAACGCGTAGTCCAGATCCAAGAGCTGAAAAGTCGTCATAAGCGTAAACTTCCATTTTTGAAAGTTACTACCATTAAGTGGCTCAATTGCATTAACATGAGCGGAAACAGAAGCAGCTGAAAAAATTTAAAATTTACATTAGGAAAACGCATAATTAATTTGCATGAAAATTAATCTTACGTTGGTATGATTAACAACATGCTCATAAGAATTTTTCGCATCACCGTTGGGCAGAAACGAAAAATTTAACATAATTTATCGCATGCAATTACAATTAACTTTGGTCAAAGAGTAATAGCATGGCGAAAAATAAATATAAAAATAAACATAATTGATTACATGCAATTACAATTAACGTTGGTCAAAAAGTAATAGCATGTAAAATTAAATACAGCCCTCCAATTGAATTTCCCGTTGGTTCCATTCAATTAGGGGCATAACATTACGCAGCGGAAAATGGCATAATATTTTTCAGCAGCTTAGCAACATTATCCGTTAATAATTTCATAAGACACATCAAATAATCATTAATTGAACATGAGATATATCATAAATACATGAAATATATATATACTGAAAACAAAACCTCAACAGCCTGAAGTAAATACCATAAAACTATTTCATGTATACATAAAATATATGCTGAAATACATAAGATTATGTGCTGCTGAACCAGAAACCCAACAGCCAAAACACGTGCGCGCGCAGCGGCCCAAGCCACGGCGCAGCCCAAAACTCCCCACGCGCAGCGCACGGCCCAAAAAGGGCCCCCGCTCGCCCGCACGCCATTGGATCAGATCCAACGGCCATTATCACTCCGCCTGAGACTTAAAAGGTTCCAAAAACCCTAACCCTAATCATTTCCACTGCTCATCTCGAAAAGAACGAAATGGAGCTGTGGCGGCTCGCGCGGCGCCCGTGCGGAGTGGCGGCGCAGCGACAGCGGCAACTTCCGCGAGGCGACGGCGCGCCCAGGCGGAGGCGGAGCGGTGGCTAGCCGGCGCAGCACGGCGAAGCGCGGGCGCTCGCGCGAAGCTTCAACGCGGCATGGCAGCGGCGACGCATGAGGGGCGGCAGGCGCGCGACAGGGCGGCCATCGGCGACGGCAAGGCGGCGCAACGGCGCGGAGCGGCTCCGGCCCTACGGAAGCGGAGCGGCGGCGAGCCGGGCTCGGCCGGAGCGGCGGCTCCCGCACGGCGCGGCGACGGCGGGGCGGCGGCTCCCGCACGGCGCACGCGCGCATAGCGGCGGCGCTCTACACCGGCGACGGCCCCGTAAGTCCCCTTTTCTACATATTTTTTTTCTTTCGTCGCCGATGAACGCCGATTTGGGGATTTAGGGTTTCGGGGGGGCTTGAAATTTTGGGGATTTCATCAGGTTTTGCATAAGGAAAAATCATAACTCCCCTCCTTCTAAATTTCTCTACCGAGCCATTAAACTCTAGATTCAAGATCCAGTGTTCGTGAGGTGTTACTAGGGTTCATGAGGATCATAGGGATGGCTCTGATACCATTGTGAGGAAATAACATAAGCCTTAAACATGAGCATTAGCCTTAACCCTAGATCTAAATCATGAACACCTAGGCTTTAGGATTTAGAGGGACTCACGGTCGCCGATGAACGCCATGGAAGCGAAGACCTCGTGCCTGCGTGATGCAGGCGTGGGGACGAGTCGGTGCAGATCCGAGAGCTCGCGTGGGGAGTTTTGGGCTGCGCCATGGCTTGGGCCGCTGCGCGCGCACGTGTTTTGGCTGTTGGGTTTCTGGTCCAGCAGCACATAATCTTATGTGTTTCAGCATATATTTTATGTATACATGAAATAATTTTATGGTATTTATGTTTAATCCACACATTGGGAAATTAGATCCCAAGACTGTGAGTTGCCATTTTATTGGCTACCCTGACAGGTCTAAAGGGTACCGATTCTATTGTCCAGATCGTACCACAAAATTTGTAGAAACAAGGCACGCTGTGTTCTTGGAAAATGATGGCATCAGTGGGGACTTGGAGCCCAGGAAAATTGATCTTGAGGAGAAGCGGATTTATGTTGCTTCACCGCTAATCCGACAGACTGTTTTTCCTGTGCCCCAAGTGGTTATGCCCATAATTGATCCTGTAGTTGCAACTCCTGTTGCATCTCCAGTTAATTCTGTGGCTACTCCTTCTGTTGAGGGCTCTGAAAATACAAGTGCAGTACCTAATGCTGAGCCTTCACAGCCCTTTGTGACAATTAATGAACAACTTGATGAGCCTACTAATGAACCTGTCAGGAGATCACAACGAGTGAGGAGATCTGCTATCCCAAGTGATTATGAGGTTTACTTGAATGAGGATGATCTTGGGAAGGCAGATGATCCTAACTCTTATAAGGAAGCAATGAAGAATAAGGATTCATCTAAATGGCTAGATGCCATGAAAGATGAGATTGAATCTATGGGCGCTAATGGCGTATGGGACTTAGTGGAAATTCTTAATGGAGCCAAAACAGTAGGCTGCAAATGGGTCTACAAAACAAAACGTGACTACAAAGGAAACTACAAAGGGAACATCGAAAGGTTTAAGGTGAGACTTGTAGCGAAAGGGTTTACACAAAGAGAAGGCATTGACTATAATGAAACCTTTTCTCCTGTCTCAACTAAAGATTCATATAGAATCATAATGGCGCTCACAGCACATTTCGATTTAGAATTGCATCAAATGGATGTTAAGACTGCATTCCTGAATGAAGACTTGTATGAGGACGTTTACATGACACAACCGGAAGGTTTTGTTGTGGAAGGCGAGGAACATTTGGGATGCAAGCTGAGGAAATCCATATATGGCCTGAAGCAAGCTTCTAGGCAATGGTACCTTAAGTTTGATGAAGTCATAAGGAAATTTGGTTTTAAGGAGAATGATGTTGATAATTGTACTTATGTTAAGTTCAGGGGGAGTAATTACACCTTCTTAATTCTTTATGTGGACGATATATTATTGGCCAGTAGCTGTGTGGACATGTTGCGAGAAACTAAAAGATTTCTCTCGTCCAATTTTGACATGAAGGATCTCGGTGAAGCATCTTATGTTCTTGGTATTGAAATTCACCGAGATAGGTCCAAAGGAACATTAGGTTTATCACAAAAGGCATACATTGACAGAGTACTAAAGAGATACAATATGCACAAATGCTCTGCCTCGCCTGCTCCTATTGTTAAGGGCGATAAGTTTGGAAAATTTCAATGCCCAAAGAATGACTATGAATCTGATCAGATGAAGACTATACCTTACGCTTCTGCTGTCGGAAGTATTATGTATGCTCAAGTATGTACGCGCCCTGATTTAGCTTTTGTTACCGGGATGCTTGGCAGATATCAATCAAATCCAGGACCGGACCACTGGAAAGCCGTTAAGAAAGTCCTGCGCTATATGCAAGACACTAAAGGTCACATGCTCACATATAGAAAATGCGATAACCTTGAGGTTGTCGGTTATTCTGATGCTGATTTTGCGGGGTGTAAAGACACTAAGAAGTCCACATCAGGTTACATTTTCACCCTCGCAGGAGCAGCAATATCATGGAAAAGTGTAAAGCAAACACTTACTGCATCGTCGACAATGCAGGCTGAATTTGTGGCATGTTATGAGGCTACCGGGCAGGCTGTATGGTTTAAGAACTTTGTCCAGGGATTGAGAGTGGTAGACAGCATTTCTAGGCCACTCATTTTGTACTGCGATAATCAACCCGCAGTTTTCTATTCGAGTAACAACAAGTCAAGTGCAGCTGCCAAGCACATTGACATAAAGTATCATGTTGTGAAAGATAGAGTCCAGTATCAAACAATTAAGGTTGAGCATATTGGAACTAAATTTATGCTTGTGGATCCGCTCACAAAAGGCTTACCACCCAATATTTTTCGTGATCATGTTGCCGGCATGGGTTTATTGGAGAGCCTGTGATCCTGGAATAAGAGGACCATATAAAGTAACCAACTCCCATGAAGTATTATGTTATCCGATTGATATAGAATGGAGCACTATAAGTACTGTTGTCCAGCGGTATTTAATTGACTGTTGTGACGCATTATTTTGGTGTGAAGTTTTATTGAGAGAAGGGCTTATGACGTTTAGCCTTACGATCAAGGGGGAGAATGTTGGATATTGATCTAAGGCCAAAACGGCCAGAAAAGGAAGGACGTGGGGAAATCCACGTCCCTGATTTTCAGCGCCCTGATCGGGGGTGCCTTACCAATTTTGGTTGCGGTCCCCCGTTGCGCAGCGCAATATAAAGCAAGGGTTCCGGCCTCTCCCGTACGGACGACGTTCCCGTGAGAGTAAGAAACCCCGGACAAACCCTAACGCGATCCGATCTACCGCGCGCTGTCAAGCAACGGGAAGGCCGCCGACCAAAATTGGTAAGGCACCCCCGATCAGGGCGCTGAAAATCAGGGACGTGGATTTCCCCACGTCCTTCCTTTTTTGGCCGTTTTGGCCTTAGATCAATATCCAACACTAGCTAGCCCTACACCAATTTGGGCGCCTCACTTTGTGGCTAGGGTTCGAGGACAAGCCGACGGTAGTGAGGGTGGCGCCCGGGTTGGTCGGTGCTCGGTGGTGGCATGCAGAGGAGATGGCGAGGCCATGAAGCCAGCCCCAAATTTCTCTTTTTGGTTGTTTTTTACCCATCAATTGTGGTGTCTTCTTCCTTGGTACGCTGCTTTTTTCTTCCCATCTACTGATGGGGGTTTCTTGGGTGAGCCCATGCTTTATTTTGAGGGTGTCATTGTCTTAGCTCTCTATGCTTGCTTGATTTCTTCTCCATGTGGTTTCGGCGCTCTCCAGCCGATTGCGCACATTGGCAATGTCATGGTCGGTGCCCTTCGGCCATTGTATGCACAGGCACAAGCTCCATTGCTAATGCTCGTGACCTTGTTTATCTCTAGGCAAGAGCTGTGCATCAGTGTGGTGATCTTACTGATGACCTAAGGGAAGAGCTCACACATATTGGTGTTTCAGTGAGGACCTCTTCTAAGTCTTCTTCATATACCTTCTCCCTCCGATCATCTTCAAACCGGGTAAGCGAAACGATGCTGTTGTTGGGATTGCTTCGATATGTGACCAGTTTTTGAAATAATCCGCACCTTGATTGTCTAAATTTGGTTGAGCATTTAAACCCTTTCTAAAGGCTACTAAGTCATGCAATATAAATTTGAAGGTTGCTGATGTAGGAGTGAAGTTGAATATTGTGGACCGTGTGATTGCTTATTTAGGAACTGTGAAATATTTTCGAGTTTGGAATTATTGCCTTCTTAAGTTTATGGGAGTGACATCGTCCAGGTTCTCACAAACATTTCTCCCCCAGTTTCTAGGTGAAGAAGAAGTAGTTCTTCAGGAATTTTATGACAAATCACATTATCTGGTGCTGTTGGAACAATGATCTCCTTTTTAATGATACCTATTACTATATTTCAGCTGCCATAGCAATTTTCAGGAGAATAAACATTGGAACGCTTGATGTAGGAGATTTTCTTGGTAAGCCATCACTAGTTTGCCACATGATCCTCGTCCTGGCACTAATTTTGTCACCATATGAACCTCATTCTTTTTGTTATGTTACATATGTGGTAATTGGAGCCATCTTTTCTACGATCGATCCTGTCTATACATTGCAGGTTAGTTATTCAAATCTTTAATTTCTTATAAAGATTGGTGAAGATTACTCATTTACTCATAAGAAATCATTAATTTATATAATTTCTGTATTTTTATTATATGTATATACACGTATTGTATTGATGTTTTGTGGGAAACGATGTGTCGTAGTATCGATGTATCGATATCAATATATCTGAATAACATATCTCTGAAGTTTAAATATCTACTTTAAAAATTCTAGATTCGTCACTGTTCTACCGTGAAGTTATCAACTAGTATGAATTGTGGTAGTAGTTCGTAATGAGTAGTTAATGTTGAGTTTGACTGCGTACAAACCTAGGTCTACTATTTCAGGGTTTGATCAATGCTAAGGCCGGTGTCCGATCCACCTGCTACCAATGTGTAGTGTGTACCAGCTAAACCACCGTTTGGCCCGCTTTTCTTGTCAGGTGAATTTCATACGAGTATCAAAGCATTTGCAAGTAGAGACCCTGACATAACAAGACCAATATTGTTTTTTTTGTCATCGATGGGAACCTATTTTCAACGACAACTCCTAGCTCTCCAGCTGGTACCCTTAGCGCAGTACCCTCCAAACGGAGATGCATAAAAATACTATGGACTAGCAAGAGATAGACCTAGCTTAATTCCCAGTGAGTCTCGCCAGGATTGACAAAATGAAGAAGAAAATGGTTCGAGGGAACTGGGATGTTAATAGCCAGAATAACGACTGGTTCAGTTAGTGGATGGCACTGGTCACTTCGAGCCTTCGAAGTCAAGGCACGCACGTGATTTTTTTTTTTTTTTGCATATTTTGTCTAGTTTTGGCCTCGTCAAACTCGATGAATTCTCGCTCATATTGGTACCATCTTGCTGGCTCTCCATCGTTGCACAGTAGCAGCTGGTTGTTGAAAATCTTTCAAAAAATTTCATTCTCCTTTTTATATTTTCCATATCTCTCAAGAGGCAAATACAAACTTATTCTCACATGTATTTTTTATCCCTCTCAACAGACATATACACACCCACGAAAAGACAGTACTCAGACGCTCTGACTGATATAGTACTCGAACACACGGCTGCTACAATACTCGAACACACGAGTACTTGAACACACGACTGCTACCGTACTCAAACACACGACTGTTACAGACTCTTAAGCCATTTACATGTCGAGATTATAACCAACAATTTCCCCTTAATCTTGACATGTCATGCTTCACATGTCTTTAAAGAAGAGCTGGTTCGTTATTACTTAGCACTTCACATAGAGGTGCTTTCTTCTCCTATCCTTTCGCAGGACATTCATGGGAGTAATGGCCAAACTTTTCACAATCAAAGCAACACACCTTGTTTTTGTCTCTGCGCCCTTCTTCTCCGCGGCCTTGGCTGCAGCCACACCCTCGCCCTCACAACAAGCCACATTCTCTTACCATGAGAACCTACTCTTTCATGCGTGTCTCATGTCCCTTGATATGTTCCTCGTGCACCTTTAGGGACCCAATGGCCTCTTCTAAGGTCATGCTATTAATCTCACCAAATAACTCTATGGATGAAGCAATATTGATGAACTTGTTGGACACAACTCGCAACAGCTTCTTCACGATGTACTTTTCTTTCATCTTCTCTCCAACTCTCGGATCTGGCCAATAAGCAACATGATCTTTGCAATGAAATCGTCCATTGAATCCGTATCACATATGCTAAGGTTTTCAAACTCCCAGTGCAGAGTTTGAATCCTCGCCTGCCTAATGCGCTCAGCACCCATGTGCATGGAACGCAGCGCTGTCCATACCTCAAGGGAGGTGTCCTTCTCTACAACTTGCATCAACGTTTCATCGTTGAGTCCTTAGGAGATAATTGCCAAGGCCATCTAATCCTTCTTCTCATCAACAACCTTGGATGAGCTCTTGGGATCCACCACATCCCACACACCATGAGCTCTCATGAGGATCTTCATCATCGTAGCCCATGCCATGTAGTTTGTCCTTATCAATTGTGGGTATTAGAGCCTCGTCGTTGCCGCGTCACCGAAGCCGCCGCTCGCAACGACACCACTTGACGAAACATCACCATGCGTCATCATCTTCGGCATCTCCTCGCTCTAATACCAAATGTTGAAAATATCTTAAGATTTCTCACTCTCTTTCTTGTATTTTAAATCTCTCTCTAAAGACAAATACAAACTCACTCTCACGTGTATTTCTATCCCTCTCAAGAGACATATACACACCCACAGGAGACAAGTGACTCAATGCAAATGGCTCATTTATTTCATTCGATTAAAGTGATTTAAATAGATACAGCTGAGCCGCACATGCAAGCCACTCAACAACTACTAACGATCATGCACTGACCTTCTAAAATTTCTCTACGATCCACACGACTCAGTCCTCTAACAACTTATTGACTCAGGTTACGATTGCTCCAGTACTTTGTCTCCTTCTATGACTGCTACTTGACTCATACGACTGCTACAGTACTCCCTGCGACTTATGACTGCGACTTCTCCTTACGACTTCGACTACTACAATACTCGAACGCCCGATTGCTACAGTACTCAAACACATGACTACTACAGTATTCGAACACATGAGTACTTGAACACACTGTTACAAACTCTTAAACTATTTACATATCAAGATTATAACCAACACTAGCGAGGGAAATAAATCCTGCATAGATAGGGAACAATGGAACTAAGGATGGCAACCGGGGCATTCCCCGTCGGGGGAGTAGAGGAATGCCCCCGTCCCTGAGCACGTGAAAATCCCCCAATCCCCATCCCCGACCCTTGACGTGGGGATGTCAAAACCTCGTTCCTCACACCCGATGAGGATTCAGGTACCTGTGGGGCACCATCCTTGATAGTTAACAGCGAATATGCAGCAAGCATGCTGTTCTGTATATCATAATCCATATTCCATACATTTATACAATCATTCATGCAAGATGACTATCACCATTCATTCAATCATTCATGCAAGAACTTACTCCACCGAACTACTGAAGTCACTGCTTGATAATTCACCATTCATGCAAGATGACTATCACCATTCAGTGTTTAGCTAGACCGTTAAACATAGTTTAGTCAGTCACCTACTCACCTGGGATCCATGTATGTGGTCGTGGAGGCAAGGAGTGTAGCCCGCAGCCGTCGCTTCGGAGGGAGAGAGAGGCAGATCTGGGGGCTCGGCCGACGCATCGCCTAGTCGTCGTTCAGGGCTTCAGAGTTAAGATCCAGTTGCCTGTGGGTTTGTTGTGACTATGCCGGGTCGAGAGGAGTAGATCCAGTTGCCAGGAGGAGCAGATCCAGTCGTAAGAGGCTCAGGGCTCCGTACGGGGCGTAGGCGAGGAGCGGGGGGGCTGGAGTTTGGAGAAAAGTGGGGTCCAGAGAGGTCTAGTCGCCGACTCACTGGCGTGGGCATGAGTGCCAGCACTGCGCTATGCGCCACAGCTGCTACTTCGAAGGGAGAGGGAGGCAGAGGGGTGAGGTCGTGAGGATTGAGGAGTGAATGAATGACTGAATGAATAAAGATTAGGGTTAGTCATTGGGAGTCTAGGGTCGTGTGGGTTGTGGACCATGTGGGCCAAGGCGTGTGACTCCAGTCCAACATCACTCATTCACTCTGACGGTTGACTGCAGACTGGATCCCAAATGTCAATGTTTATACGGGGTCCCATGCGGGGCATGGAGACGGGGAGCGGAGGAACGGCCCCGCCCCCGATTCACCCAACGGGGAATGGTTTTGACCCAATTATGTCCCCGTGGGGAAAGAAAATACCCCATCTCCGTCCCCTAATAGAGGAATTCTCCACCGGAGAATGGGGAATAGGTTCCCATTGCCATCTGGTTCCCATTGCCATCCCTAAGCAGAACAAGGATGCAATGGAGGAGCTAAAGAACCAACACATGTGCATCTGATCTGATCGACAAGTATATACAAAAATTTACAGTACAATGGAGACTCATGTCCGAAGTTTTGGCACATGACTCTCACGGCATGTGCATTGGATTGGAGCCTTTCCTCTTGAAATACACAGGCGCAGGCAAAATGGTGTGCGATATTTACTGAAGAAAAAGAGCAAACAAAGAAAAGGAAAGACGAAGAGAAAAGGGCTGTCTGATTCTGATTTCTGAAGAAGACTTTAATTACACTTCGACTGGTGTTATTTCGAAGAAAGAGATCGATTGACTGGACGCAGATGGTCTGAACGACCCTTCCCTCTCAACGGAGTACGTGACGAGCAGCTTCACGACATGTCTGTATCTCCTCCTGTACGTCGGAAACTTTGACAGGCTCCTTACAATTCCAACCATCCTGCGAACACAGTAGAATTAGAACCGCCGCCACGAGAACTGACAGTATTAAGAAAACGAAAAGATGAGGTAGATGATTGTATTTGTTCTCATTGATACACATGCCATGAACCAAATGTAATGTTGCTTCGTGTTACTAACAGAGTTACAGAAACAATCAAGTAGTTCTTCGTGTTACTAACAGAAGCAATCAAGTAGCATGACGTTAGGTAAGACACCGATTTTTTGCTTGAATCAACTTTCGTGATCCAAGGAATTTCAGTTCACCAAAACAGCAAAATTTGACCTTCAGTTCACCAAAACAGCAATGAATAGTTTCTGTTGCTATTGCATTATAACATACCCAGAGCCTGAAAACAAAATTTACTTACACGTCCAATTGTTTCAGTTATGAGAAAACCACTGTATAACACTGCTACTGAAATGAACAAAAAGCATCGTTGTCAGAAGTAAGCAGAAGTAGAAACAGCATACCTTCTACTGATGGCCTGAATTTGTGCTGTCCTCACAGGATCTTGGGGGATTTCAGCACCATTATCCCACCCATTTGCCCTCGCAGAATTACCAACAAAAAGGGTCAACTTCTCCAAGAATCTCACTTCTTCCTCCGTCATTTTCAGCACCTGTACTTGCTCTTTCAGCACTAGCACGGGATGGAAGAACCAATCTAGCAACCGATCTTGGGGCCGGTTATGTTGATTGACCTCAACACCATTGCCTACCAATAGCCCAGCAGAACCAGCCTTGATTGATTGGAGGACGGTACACAGAAGAGAATAAGAAGGTACTCCCAGGCCTATTGTTTCATGGTCACTTTCCTTTGTTCTTAACCACTCTGTCAAATCAACAGTAGTTATGACATTTAAATTCAAAAGATCCCTGCCCCTTTGTTCACATGACTTCATAATATTTTCCCATATCTGCAAATCAAGGAGCTAAATTAGGACTTCAGGCGGGACATAGTTGATCAAAATGAAATACCAGCTAGCTGCACTGTGAATTGTATGATCATCTACAATAGAACATAATCCAAATTGGTAGCAACATCTATATTTCCCCATTCTAAATTTATACATAATATAAAATGTGGCATTATCCTTGCAAGCCATTGGCTCATACTTAAGGGGAAATCCAGTACATCTAAGTATCCAACTAATAACTCTTTCTGTTGTATATATTAAGCTGTCTGCAGGTTATCATTTGAATCTTGTGAAATGTAAGCAAAACGTATGTTCAAACTCATTATTTTGTATAACAAAATATGATCTATGGGACCTGAACATCATAATCACAAATCCTTATGTGTTCCCTGGCTGAAAATATTTACCAAGATAAACAAAGCAATTATAGAAAACTGGATACTACTTACTCAAGTAACCTTGGAAGCTTATAATACATCAACTGTTGCTTTGGTTAAGATCATACATTTTTTTAGGGAAAAGGCCTTCAAAGTTCAACTATTTTCTCTTTTCTGGGCTTTCATTTCATTAATAAATCACGACATTGCCTCATTTAAAACAAGCACATCAAATCTAGGAGATCGTGTATGCATCAAGATGTCTTCCTCCTGTTATGGTTTCTTTCATTTATGACATTTCTTCAATTAGAACAAGCCCACCTAATGTAAGAGATCATAGATGCAACAATTAAAATGTTTCAGTATCCCTGCTCTTATGCCTTCCTTTCATTTATGACATTTATCTCAACTAGAACTAGCTCACCCAATCTAAAAAAGCATGGACCCAACATCAAAAAAGTCTTGACTATCCCTACTTTCATGGCATCAATTCATTTATGGCATTACTTCAATTAGAACCAGCTCACCAAATCTAAGAGAGAATGAATGCGACAATAAAAATGTCTAGCTATCCCTTGTAAGGAACATGCCCCTTAAAGAGTACATTGTCATTTTTTCCAGACAGGGTTTTATATTGAGGATACTGCAACAATGAATGCACTTATTACTAACTTTCAGTAACTCACAAATTTTGCTCAAAGAGGCAACTGTGTATAATGAATTAATGATGTGTCTTGGTAACATTTGTGCAAATAAGACAGGAAATGTTAAGAACTTAACAAAGAAGAGAAACGGACCTGGACCATTTTCACTTCTTGTATGGCCTCTCTAACTGATCTCGCCGGAGCCAAAGTTGGAACCAGCATTGCTGGTGCTTCACCGGAAGCAGTGGGGTACTCGCCTCCCTTAACAGAAACATTTGTCCTGACCGAGAACTCCGTGGAATTGGACGACTTCCTCTTTCGATAGGATGGCCTAGTGGAAAATATTTGCACTGTGACGAAGCAGCACATGACAAAGCATATCACAAAGTTCAACATCAAAGGAAGCAATGGAAACACTTTACTTTGGAAGAACTGTCCCTTCACGAAGGTAAAGCCAGTCATTGGTGTATTCATCAAACTCAGCAACGATGGCCACCACATAGGAAACTCCCCTCTGGAACGACTTCTCCTGCGATAAGGGCCACGGCATAATTCTTGAGTACATCAGACAATCTCTCTCATATAGTACGGATCAGACACATAAGAACAGGCAAGAAAGAATACAACACTGTGGTAAGATAGCAACCTGGTAGACAATGACTGCTCCGTAAAGCCCCACGAAAATGCTTGAGACAATAGCTAACAGGACGCTCCCAACAACCACCAGGGGCCAGAAAAGGATAGCCAGGCCAGCGATCGGCACACAAACTGTTTCAAGGAACGGACCTTCACGGCTTATAAGGTCATGCAGCAACCTCTGCCAGCCTTTGAAGAGCATGTAGGGGCTCTTTATCAGCGCGATTACCGTGTAAAGCGGTATGTCCACGATTAACCCCAAGAGAGCAACAGCTATACACGAGGGCACATCCAACAACCTGCACAAATTCATTCAGGATGATTTCACGCGTGCATTCACTCATCGATAGCAATGTTAAAATGTTAAGCAACTGCAATGTGCAATGATCATAGTAATGCTATCGCTGCAGAAAAAAGCTTTACTGACAGTCTAACACGAATCATGACAGGTTACTAAACCATCCTTGTCACATGGATTACAACATGGAACTAATACTAAGCATCCCAAGAGACGCAACTAGTGCTCAAGTAGGATCACGATACCTTATCGAATGGGGCTCGCGATTCTGCGAGCACTCGCGCAACTCCTTGAGGTAAACAGGGTAGGAGTGGAAGCAGATATCGGCGAAGTCCCTAACCACCGTGCAGCTGCCTTTAATCGTCCCCCACGTTCCGTCCTGCTCAAACCGAAACACCATCTCAGTGAGTGCTGCGGGACATTCTTAGCAAGGACAGTACCTTGCTGGTCTCCTCCACCTGCAGCATCGTGCAGGGCGTGTCCTTACCGCAATGCCGTGCACAAACTTCTTGGCCTCGCTCTCCTGCCTGAACGCCTCGAAGGTGGAGATCCATGGCGTGAAGAAGCCATAGCCGAGAGCCACGAGCGCGCTCCCGAAGATGCCCAGACCCAGCCAGAGGCCGAACAGCACCGGCAGCGCGATGAGCACCGCCAATTTTAGCCCCGCGTTGATACGGTCAGTCCTGAATTAAGAATGCAGAGGAACAGCGATCAGTAGAACGACAGGACCGATTATCATTTGAAGCAACCGAAATTTGGATTCTGAAAACAATGGAGAAAGCAAAATCAAAGCTTGCCTAAAACATTCACGAGAAGAGAATGATGGCAATCAAGAAACCAATTGCTTAAATGCCCTGTCTCCAACACAAGAAAATACCGAAGAACAACATTTTCTTGGCTAAAGCAAGAATACAAGAAGAGGAATTGTTTCGCGGCTTACTTGATGAGCGAGTAGATGGTCCACCAGACGTGCGCCGGGAAGAGAACGAGTATCACGCCGACGTTGCCCAGTATCATCAGCGCTGCGGCCACCGGGCCGACCACCATCGCTGCACACCCATTTCAGAACCAAGAAAATAAGCACACCAGAACAACGCAGGCCCCAACCCCAAACGCGATTCCAAATCAAACATGGCAAGGCGTGATTACAAGAAGACATGCCTTTGATGCCGCCGAGGAAGAAGGCCGCGCAGAAGGAGAAGACCACGTACGCGACGCGCAGCGACTGCTTCATCGACTCCATAGGCTCCGCGTAGTTGGCCGCCACCCAGGCCTTCACCGTGTGCATCGATCGTCGCCGGAATCACATATACCCACGGCCGCCGCGCCGCCGCCAGGAACAGGAGCCGTAGTACCAGCACCTCCGTGGCTCCGCAAGAGAAAAAGAACAGCTTGAAAGACAGCAACTTTCTGCCTCTCTTGCAGGACAGAGAGCACAAGGGGAGGACAGAGAGAGAGCGAGGAGAGAAAGAAAGAAACAAAGCGCTCGTCCTCGCTTTCGCGGGAATCTGCGACCAGCGGAGGCGGAACAGAAAACTCTCAGCGGCTTGCGCGACAAGCCGTTCGAGAGGGCAAAAGGCGCTTATAAACTCGTGGGGTTCTTGATTCGCTTGGTGGGTCAAGACGGCGGCTGCGCCCGCCCGTGTTCGTGTTCTTACGAGAAGCAGGCAGGGAGAAGAAGACAGGAGAGGGGAGGAGAGAGAGAGAGGAGTCAACTGCCGAGGCGCAGCAGCAAATTAGTTTCGTTCGTTTGTCAATTGTCTGGGTAGTTTCGCGCATGGTGCGCGCCGTGAAGCCGCAGCTAACGGCCGTTAGCGTATGTTCAATGGTGACTTATGAGCTAGTTCTAAACATATTATTTCATATTTTAATAGAAGAGAGAGAAAAGCTAGCTCTTGATCAAGAGCTAGTCTCATACACGCATTCCAAGATTATATGAGGATGTCATGTGGGACTATTCATGTTATGAGCTATGTGCTAAAAGTTAATATCATTGGAGAAGTTATCTCAGAGCTAGTAACTAGCTCATACCATTGTACATGCCCTTAGCTGGGACTGGGAGGCACTCCCAACGCAAATCCATGGGTGGGTTACTTTGGGGCATAGCTTATATCTTTTAATATATGAATATATGGTTTTTGAATTTTGATTATTTATGAGAGATAGTATGTAGAAAAAATAAATATATATGATTTTAATCGATATAGCTAAATTTGATATAGTGTCTGCTATAATCTACATATAGACCCTACTTTAAAAAATACATCGTTTAAAAGCTAGCTATTATAGTAACGAAAGCGAAAGCCTAAGCATAAGTCCTATCGAACTGAGCTCTAAGGTACCGTTTGGACGAGCTTAGATTCTCTCTTTTTGGCTTTGAAGCCAGGTTTCAAGAGAAGCTATGAAATCCTGGCTTTAAATTCATACTTTATTTTGGACTCGGCTTCAAATTCGTAGATCTTTTTAGGCTTCAAAGTCTGCACGTTTAACCCAAAAAACAACTTCAAAGCTCAAAAAATTGAAGCTAAGCCCGGCCAAACAGGGCCTAAAGATTGTTATGTATTGTATCTATATCATAATTTTATATGTATTTCTTTGCATGTCATTTACTCCTTTCCTTCTTTCCTTACATTTAGGCACCGTTCTTTTCGACTTCTGACTTATATCTTATATCCTATGCTACAGTAACTAGCTTTCGAATTGAGTGTCTTTTCAAGGCGGAATCTATAAGTCGATTGTAGTAGATAATGTACCAACTTTAGCTATATCGCCCAAAATCACATGCAACTATCTCTCTGTACTCTCTCGCGAATAGCCAGAATTCAAAAGCCATAAGTCATAGCTGAAAAGAATGAACACTTACTACAAACAGTATAGGTAGACACAACTCTCCTCTCCGATACATGTTTTTGCTATATCTTCCTAATTGGTTTGTGTTGGGGGAGTGACCCCCACCTTGGCCCAAACTAGCATCTTATGGTGCGTGTTGCGTTAATTTGCTACTTCTAGATTATTTTAATTAGTGTGGCTATTTGCAATTTTCGTATATGCAAGTGTTTAGCTTATGATTAGGAGCAAGAACATGATTGTGTCGATATCTCTGACACTATACAAAATGCATAGAGCATGTATCGGAGGTATCTTCCAATTATGAAGGGAAAACCATGCTTTGGATTAGCCATATGTCATTATATACTAAAAGTCGATGACGTACCTTTTAGAGGTAAAAAAAACATATATGCTAAAAATTCTCACAAAAAGTAAACTATCTAACCCTTAATTTGATGGGTCATAATTCCAAAGGCTTCAATTTGATAGTTGACTTATAGATATAAAAATCTATCTACGTCTATACTAATTATACACTTCAAAAACGATCTAGCCATCAATCTAACGGACACAACTTATAACATCTCATATTAAAACAAAAGAGTCCATGGCAGGTACAGCGCAAATAAAAAGAAATTCAAATTTAAAATAAAGAAAAATTAGTAATTTAATTTCCATATAAATTTCAAAGTAAACCCCTAACAACTACATTCAAAATAATAAGTAAAAAATAGATATTAGTTTTTCATATGAATTCCAACCTAAAACTAAAAAGAATTCCACGAGAAGTATGATAAAAGACATGCAACTTTAGAATAAAAATTAAAGGCTGATTAGATATTTTGTTTGTAAACAAATTTAAAACCTAAATGTTAAAAATATTAAAATTTATAAACCTATACTAAATAGGCACTCCGAGGAAGATCTCACATTAACCAAAAATATCTATCACAGACCCAAGTTATAATAGCTCAAATTAAAAAGAAAGAATCACATGTCAAGTACAATCCAAATTAACTAAAATTTATTATAAAAAATAAATAAAATTAGTGATTTGATTTTCATATCACATCTAAGGTAACATCCATAAATAACTAGAATTTAGAATAATAATTAAATGAAAATTAACAAATTAAACAAAAAGTCCATGTCAAGTAAAATTCAAACTAACTAAAATTTGAGGGGAATGAAATTAGCAATTTAATTTTCATACAAATTCTAAAGTAAATTACCAAAAAATCTGCCTACTATATTCTAAAAATCGATGACATGAGTGTTATAGTTGGTAAGAAAAAGTGAAATAAGCTAGAAATTCTAAGACAAAAAGGAAAAAACATCTATCCGTCAATTCATTGGACCCTTATTCTGGTCAGTTAATGATCATCAGTGGGTGTCTTAGATAAAACAAAGAATCTTATAAGACAATACTACCTATTATAGATTCTAGATGAACCCAACAAACAATAAAAAAATTAGATGGCCCATACTAAAAGCCACATCCAAAAGAAAAAGGACGTGGACGTGCAAAATAAATGAGTAAAAGCCATGCATGAGAAAAAAGTGGCACTCGATAAGAAAAAAAGCAAAAATAAAAAAGACAAGACTTATTCTACCTGTACCACTGCACGCTTTCTAACAATGTGTGTTTACAGCTTTAAAATTTTGTTGTTAGAATTATCATTGATATGGTGCATTCTAATTAAAGTTCAACTATATTAACCATTAGGTGTTATCTATCATAAAAATAAAGCTTGGAATGGTTGATTAGATACGCTAAAAAGATAAATATTATAGAAAATTTTCCAAACAAATCTGGCCCTTATTTTAGTGGACCCTAATTATATTTAGCAATCTATAGCCAGTGGATGTTACCTGAGAAATGAGAATAATTGCTAGAAATTCTCAAAAAAGAAAAGCATCAAGCTCTTAATTAGGTGGAACCTTCTTACGATTAACAAATCATAACCAATATTTTTTCTTGATCTATGAAAGTATGCATAAAGTTGATTTGCACTATGATATACATGCACATATAGTTGGAGGACTTTTGTATAAAATTAAAACGTGAGATACTAGAGATAGAATTGAACTCAAGTGATCCATGCGCAAACATGATTTGCCTACAATATCTATTTAATTTGTATTCTTTTAATTTTATTAATATAGATACAACTATTGTCTCTATTATTGGAATGCCGATTAAAAATTATAATGAACAATTATTTCCTTCTAAAGACATAATCTATGATCTTTGTTTTAACTTATACTATTACACATTAATATCAAAAATGAAACCAATTATACAAACATGAAAATTAAACCAAATTGATAATAGTTTAAAAATTCTAATTTTTGAATTATTTCATGTGGTCTATAACCCTTTATTTTCCGTATGTGGTTCCTTTATTATCCATCACAAAATGTAGCACTAAACTAATTAAATATGCTCTAAGAATAATGTCCGTGTAATTGCACGGGCCACGATGCTAGTTACATTAACGCTGTTATAGCGCTTACAATTTTTCATAGTGAACAGTGCTAGGATTTTTATTTGCGGCCAATTGTTGCTTGTGGATTGAGCTATTTGTGCAATACTACAGCACTGTGAAATTTGTTTGGCAGTGCAAATGATCCGCATCTAAGGTGACTAGACGTACATGTGGTTATGAAAATATTTTGTTGCCGGTGTGCATATGAACCAGCTATGTTTCCACCAGATAAGCCTCATTTCAATAGTTCACAAATTATTTTTTCCATTGTTATCGTGGATACGGACCTAACGTCTGCAGCATGGCTCGTCACTTCCTTGTAACCATCCTTTTGGTTTATAGCGTGTAACCATGTTTGACTTGTCAAGTAGGTCCGGCCGGTTTGCTGCAAAATTTACATTTGACTTGCAGCCACTTGGTTTGGGGTTTGGACTGTATATGTATTGCATAGTCCTACCGATTATCATCATCAATCAGTCAAATGTCCTGCTTGAATTGCTCTGTGTTCTTTTGATGTCTACTACGACTGCAGCTGTAACAAACATGTAACACCCTAGAATATAAACCAGTTTAGATCTAATCCTATTCTCTGGATAGGCCACGCACACGTAGCAACCCATTTGCACTTTCGTCCTCGCTTCGCTCAAAACGGTTAACCGGAGGTTGCTACCATTAGAAGCCTTAGACTTATATGTTAGTGATTCTCAAGCTAAATTAATAAGGTGGGATTAACTCATACCCTTATATACACATATATATAGATTATCATAGGTTTAATTCTATATAGGCCGAGATGTCACAAAACATTATCTATATGTGCAACACGAAGTTTGTATAATTGTATGTACGCTTGTCACTAGCAGAACGAAGTTTGAGAAACTCGCTACTACTGCCGGACAAAATCAGTTGATCGGTAAGTAACGACGTTAACTCCGGGATCCGTCCGCCGTCTTGCCACCGACATGCTTGCCCGGTCGCTGCTCTTTACTCTTTTTAATAACAACCGGTTTGCTCACCTATAACTTTTTTTATTTATTAGAGTATCATGAGAGATAATTGCATATAATTTTAATTAATAGAACTGAAGTTGATATATTATCTACTATAATTAAATTATAAGCCTATCTTAAAAAGACGTAGCGTTTGAAACTTAGTTATTATAGAAAAACCAAAAGCCATAAGAGTATGTACAATAGTTTATCTCTTAAACTTCCACCTCACTTAAAAACAGTAATAAAGACAACATCTCTAATAGTAAATCATTTCTCTAACTATTTTATAGTATTTTTACTATAATTTTCTATCTCAGACTCTCTTACATAAGACACATTATATTATCTTTTTTCATTTTTTTTAAAATTTTACTTATTTAATATAGTTAAAAAACAACTAAGATGATATTAAATATATCGTGAACACGAAGTCCAAAAAAAATACCTGCCCTGTTTCGGAACTCTAGCAGGCTGCTCTACCCCTATCAGGTGCTAGCCTTCTAGAGCCACTGAAACCAAAATGTACAGGGATCTGATTTGCCACTGTACTGGTGGGCGGAACCAATCGGAGTGCGACATGTTTTTCCCTTTCGGGCTGCGGTGGGTGGATATTGCCATGTCATCGTTTACTTGTAACTAAAAACTTTCCCTGATTGTAATTAATGTCTAACGGATTGTCAGCTAATACCTGGTTTGGAATGCGGTGAGTTCCGAAGGATTTTTTTTAGAAAAATAAAACATCCACTTTTACTGGCAGTGAAAAACTGACTTGCGTCCATATTGATATCAGGCGCAGGATAACCGGGGATCTACTTTGTAATTTGCCTCGGCGTCTCAATCGGGTACACCATAGATGCTTATGTGGCGCTTTCTTCCTCGCCAAACGTCAAGAACATCATCAGTTCTGGAAGAAAAAGAATGATGCGAAGATTACCACCAACGCTGGTTCAGATTAGACAGCCGGCACCAACAACGTAATGAAGAATGAAAATGAAATTGCGGGCTAACAAATGATGTACGGAGTACTAAACTATTTTCTTGAGCTGCTTCTGCCACAAGGCACATCTCCAAATGTCAGAGAAGTTTCTTGGGAAACAACCCTGGGTCGCAGAAAACTTCAGAGAAGACCGAATGATGATGACCGCGGCAGATTTTGTTCAATTTCTTTTGCTCGCTTGTTTCTTCCTCCAACGGTGCGCTATCACATGGTTTTTATTTTGAAGAGGCTGCTATACAACGTATTTTATTGGATTCCAATCCAATTGAATAGCCGCGTTGCCACTCTCCCTGCCCTCTCTACCTCATGTCACTCCTCGGCCTCTACCCCAGCTACTCCCCACTGTCGCTCCCCCTCCCCCTCTTTTTTCCGGCGCGATGGCACTTCGTCAAATCCGGAGCTGAAGGCAATAGGGAGGAGGAAGGAGAGGTTAGAGCAACTCCAAGAGAAGAGGTAAATCATTTTCTAAAGGTAAATTTGGCTATTATTGGAGAAAAAACGTCTCCAATAGACTCTGTAAATGACTCTCCAAATTTAGTAGCTCTCCATCCCTCCTCCTTCGCTCTCTATTTTTGGATAGCCTACCTCGCTCACCATCCAGCCTCTTGGCGCGGTCGGCGTTTCCTTCCCGCACGCTGCGCCCCATTCCCGCGCGTACGCGACCCACCACACGCCCTCTAGTTTAGATAGCCTGTTGGAGTAGTCTTGTTTTTTTAGGTGAGATTCATTTTAGAGAATAGCTAAATCACTAAATTTAGATACTTCTTTTAGCTAATCTCTTAGAGTTGCTCTTACTCTATGCCATCGATAAAGAAACAAATGGTATGCCGTTCGGAAGTTTTTCTCGTATTTGAATTCCCTTTTGGTTGACATGCGTACGCAAGTCAGACCATGGCCAAAACGCAGGACTTGCTGAGGATGGAGACTATACTCTACCATGCTGCACACTGAAACACCTCAAAAATTCAAAAGATTTTAATTCCTTTTGGATTTTGCTTGAATTCTCTTTTCCTTCCCAATTTGGTATTTCCCCATGGAAATATACCTTCCTCTTTTGGCCATCTTCTTTTCTCCTCCTGCCGACGCCCCCTGAGAACCCACCTCCTACCATCGCCGTTATGTGCATCGCTCCATGCGGCCGCACGCCACAGCCCCAAATTGCAGCCATGTCCTCCCCGGCGTTCACACCTGCCCTGCCAACTCCTGGCATCGCTGTCCCACCAGCCAATTGCCTAGCCCTCTGCCCTCTCCCTCGCTTCACACGCCGTTTGACTCGAGCTAGCACTCGATGTAGCTCTTGGTCACCCTCGTCCGACGCGTGCGCCTCCTGTACCAACTGCTGTCATCACTTGCCAACTCCTGCAGAGACGGTAGTGTTGCTAGGGCCACGTCACCTGCAAACTCCCTTCCCCAGCAGAGCTCCCGCCTTCTCTCCCTTCCACGCGCCTACGCCGCCTGAGCTAAGCCACTACTCCTACCACCTCAGTTCGCCCTTAAAACTGATTGTTTCCACTGAGAACCCCGCACTACTCCTCACTACTCGCTAGAACCGCCAATCGAGCTCTCTCTTACCGTAGCCTCACCGCCGAAGTCTCCTGAGCCCAATGAGCCCCTTGTCCTAACTCCCACCTCCAACCACCAAAATTCAATTCCTTGCTACCATGGCATTCCCAGAGCACCTTGATAATAAAGAAGAACTCTTTGGAACGAGAGCATTTCTTGAGAGTTCTGGCGGCAGAAGCTACCGCCGGCTGTAGAGCCCTCATCGTGGACGGCTTATCTGAGAACCCCTCAACCCAAACTCTCACCACCATTGTGAACCCTATACCCAGAAATGGTTAAACCACTCCCCAATTCACCGGAAGATCGTCGAAGTAGTTGTGAGATTGAGGAGGCCGACTAGAGGGAGGTGAATAGACGGTATGAAAAATATCTTCTAATTATTATTATTAACAATTCAAGGCATTTTTTATTTGTCTAAACTAAATAAACAATGCGGAAATTTAAATCAATTTGGTTTAGTATAAACAACATCTATATCAATTAAGTTCACCTAAGTGCACCAACAATTTTAGGCTATATCAAGGTGTGCAATTTTAGATGACAAGCAATCAATTTAATTATATGAAAGTAAATTGCTTGAAGGCAAATTGAGCACAAGAAAACAAGCCACAATAGACACGATCTCTTTTTACCATGGTGTTCGGAGAGTTGCCGCTCTCCCCTAGTCCACATTGAGGTAAGTCCAAACTAATTGGACCAGCTCCACGAATTAAGTCTTCCATCTCAAATGCACTAGTGGTGGCTCTTTCCTGCTCTGGGTAGGTGAGCTCCAACCTTCACACTTCGCCGGGTCTTCTCACAACCTTCTTTGAGAAGATCACCGCACACGATGCCTCCAACACCGTCTAGGAGTCCGCAAACTCCAAGAGTAACAAGTCAAGCCTCTCGCTTGACTTACACCACGTGCAACAAATGCACAAGCTCAAATGAACACTATGTCCACCTCTAGATGCAACACATGCAATCTGGATACCTTCTCCTTGCAAGCTGAAACGTGTTTATTGCATGACATTGGAAGTTTGAGAAATCTTATGGGTAAAACTAGGCAACTCTATAGAGTGAAATAAATAGTATTCAAATACACCATGCTTCTGTTAGATGAAACTGTGTTTATTGGGTGATTCAAACAGCAAGGCATGAGTAAATTTCTTTACGTTTTAATCTAAGTAAGCTGAGTAATCAAGTATTGAAAACCCCCTAATGTTGAGAAGTTTTTGTTTGTATTTTCTTGTTTAAAAATGTTTACAAATAAAATTGTGTCCACCCTTGTTAATAAAACCAATATATTTTCATCCTTTGAAAATTCCTAGCAATTAGTTAAAGTAGGATTTGCCCTTGTGACTTGCTAGGTACGGTGTGCTCATTACATGTTAAATAACAAACATAAGAGCAATGGACATGATGAACAAGCTGTTGATGAAGATCTGGAAGGGTCCTACTTCTTTGGTGATAAGTGGTTTTAAGTCTTAACCGCGTTCAAGTACGTCTGTGGAAGTTTCTTTTGTACTATAAGTTAACTTTGGGTTTGCACGTCGACTGTGTCCAAATCTAGACTGCTAAGCTTTATTTCTGTATTAAAACTTAGTTCTTGTTTGTAAACTAGTATTGAACTGATGCTCATTCAGATACAATACTCCGCAATTGAACAGTCCTGAGCAGTTGCAGGGATTACCAATGCTCCTAGAAATAGGGGCATTACACACACTCCAGGCTTTAAAGAAACGAGATTAACCGACTGAAACATTTCTATCCAATGCGCAGCAATCGACCAAAGATTTTTGCTACGATTGATAGTATTTGTCTATACGGTAGAAACTTGATGCGGAGACACATATAGTTTTAAATTAAAAAACTAATTAAAAATTCACTTCAAAAAATCATTCTATCTATTTTAACTTTTCGAGAAGCTAAAAGTCACAAACAAAAAGCCTTAAAAAAGTACCATCTTGTTATCGAAACTACAACTACTAGCGCTCCTGCTTCTCTAGACCGTGTTGGTACATATCTTCTTTTCCTCGAGGAACTCCGCGAAAAAAGATACGATAAGTGTTTTTTTAAAAAAAAAATGCACCAAGGCTTGTGCAACTCTACAAATTGTTTTCTAGTACTCCAACTTGCTTCCGTCTCTGTTTTCATGGACCAAGCCTACAAAGGTTTTTTGTAGCGTAGTGTTAGGCTGCTGGGTGCTGGCCAAAAACATCACGCATCACCCGAAGGCTGAAGCAGCGTGCAAGACTCGCAAGCATGTAGCACCACCTGTCATCAAACAAACTCTCCACCACTGCTACTACGGTTCTCTATTTTGTTGTGACACTGGTAGATGGGCCATCGCCTGCAGGTTGGTTTCTGAACTTTGCAATCTAATAGAAACACCACCCATCTAAGAAAGAACGAATGCTTCCACTTGTGATAGATTGTGAAACCGAAAGCAGCTTGGGAGAACGAACGAACGAATCAACTCAGCTTGGAATTCACAATCGGCACATCAACACGTAATCAAAACAGATGAGACATAAAATGGATTCAGATTTTAGACAGTTAGGTACCGTTTGGTTGGACTGAAATAAATTGGTTTATGATTAAAATTGCACTGTAGTTGACTGAAATATATTATAACTGATGGTGGTTTATTTGACGTAACTAAATTTAAAAGAATTTAATACTAGAAAGTTAGGTTAACTCATCAGGGATAATACAGATTAATATAAAAAACCAGCAAAAACCTTTAAAAATAAAAAGACAGATAAAATAAAATTTAGAATAGAAAAAAATGAGATAAAAGCTAGAAGTTTAAGCTTACCAAGAGGACAGACACGGGCTGCCAACCCCGACAAATCAAAGTTTCTGCTAGCCGCCTACTCGCCTAGCTGCTGGTGAGTAGAGAGGAGAAGCATGTGATGCTGCTAATTGCTAGCTCCTGACCACAGGTGTAATCCCAGGTCAAGAAACGAGGAGAGGGGCCCATGAGAAAGAAACGGCCGTGATTCTTGGGAGCAGGTGGGGGCATGGGAACAGGAGGTTCCGCCGGAGCTGTGGCTCTTTTGGGACACCATCTCTCCATCTCCACGAGTCCTGCGTCTCTCCCGTGTTGCCTTGTGCCGCCATCGCGCGTTTGTGTGTCGCTGGAATCGCGCTTGCACTGCATGCATATGCATGTAGCCATATGGTAGTAGCGCCATGTCTCCACAGTGCGTTGATAAAGAGACTTCCCTGTGAAGGGCCCTGTGAGTAGATTTATAATACTGTTGTAATAAACTATTAAATGTTTATAGAGTGGTCAATTAATTTTTACAAAAATTACATTTAATTTAGACTGTTTTTCTGAAAGTGACTGGAAAATCGAAAGTGCTACAGGTATTAGTGCGGTAGTTCCGCTTTGCGGAAATACCGCTGGCATAAGTGCGGTAGTACCATTCGTCGGAAGTACCGGGTTGAGTTATGGTATATTTTTCTAGAGAGGTCCAGGTGAGGTTTTCAACGTGCGAAAGTACCGCTTTGGGGAGCGGTAGTATCGCAGAGTGAAAGTATCAGCATGGTAAGTGCGGTACTTCCGATCTTCCTAGAAAAACAGGGTTTTGGGGGAATTGAGTCATGGATTTAGTTGGGTTAACCTAGGTCATTTGATTAAGGGTGCATGATGCATGTCTTGGCTAATTTAGGTCAAGTTGTGAAGAACTTGTGCTAGTTGGATCAAAGCTAAGAATTTAGCGGATGCACACTTGTGCGCTTTAAAAAGCGTGCATAAATAAACTTATGAGAGTAAAACTCATGCGTGTGAGTTTAACGGGTTTTCCTCATTCTAATAGCGGATAGGATCCATTAAGAGGTATAGGTAATTGGTTGCCCACATATAAAAGGGGTTGGGATAGAGATATGTATGGTTAAACCATCGAACCTATCTTTTGTGCTCTCTTATCTAAGTTTAGGGTTAGGGTTTGAGAGTAAGTACCTTGTGTGCTCTTTGTCCTCTACGATGAAGTGGTTGTAAAAACTACCTTCTCAAGTAAGCAATACATCAAATGTTGTGCAACTCTTGGATCTCTCTTGATTTGTTTGATGTGTTTGTGATTTTGGTTGGTTTTGATTTCTCTTCTTTCTTTCTTTCTTATGATCTTGTTGTGCTAAGGATGTGTAAAAGATAGAGATAATATTTGGGAATACATCTCCATCTATCTAGGCACCTTAGTAGCAAGATTTATGAGAAAATTCAATTTTTCTTGATTTTGGCCTATTTGGTCCATCTCTTGATCCGATGGTTTTTGGCTGGGATTCTTCGATGTTCTAACTTGCTGTGACATGTGGGAATACATCTAGAGCCATCTTGGTCATCATCTACCTACGAGCAAATTGTATTCACTGTTTGGGAGTTTTTGCTCGGTTTTGGTGCAATCTTCCAACAAGCTGAAAAATGTCACAATTTTGATCATGATTTTCGTGATCGTTTGTTGGAATAGGTTCTTGATACCTTAGAGTAGATCTCTACAAAATTTCATATCATTTGGATCTACGGATCAAAAGTTCTCTCGATTTTTATTTTTGAAACTGAGTTGAAAATACTATTAATTTGCCTGATTTTACTGTAGTGATGGTCTGACTGCTAGTCAGACCGCCAAAACGGTCAGACTGCCGTTTGGAAGCCGCTCGGACCGCCGGGGAGGATTATGTTCAAAGTTTTGTTGATTTAGTTTTTCAACTGAGAATTCTATGTTCTACATCTCTAGAAATGTTTGAGGATAAAATATTGAATACTTAGAGAAAATTTAAAACAACACCATTTAGCCTTTCTCTATTGCTATATTCCATCGTTCATCTTGTCTTACCGGTGCGAGAAATCAACATGCACAGTACGTAAAAGATCGTGTTTTCGACGCTAACATTTCACGGAGATGGTCAGAACTTGCGAGGATTGAACAGTGTGGCGAATTGCGTATTTCGCTTCACAAATTGCAGGTCAGGCACGTATCATATGACGTTGAGAAGTAAAAGTCGGTTGCTACGGAGAGCCAGCTGAGTGCGTATGTACGTGTCAATTCAATGGACGCGTATCCATCCGTCTAAGCTACACTGTTTGAAAGCACATCGAGAGGAATAGACACGTCTACTTCACAGACATCCGTCCATCAAACAGTTAACAGCCATTTTTTTCCCTTTCCAAACCATCTGATGACGAAGGAGACGTAATAACCCATCTGGTAATGAACTAATGATCATCTAAACATGCGTTCGCAGAGCCGGCGGTTTGATTGCGACGGAAATCCGTCAGAGTTTCTGGAAGAAGATGGAACCCAGTTTTTTTTCCTCGCTTCCTAGATGCGCCGTCGTCATCGCCGTGGAAATAATGCGTGCAAGTTTATCCAACGCGGTCCTCAGATTCCGCGCGCATTTTTCTACGGTACGTGCACTCTCTCCTGTATCGGTCAATCAGCTAGCTATCAATGGTTCCGTTCCAACCCCATGCAGGGAGGAATTGATGCCTCGTTCGCATTTCGTCCATGGTTTCGCACTGGACGGCCGGCGGACATTGACAGCGAGAATGATTCGGCCATGTTTTTTTGGCTGAGGCTTATAGTTTTTTGTTATGAATTTTGGACTGTTTGTACAAGAGATTACAGAGTAACAGAAACTCACATGCAGTTTTAGCTGATATAAATGAAGTTGATATAGTGTGTACTACAATTAACTAGTAGATTTCATCTTAAAAAATACTTTATTTAAAAGCTAGTTAATATAAAAAAATTAAAAGTAGAAATCAAAAGCTAAAAAAGAATAGGGCTATAATTGGAACGGTTGACGCAAGTCAAAACAAAACCCATGTGAAGGTGAAAATGAAATCTGGCTGTGCTGGCCCGTTTATAATTCTTTCAGGAATGGCGCTTTTGGTCTTTCCCATTTTAAGCCCATGGGCCGAGATCATTAGATTTCCAAACTGGCCGAGGGCAGCTTCACTTAAACTTGACGAACCTGGCCTCATTAACATGATTGGATCAGGTCTCTCTCTCGAAACAAAAACACACCATTGGATCAGAAGACAACGGAGCACAGGGACTGCGAGGGGGTGTCAACCAATGGAATAGTCAGAATATATGTGCCAGATAAAACAGATAACAAAATAAGATTGATATTTTTAAATTTTAATGCATCAAATACGAATCGAATAGTTCAGATAAGGGTAGATAGGACGGATATATTGACACTCGTGTTAGAAAGGAAACTCTTGTAACCGAATTAGATGCGTATGTTGTGATATCCTTGCTGTGCAAATAGATAGAAGGATCCGGTCTCTTGTGCCGTGTAGAGATAGAGTTGTTAGCTAAAGATAGAATTGTCTAGCCATGTTTTAAACAGCAATGGAAATCACAGATACGCACGGATTGTAAGCAACGTCAAGTGCTCTTCTTGGCCTGAGATAAATATACTTGTGCGGCCTCCTACGGGAGGTGAGAACGCTTGCTAAACATCCTGTCGTTCTTCATGGTATCAGAGCCCTAGCTTCCTCTAAAACACATCTATGGCGAGCGGAGCATCCTTGTCTCTTTCAGCTATGGCCTTGAGTTCATCTTTCGGTCATCCTATTACGGAGAAGCTAACTAAGAACAACCACATGCTCTGGAAAGCACAGGTGCTTCCGCCCGTGCGTGGTGCTCAGCTCACCGGGTTTCTGGATGGAACCACGGTGGCTCCGGCGACAAAGATTACTGTCAAATCTGGCGACAAGGTTGTTGAAGAACCGAACCCAGAGTTCGCAAAGTGGCTAGCCCTGGATCAGCAGGTCCTTGGCTACCTCTTCTCCACCCTATCAAGGGAGATCCTCACCCACGTCGCTGTGATGACGAGTGCAGCAGAAGTCTGGAAAGCTACAGACGACATGTTTGCGTCACAAACACGAGCCCGCGTGATTAATACTCGCATGGCTCTCTCCAGCACCAAGAAGGGATCCATGTCCATGCCGAAGTACTTCAGCAAGATGAAGACCTACGACGACGAGATGGCAGCAGCCGGCAAGCCCATCGACGATGAAGAACTCGTCTCCTACATCCTCAACGGCCTTGACATCGACTTCAATCCGGTCGTTACAACTGTTCTAGGCCGAAAGGAACCGATTACGGTGAGTGAACTATATGCCCAGCTGATCAGTTTTGAGAATCAGATGGATCTACTGCAGGGAGGCTCCCATGGCTCTAGCTCAGTTAATTTAGTCAGACGTGGACGCGGGGCTTCTCAGAGAGGTCACGGCGGTCGCGGTCGCAACAACGGTCGCGATGGACGTGGTGGCCGTGGCAGCCGCGGAACAGGCAAAAGCAGCTACAGGGGGATCTAACTCAGGTAATGACAACCGTCCCCGGTGTCAAGTGTGTGACAAAACAGGTCACATAGCTCTGGATTGTTGGCACCGATTTGATGAAGACTATGCTTCCGAAAGAAGAACAGCTGCAATTGCCTCAAACTCATATGGAGTGGATACCAATTGGTATACAGACACAGGTGCAACAGATCACATCACCAGCGATCTTGACAAATTGACTCTCCGAGAGAAGTATACTGGGACAGATCAAATCCACACTGCCAGTGGTGCAGGTATGAGCATTAAACATGTTGGTCATACTATTGTTCATACCCCACATCGTAATCTTTTACTTAACAACATCTTGCATGTACCACAAGCCAAGAAAAATCTTGTCTCTGTTCATCGTTTAGCCACTGATAATCAAGCCTTTCTTGAATTTCATCCAAATTTCTTTTTGATTAAGGATCAGGCAACGAAGAAAGTTCTTCTTCGAGGAAGATGTGAAGGCGGTCTCTATCCACTTCATTCCACTTCAATTAAGCAAAATAAACAGGCTTACAGTAGCATCAAGCCGTCCCTGTCAAAGTGGCACAATCGTCTAGGACATCCAGCTCTTCAAATTGTGCAACAGGTCGTCAGTCAGAATAGTCTTCCATGTTCCATAGAGTCCAATAAAAATTTTGTTTGTGATGCCTATCAACAGGCAAAGAGTCATCAATTACCCTATTCAAAGTCAACAAGTGTATCTCAATTTCCTTTAGAATTGATTTTCTCTGATGTTTGGGGTCCTGCAATTGAATCAGTTGGAAGAAATAAATATTATGTTAGCTTCATTGATGATTTCAGCAAGTTCACTTGGATTTATCTCCTTAAACAAAAATCCGAGGTTTTCCAAAAATTTCATGAGTTTCAAAATCATGTAGAAAGAATGTTTGGTAGAAAAATAATTTCCATGCAAACAGACTGGGGTGGAGAGTATGAGAAACTTAACTCTTTCTTTAGAAAAGTTGGTATCTCTCATCAGGTGTCATGTCCCTATGCACATCAACAAAATGGATCTGCTGAGAGAAAACATCGTCATATTGTAGAAGTTGGTTTAGCTCTTCTTGCTCATACTTCCATGCCACTGAAATTCTGGGATGAAGCCTTTCTTACAGCTACATACTTAATCAATATAATACCCAGTAAAGTAATTCAGTCCACACCCCTGGAACGACTCTTCCAAACCAAACCAAACTATTCTTCTCTTCACATTTTTGGTTGTGCCTGTTGGCCAAATCTTCGTCCCTACAATAATCATAAGCTTCAGTTTCGTTCAAAACAATGTACCTTTCTTGGATATAGCAATATGCACAAAGGTTTCAAATGTCTAGATATCTCAACTGGAAGAGTTTATATTTCTCGAGATGTTGTATTTGATGAAGAAGTTTTTCCTTTCTCAAAACTTCATTCCAATGTCGGAGCAAGACTTAGATCTGAAATCCTTCTTCTTCCATCAACCTTGTGAACATATATTTGATCAATTTGTTAATGACTTAAATAATTCAGCTAATCCTGCTGCAGATCATGTTACAGAAAATATTGCAGGAGAAATAAATACTGCAGGAAATATAGCTGCCGGACATGCAACAGATTCGGTCTCTGGAATGGAAAATCAAGGTCACGTTCACAGTATGCATGGCGATCACGTTCACATCATGCATGCGGATGCTACCGAGACACGTTCTCCCGCGCACAGCATTCATGGAAGTGACTCCGAGACACGCCTCTCTGTAAGTAATAATGATGTGAATGACTTTGCAGCAGCAGAGGTGTCCGGAGCTGGGTTACCCGCGTCTGGAGACTCGGTCCAGGTGGCGTCGGAGTCTGCGTCAGGCGCCAGTGCGTACGAGCTACCAGGTGCTGGTTCGGTGGATTCTTCTGGGAACCAAGGACAGCAAGTCCCAGCTGTGCAGCGTCGGCCAGTGACCAGGTTGCAGCGAGGCATTGTCAAACCGAAAATTACCACGGATGGAAGAATTAGGTATGGGTTTCTCTCCTCTACTGGTGAACCTCAATGCTTACAAGAAGCGCTCAGTAATAAGAATTGGAAGGAAGCAATGGATATAGAACATTCTGCATTGATGAAAAACAACACATGGCATTTAGTACCTAGAAAATAAGGCATGAATACAATTGATTGTAAATGGGTCTATAAGATTAAAAGGAAAGCCGATGGATCAATAGATAGATACAAGGTTAGATTGGTAGCTAAAGGCTTCAAACAAAGATATGGTATTGATTATGAAGACACTTTCAGTCCTGTTGTCAAGGCTGCCACTATTAGACTGGTTCTATCTATTGCTATCTCTAGAGGCTGGAGCCTTCGTCAACTAGATGTGCAGAACGCGTTTCTTCATGGTGTTCTAGAGGAAGATGTGTATATGAAACAACCCCCTGGCTATGAAAATAAAGTTTTGCAGAGTCATGTCTGTAAATTGGACAAGTCACTGTATGGGCTAACAAGCACCACGAGCTTGGTATTCAAGACTTAGTGAAAACTGCAAAGTCTTGGCTTTCCTCCATCCAAGGCTGACACTTCACTATTCTACTTTAGTAAGGAAGGTATAACCATATTTATGTTGATATATGTTGATGATATAATTGTTGCGAGTTCCTCTACAGAAGCAACAGTGAGTCTTCTACGAGCTCTACAAACTGAGTTTGCACTCAAAGACCTAGGTGATCTTCATTATTTTCTGGGGATTGAAGTCAGAAAGACACAAGAAGGTATTCTCTTGACACAAGAAAAATATACCTCAGATTTACTCAAGAAGGTTAATATGACGAGCTGCAAACCTATGAATACACCCATGTCCACATCTGAAAAATTGTCTGCTCAAGGTGAATCACTTAGTCCTAAAGATGCTACAAGATATAGGAGTGTTGTTAGTGCCTTACAATATTTGACATTGACTAGACCAGATATTGCTTTTCCAGTAAATAAGGTTTGTCAGTATCTACACTCTCCTACTGATCTACATTGGACAGCTGTCAAAAGAATTCTGAGGTATCTAAAACATACTATGGGAATTGGATTACATATTAATAAGTCCATGTCTATGCTTGTTAGTGCTTTCTCAGATGCAGATTGGGCAGGTTGTTCAGATGACAGAAGATCAACTGGTGGATTTGTTGTATTCTTAGGAACAAACCTTGTGTCATGGAGTGCACGAAAACAAGCAACAGTTTCCAGGTCAAGTACCGAAGCAGAATATAAATCACTAGCAAATGCTACAGTCGAGGTAATGTGGACTCAAACTCTTCTGCGAGAACTCAATGTTAAAAGTCCTCCTGCTGCTAGATTATGGTGTGATAATCTAGGAGCTACATATCTGTCAGCAAATCCAATATTTCATGCACGAACCAAACACATTGAGGTTGACTATCATTTTGTAAGAGAAAGAGTTAGTCAAAAACTATTAGATATCAGATATGTTCCTACAGATGATCAGATTGTAGATGGGTTCACCAAGCCACTTTCGTTGCGACGACTTGAAGAATTTAAACACAATCGCAACTTAAGAAAGTTGTGATTGAGGGGGGCTGTTAGAAAGGAAACTCTTGTAACCGAATTAGATGCGCATGTTGTGATATCCATGCTGTGCAAATAGATAGAAGGATCCGGTCTCTTGTGCCGTGTAGAGATAGAGTTGTTAGCTAAAGATAGAATTGTCTAGCCGTGTTTTAAACAGCAATGGAAATCACAGATACACACGGATTGTAAGCAACGCCAAGTGCTCTTCTTGGCCTGAGATAAATATACTTGTGCGGCCTCCTACGGGAGGTGAGAACGCTTGCTAAACATCCTGTCGTTCTTCAACTCGGACCGTACTTCATGCTGATCTCCATCTTCCAGTTTCTGTGCCACTATAGTGGCTACACCTATGATTATGTTGGATGCTGGGCTGTCATCCACATCGATTGCACGCGATATATGTCAGCTACAGCAGCCCCACGCCGTGCGTGGATATGGAGTACATGCAGCACGGTGGTCGCGCGGTGGACTTCCCCACGCCGCAAGCTAGCCCAGCAAGTGCATGCCACTCGCCATGTCCCTCTATAAGCGACATGTAAAGGTAGCCCTGTGGGACGTAGAGGTAGCCCTGCGGGCGGTCACTTGCATTTCACTTCACTTTTTTGCGCCGGATGTTGTCCGTGTGATAACCTCTGCCTGGAGCGAGCGATCCAGCGAAAATGTAAGACTGTGTGCCAGGCGATCTGAACACTGGGACGATATGGTCAGACTAGCTGCGATGTGGACGGTCATAAACACGATTGGATCAGGTCTCCCTCCCTCTCTCTCTCTCTCTCTCTCTCTCTCTCTCAAAAATATAAAAAACACGATTGGATCAGGAGATGACGGAGCACAGGGACTGCACTGCATGCGGATTTCTACCTTCCAGTTTCTGTGACACTACAGTGACTCCACACCATGAGCTAGCCCAAGAAACACGATATATTTTCTGATATAAATTTTTTCGGATCCGATCACTTTTAATTGGACCTGATCACAGTTAGTCTTTTCAATCCCTTGGAGAGTTTAATCAGTATTCACTCAAAGCAATGAGAATTGGTTGGAGATTACGATTAAGATCATCTTTGTATCCATATGGACTCTGCACCGATTGGAGTTAACTTGGCTAATCGAGGCGCTTCTGACTATAATTATCCACTGTTATCTTTCGAGACTCTCTGAGTGAAGTGTTGTTCCTGTCTCCGAGAATATTACTGTTTTAATTTCCTAGTAGATCTCTATTTCGTTGTTGACTAGAACTTGTTTCTTCCTCATCTGGAACTCTTGTTCCCAAGTTATATATATATATATATATATATATATATATATATATATATATATATATATATATATATATATATATATATGTGTGTGTGTGTGTGTGTGTGTGTATGTATGTATCTCTGTAGTCTCACAGTTGAGATACACATAAGTTCTTCATACTTGTAACTCTTCTTATATAGTGATATTCCGCTTTCATACGTTTGTGATTTTTTCGCAAGAGTTTTTTATGTTAAATTCTTATATGTACTCTTAATTATTCTTTACTATTTTATATTTTGTGTTGTCTTTTATCTCTACTATTATATAAACAGGAGTTGGTGGTTGGTGCGTTCTACTATCCCCTCTCTACAATCATCTGATTTGATCTGGACCATTCATCTTTCCTCCTCTCTCTCTCAGGATACAACCACCCACCCCTCTATTTTCCCCATCTCCTCGCACATTCTGGCCACCCTTCTATCTCTGTCCCTTACTCTCCAATGTTTGACGTATGAAATTGGTCAGGTAGAGTAAGTTCCGTCTCACTATTTTTATGACTTCGTTGCAACGCACGAGCCTATAACAAGTAACAAAATACATGCCACTCGCCATGTCCCTCTATCAGCGACACGTAAAGGCAGCCATGTGGGCAGTGACTTGCGTTTCACTTCGCTTCCTTTTGCGCTGGATGTTATCCGTGCGGTAATCCTAACACGGAGCGAGCGATCCAGCGAAAAGATGTTTTCTTTGGGCCTATGATGATCTGTGTTAGGCTCTATTAAAGTACTTTGATTTTTAGTTTTAGTTGTGTCTTTTAGCTAATTATGAGAGATTTAAGGAGTAAAAAACACTCGTGTTAAGAAACTACTCTGTACAAAGTGATTTCTACAATAATTTATACAAATAATTTATAGAAACCAACTTGAGAAACCAATTCATTCATAAACTGATTTTCAAAAGTCAAAAGTCAAAATCTATTTAGAACATTACCTTACATGTTCCATTCACCAACCAAAATCAGGTCCAGAGATAGCAGGTAGATTGAGGAGCAGTAACAGAGTCCATGCAATGCAATGCAATCCAGTTTGGCATGATCCATCTTACGGTTTGAGCTTCTGACTTCTGACTTATTGTTTACTATTTATAAATTTCGCCTTTGTCAGCCTTTTCGGTTTTTTTTGAGATTTTTTGCTGTTTCTTTTTTTCCGTATTTGTTTGCATTATTCGAGATGGGTTAACATGTTTTTTCTATTTTTAAAATTTTTAAATATAATTATGCTAAATAAATCATCCTCTACTACAATATAAAATAAATCATAAATTAGACTTATTTAGCTCAAATCAGCACAGCGTAAGACGCTAGCCGGCAAAACAGTTATGCGTCAGTCCATTGTCTAGAAGCACCAAAGTCAAGCGTCAGTATGCCCACCCTGACCGGTTCGCACAGGCCTGAAAAGAAGGGCCCAACGCAAAGCGCCGCCCACCAACCACGACACTCCTGCCGTCCGGTGGTCCAACAACCCGACCTGACGAAGTGACGACGCTCGTGACTCACCTGCACATTGCCCAACACAAGCCCTGCTCCGCTGCCGCCACTTCCCACGCATGCCGGTTAGATGCGCGTATGCCCAAGGGCAGTGCAACTCTTGTAAGCGCCCACGGTACAAATAGCCCGAAACCACGAAAGCAACCAAGAACGCGCGCCCGTCCGCTGTTGAGTTGCACCACACCGAGCAGATCGACGATGTCGAACGCCACGGCCGCCGCCAATGCCGGCGACGAGGTCGTCCACGACTTCGCCCCGCTGCTCCGGGTCTACAGGAGCGGCCGGCTCGAGCGGCCCCTCTCCAGTCCGCCTGTCCCGCCCGGCCACGACGCCGCAACGGGCGTTGCGTCCAAGGACGTGCCGCTCTGCCCCTTCTCCTTTGTGCGTCTCTACCTCCCTCCCGACGCCGGAGAAGGCAACGGCAGGAAGCTCCCCGTCGTCGTGTACTTCCACGGCGGGGGCTTCGTGATCGGGTCGGCCGCGTCCGGCGCGTACCACCGCTGCCTCAACGACCTCGCCGCGGCCTGCTCCACCGTCGCCGTCTCCGTCGACTACCGCCTCGCCCCGGAGCACCCGCTCCCGGCCGCGTACGACGACTCCCTGGCGGCCCTCAAGTGGGTGCTCTCCGCCGCCGACCCGTGGATCGCCGAGCACGCCGACCTCGCCCGCGTCTTCCTCGTGGGCGACAGCGCCGGCGGCAACATCTGCCACCACCTCGCCATGCACCCGGACACCAGGGACGCGCGCCTCAAGGGCATCGTCCTGATCCACCCGTGGTTCTGGGGCAAGGACCCCATCGGCGAGGAGCCCCGGGGCGCCGCGGAGGGCGGGGAGCAGAAGAGCCTGTGGGAGTTCGTGTGCCCCGGCGCGGCGGACGGCGTAGACGACCCCCGGATAAACCCGACCAAGGCGGGGGCGCCGGGGCTGGAGAAGCTGGCGTGCAGGAAGGTGATGGTGTGCGTGGCCGAGGGGGACTCCCTGCGGTGGCGCGGCAGGGCGTACGCGGAGGCGGCGGCGCGGGCGAGGGGCCTCGAGCCGGCGGTGGAGCTGTTCGAGTCGGAGGGCGTCGGGCACGTGTTCTACCTGTTCGATCCCGCGCTTGAGAAGGCCAGGGAGCTGCTCGAGAGGATCGCGGCGTTCGTCAACGCGAAGTGAGCCGCGAGTGAGCGAGAGCACGTATAGGAGAGTGCGCGCGCGCGTACGTACGTGGTGGCGTTCGTTTGGTGACCAGAGGAACGATGAAATGGGGTTAGAAATAAACATGATTCGATGTTCCGAGCGTGTGCTATACGGAGTATCATTCTATCGATTGTGCACAAGTTGTGTCGTGTCGCCTGAGGTTTGAACAACAATGGATGGACACTCAGGGCTTGTTCTTTTAGGCTTTTTAAATCGGCTTTTGATTTCTGCTACAGTATCTAACTTTTAAACGGAGTATTTTCTTAAGACAGTGTATACAAGTTAAACGATCTACATGTTAAAAACCCAACATCTGTACCAGTCAAAATCGCAAGTGAGTATCTGTCTCTTCGTAATCTATACCATAAACAACCAAAATTCAAAAATTTCAGCCAAAAACCATAAGCCGCAGCCGAAAAAAACATACCCTCAATTGATAACGGCTGTGTTCTTTGATGGTTTTGTGATGGCTTTTGTTTTAATTTATTTGAAAATCAAAATAAATAGTATAATATCTTTGAGCAGTTTTTTAAAATCATTTATCTAAACAGCTTTTCGCGTCAGCCAACGTATATATTGTCTACGTCAACAATTTCATTACAAACATATAACGGCCGTACTCAAAGAAATAGGACAAATGTTGAACCGACGGTTATCAACTCCACCGCTTCAACGCCGCCGCTTGGGTGAGGTCATAGGATTAGAGATGGCAATGGGTACCCGAAACCCGATACCCGATGGGTTTTTACTCTATTAGGGTATAGGTCTGAGTCAATTTCCTAACTCATGGGTCTCTTAATGGGCAAAAAGCCCAACCCATCGGGTCTGTCGGGTTCGGGTTTGTTCCTATAGTACCCAAACCCGTAAACCCATGGGTAATATAAACTCGATCCATAGGAGTTATAAACCCAAGCTCCCAGCCTCCCAGGCAAAACAGCCCAGCCCATAGCCCATTAGCCATTTAGCCCCAAGCCCCCAAATCCAATGCGGCAATGCCCCATTACCCATACGGCTAACCCTAGCTAGCACTCGGTCACGGTCACTACTCACTCCTCCCCAGTCCCCACCCCGATTCAACAGCTACCGCAGCGGCGGCGCATCTGGCGCTCCGCGCTCGGTCTTCGGCAGTCTCCACGCTCGCCTTCCCGTCCCACGGCTCCCGCTCCTGCTCCTGCCACTCTCGCCGCACGCTCGTCCTCCCGCACGCCCTCGCCGTCGCCTCGCCTTCCAGTTCAGCCCGCCGCCCTCACGTCGCAGCCAACGCGCATCGCAGCAGGAGGCCCTTGGCCATGGCGCTGCCCTCCGGCTCCAACGAAGATGGCCGGTGAACTTCTTCCTCCTCTCCATTAACCATTGTTGCAGCTCGCATTACTGAACCCACGGGCGACCCGTGGGTACCCGTTAACCCAGTGGGCATGGGTCTGGGCAAAAATCTGCACCCGTCATGGGTATGGGTTTTTTAGCGGGCACGTCAAACTTTCATGGGCACGGGTTTGGGATAGCAAAACCCAGCGGGTTTGTGCCCGTTGCCATCTCTACACAGGATAGCTTGCATGCAAACACCGTTAAGCATTTATGATCGATGAATCCATAGCAGCCGCATTCGTGAAATTGCCATGTTACTAGGGTGCAAACGAGTCGGGTTAATCCCGACCGATCCGGCACCGAATCCGATTGGTACCGAATCCGATTGGTACCGAATTCGGAGAAAAAATATGGGTTAGGATATGGTAACAGCAATATCCGTCCGAATCCGATACGTCTTCAAGGTTGATTTCAGGTTAGTGCTACTATTTGACGTTTCATTTTCTTTTGCAATGGTAAAATAAAATCTTCCACATCAGCTATTAAGTAGTAACATCAAGTTCTTGACAATACGTTCTCCTACTCCATTTGCTGTACTGCATGCATTCCTTACAAACGGGTTAATCCCGACCGATCCGGCACCGAATCCGATTGGTACCGAATTCGGAGAAAAAATATGGGTTAGGATATGGTGATAAGCCAAAATAAGCCACCTTCTTTCTTTTTACCTTATAGTTTATATTTTATAGCTTATATTTTTTGAATAAACAAATGATATATTTTTTTATCTTTTTGAAATAGTTTATAGCTTATTATCGATATTTAATTCATTGATACAAAAATTTATTGTAACGCCCCCGTTTCCAGGGGCGCGTACGGACACGGCATTCCGCAACTATTCACGCATGAACAGTTATGGAGTGTCGCGCAAGAGTATACCATTGCATGCTTACAACAAAAGTCCAGCATATATTTCACATATGGATTAACATCCAGATTTTCACAGCGGGGCACGCAAGCCAAAGTATAATTACATCACAAAAGCTCCAAGATCCGCTTGAGCGCGGTGAAGACCTAAAGCCACGGATCCTCGTCGAAGAAGAGACCCTCCGGGACTTCCTCAACGGGGAGACCTTCACCTTCGTCTTGATCCTCTAAAGAGGAGATTAAGCAAGCCGTGAGCCAACAACCAGCTCAGCAAGCCACAAAGGAACCCTACCTTACTATATGCACGGGATCAACAAAGGAAGGGAGTATACTTAGTTTATTACTTTGAGTGGATGCAGTTTTAATTTGCAAGCAATTTGATAAAACGGACCCCAAAACTACTCCTTAAGAACTCAGGGTTTTTCATAAAGAGTTAATTAACCAACTAACCAAGTTAAAGCATTTACAAAACTACATAAGCTTTGCTGCTGGAATCACCCAAGTGACACAGCTCCATTAACCGAGAGCACGGCGTATTCGAATACCATTTATTTGACTCTGCAGAGTTTGCTCAGCTTTACCCACACGATCCCTTAACTCCCGCGACAGAGTTAAGGAAGCCAGGTCGTTTCACTGCTCAATTCTTTATGTAGGCTCTACCCGGTAGAATTCACTCGGGTCTGGCACATGAAAAACTCCCATCCGCTTCGAGTGAACTCTACCGTTGTTAGGTGTCTGCAGCACGGCACATCTAACCCAACTACTCAACCTCCCGACTTCTCAACACCTGTAGAGTTTCAATCGAGTTGAGCAGCTACTAAACCAGTGTTGACAAGTCAACTCCTGTGGTTGAGCGATCACTATGATATTTGCTCAGCGCAAGGGTTTCAGTCCTTATATTTTCACATGGCCTGCAATCTCGCCAGGTTCGCGACCACAACCTAGGGTAAGCGGTGGGCGTCGACCGTCTCGCGATTCCCCACAACACCCTTACCCTAACTCCAAACCTAGGGTAAGAGATGGGCGAAGTCCGTCTCGCGGCCCTTCCCCAACACCCTTACCCTAACCTGTGCACGCCGGCACTCTCCGCTCTAAGATACGGTGTCCCATACCACCCTACCTTAGAGTCAGGTTTTCCAAATTCTATTGGCCCGCAGCCACGACCTTATCAGTGCAAGACTTTGAGTGATAATAATATCCTACAGTTGTCTAGATTAACAGATAATTATTTCTAGGGTTACAAAGGCATGGCTACAAGTTAAGCATGGCATTTGTCGGTGGTAGGTCTAACTATATAACATGTCATTCTAAACATTTTGTTTTACTTTAAACTAACACTTCACAACTAACATAATGCAAATAACATAATAACATAATTAAACATCATGGGTCACAATATGGTCAAAGGTTTTGCGACTTGCCGTTGATTTGGACGATCTCGGCTAACTCGAACGAAGAAGCACCTGGATCCTGAGCCTGCGCTTGAACCTCCGGAATCTCCGACACTAGCGCAAATATACATAAAATAATTAAGTCCAGCTTGCAACTAATCAAGCGAGGAAAAATAAACTAATTAAAAAGGAGTAAAATGCATAAATCCTCAAATTGGAATTTTAAGAATTTATCTGGGATGAATCTGGAGGAATGGAGGCCAAAAATGGGTTCAGGACATTTGTCTGAGCAAGGTGGTGAAATTTGGGATTTTTTTGGGATTTTCTGTGATTTTGTAGGATTTATTTGGAGTTTCTGATTTCTGAAAATTAATAAATCGGGAAAAATCGGTCTGCACAGTGTTGGGCCGGCCTTCGTGCTACAGTGTAGCCCAGCCCGAGGTTTCGGCCCGCTCGGCCGAGCGGCCGGTGCAACCCAACGCGCGCGTGTACGCGCGGAAAGGAGTGGGCCGAGGGGAGCGGCGCACGCCAACGCTCTCCCGCGCGGCTCGGATGGTCGCCGCGTGGCGGAGTGAACGGCAGCGACGCGGGAGCGGGGAAGCGGTACGGGGCGATCCGACGGGAGCGAGGCGAGGTGATTAAGAAGATCGGACGGCGCAGAGGAGCGCCCATCCGACGCTCTGAGTTAGACGGCACAGGAGAGATGGACGGAGGAGGAGGGGCCACGTCGCGGGGGAGGGGTCTTCTTCCTCCTCCAGCCGCTACAGTGCTCTCGGGGCAGAGTTACGGTGGCGACGGCGGCCTGGGCGCCAGGGGGCTCGCCGGCGGCAAAGGAGGGTGTCAACGGGGAGGGCTTACCACAGGGAACCCATTTTGGGGCTTAAGAGGAGAAGTGGATCACTGGAGAAGGCATGAGGGAGAAGGGAGTGCTTCGGTTATTTGGTGGCGAGGGAGGTCACCGGCGGTGAGGTAGCCCAATCGGTTGCGGTTACACGGACAGGGGACCAAGGGGCTCACATTGGTGGCAGTGGTCGAAGCTCAGAGTCCTTGGAGTGAGCTGGCCACGGGGAGGGTGCGGCGGCTGGAAGGGAGTCTCGACGGCGGCGCTCCACAGGGCTTCACCTGGCCAGAGGCAAGCACTAGAACAATCAGCAGAGGGTAGGGGTGCTTTTGGCGAAAGCAATTGGGAAATGGAGGGTGGAGGAGGGAGATCCGCTTTACGGGGTCGCCGGCGCAGGGGAAGACCGACGGTGGAGCTCCGGGCAATGGGACTTCAATCGGCCGCTCTGGGGTGTTCTGTGGAGTGGTGGGGAGCGAGTGGGGAGGTTGGGGTGGCTCGGGAAGCAAAGGAGGAGGAGGGGGCGGAATGGGGGTTTTTTATACCCGAGCGGGGGAGGCGGAGCCTTAGGGGAGAAGGCAACGGCAAGGGCGCTGGAGTCAACAGGAGTGACGGGGGCGGTTGGGGGGGCATCTCCTCCGCGCAGAGGGGTGTGACCGGGCGCTGACAACCGTAATGGCGAGGCGACGGCACAGGGGCAGGTGAGCTGCGGCATGGGTGGAGGAGCGTCCGCGCGCGGGAGGAGGAGGAGCTGCCGCTGCCAGGTGGGGTCGGGCGCAGGAGAGCGGCGACGCGTAGCGCGAGGGTGCTGCTGGTTTTGGACCAAGGCGGTCGGGACGGCGCGACGCGGGGAGAAACAGTGGGCGCGGAGGGAGCGCAGAGGCGGTGCGGCGCGGGCGCAGGCGCAGCGCACGCGCGAGGGGAAAGGCGGGGAGGGAGCGGGGCGCCAGCGGAGAAAGGGAGCGGGGAGGGCGCCGGGTCGCAGGAGAGGCGGAAAGGGGCGGGGCGCCGGAGAAGAGGGAAAAACGCCCGGCCAGAAAAGGAAAGCGGCGCGGGGAGACTTTCCCAAAAGGGAAAGTTTCCAAAATTCACCCAAAAACCAGCAAAAATCAAGAAATTTTCTGGTTTGAATTTTTAGGGACTTTTCATTTATGTTAGACAAAAATTATTAGTCACGGTTAAAAAGAACCCATTCTAAATTTGCCACGATACTGATGTTATCTGAGTCAGGCCAGGCCTACGGCCTACCTGTCAAGAACACTGGGCCAAATCAAACGCGGCGAATTGGCCTATCTCTAGCACATACGTACGTGGACAAATCGTGTGCGAACTGGGAAGTTACCGCGTGAAATCTGGGCACCGCGGAAAGGAACACGGTACCGGAAGACGTCAAGAGGAAGCTTGTGCGAACATAACAATGATTGCGAGGGTACAGAGATTGTTGAGGGCGTTCCAAAATCCAGATTTGCCACCGCACCACCGCCTTGGACCATCCATCAGACCATCCTGCAGGATTGCACTGAATCTGAGAAGATATTTGCCTCCCAACTCGAAGCACTTGCATCACTCGCGAAAAGGTTCTCGGTCACCTCTTTTTTTAGTTTTTAGTTTCTCTACAAATTAAAAAGTCAGACATTAAAACAAGACAGTCATTCAAAGTAAAATTTTTAAATGATTTTTCGAGGTTAAAAATATACGTACCATTCATATCATCATCTGTACCATCTGTTGCTATATAAAAAAACACATATAAAAACTATCCATCACTGTCAAAAGCTATTAGACATAGAGAACGAGCCGGAAGCTTCGGAGCAAAGGAAACCCTAGATTCGACTACCAAGTAACTCGATACCGCGTCGAAGTTGTGCTACGTGGATGCCATTTCCTACTGCCGGGTCAACTCATTCTCAGGCGACATGATTTCCAAAAACAAAACTCATCTCACACATGGTTCACGGGTTAACTTCTGGTTGTGCTGTGCGTGCCTTAATGATTAGATTCTGAGGTCGTTGCACTCTCCGTTTGCTACTGATATTTTTTATTTGTGTACCCCTGAATACGCTCTCTGCTGGTCGCTAGTTTTATGATTGGTCAAATCTGCTCGAGAAATTGAGGATTAATATCCTGCCAAGTTGCTCAATAGCGATTCAGGTGCACTCCTAATGTTGGGTAATTCAGGCATTTAGCGATGTACTAACATAGGAGTCTTCAAATGCTTCTTGGATCACTGATAGGGATAGGATAGAGGTAGGCAAGAACATTGCAGGTAATAGCTTGGTTCAAGGGAGAGTGGCCAGGAGGATGGATCCAGGGAACTAGGGCAGAGCAGGTGTGGTTCAGAAAAATCTTATTTAGGCCCCGTTTGGCACAGCTCTAGCTCCGAGATCTATGCTGGATCTGTAATTTGTTGACTAAATTAAAGTGATTTAAATATTTTTATTTAATATATAATATAAATGAAATGAGTCATGTAAATGCACTTAACATGCCTGCAACTCTAGATCCAGGATTTCCTAGAGCTACAGATGACCAGCTCTAGGAAATCTACAGATTTCTTAGAGCTAGAGCTCTGCCAAACGGGGCCTTAATAAGCTCCAAAGACAGTCATTTAATTTCGATACTGCCTGGTGATATCTTCTATGACATATTGATAATGAGTGCATTTTCAGACAAATATGATTTTTAAAAACATAACTGGTGTTGAGTTCTTACATTAAAAATAACGTTGTGGTATTGTGTCCCTAATTTAGATATGCAATTTCATTTTTGCACTTGCAGGTTCTGGTTCTTATACTATTGTTGATGAAGGTATGATAAGGCTCAAATGAACTAAATCATTGTTAATTAAGTAGAAATTTCTTGGTGCCAGTGGTATGTTATATTCCTATTTTTTTTGCTATGTTTTATCTATTTTATCGTATCGTTAAACATGGAATTCAAATTTTATTTTGATAGTGTATTTGTGTTGTACTTTTATTATGCCTTAGTGATAATAGTATTCGACGTTAGTTATAGACTTATAACCTCTTAGTTTTGAGCCCGAGGCTTTGTGAAATCTTGGCTCCACCACTAAATAAGTGGCTTCGAAAAACCGTTTGAAGAAGCCGTTCTATATGTTTCGACTTTCAGAGAAGCTAGAGCTAAAAGTCACAAAGAATGCCGCTATGCGGTCAACATGTTCGTTTGGTCGAATAGAAGCAGAGGAGAAGGGAAAAGGCAGAGCTTGGTTACTTGCTTTTGGTCCAAAACCCTGGGGAGAATTTTGCAATAACAAGCCTCTACATAAGAGTCAAGCAACGACAATGGAAAAGGCAAACATGGCACGTTTACTGGCGGGTGGGTTGTTCTGCAGGCTTAAAAGTTCACCCGTTAACCTGTGCCTTTCTGCATTTTCATCTACTTCTACATCACATTTGGGAGGAGCGGACAGAAAAAGGTTATGCCCTTTCCAGTAAGTTAGCTAGATAACTTCATAATTTTTAGATTTTACCATCACTAGACGCTTGTGTGTTTCCCCCTGTTTATCGGTCATCCGTTTTAGGATTATTCCGGTATGGTAATATGCATGCATATATGCATGTAAAGTCTGAGGGGGGAGGGGGTTGATATAATTTACTGAAGATAATATTTGAATGATCAAATGAGAAGGTTTAGAGTTTTTTAACATTGTTATTTTTTAGTAGTGAAAATTTAGAATTAGCAGAGGTGGCGGTCTGACCAGTCAACCTGTGTTGCTTTGGTCGAAATGAATGATTTTAAAAAATTTGAGTCATGGGATGATTTGGTTTGACTTAGTTCAGTGCATATGTGTGGCATGATACATGTTTCAGCTAACATAGGTCGAGTTATGAAGAACGTATACCCAAAAATGATTTCTTAGTATTTGGATGTGCAGAGACGCTTGGAGTCAACCATGGTCAACGGCGAGGATTAGGGCTAACTTATGGAGGAGCCAAAACCCAGAATGATCAAGTATGCCGGGTGAGATGGCTGAGCTAAAGCATGGCAGGAGGAGAATGGGAAATATTGAAAGGAAGTTTGAGTGACGGGTTGCACTATGTAGTTTGATCAGTCTAAGTGAGACGTGGTTCGGTGGAACCAGAACGGAAGAGACTTGCCGATACATTGCAAGCCAGTGGTGTATCTATATATGGCAAATATGGTGATTTCTTGCATGGGAAGACGAAGACTGAGTCAAGAAAGGTTATTTTAGTAAGTTGATCAAAATACCAAAAACTATCTTGGATCAAAATCGCGACGCTTGAGCGGCCCTTGGGAAAATAATTTAGGTCAAGGACAAGCTGAGATGACCAAGTTGGATAAGGACTTAGCGGATTCAAACTTATGTGCTTTAAAAAGTGCGCATAAGTCTAGTGTGTAGGTGAAATATGTATTGTGCGAGGTTAACATATTCTCTCATTTGTTTTAAGTGTATACTATCAATTAGGGTTAGATAAGACTGGTTGTCTTGTCTATTTAACGGGTTAGGTAGAAACTTGCAAGTTAACCATTTAACCTTGCTAGCTTTACTCAGTGAAGCCAAGTGTTCTAAAGTTAGGATTTGAGAGGTGTGAGTGATGTGGTGTAATGTGCTCTCTTATCCTCTAGATGGAGTGGTTGTAAAACCTTCACCCTCAAGTGAAAATATATTAAATTTGTTCATCTCTTATATATCCCTTTTGTTTTAGTTATTTGCACTTGTTTTGGATGGTTTGATCTTTTTTCTCTCTTTCTTGATCTTGTTAGATGCCAAATATGAGTAAGTGATGGAGAAATACCTTGGATATCAATTCCCATCGATCTAGACATCGAATTTGGCGAGTTCTTGAAGTTGCTCGTTTTTTGCTTGATTTGGCCTCTCTAAGCGATTTCTTGATCCAGTTATTTTTACCTTGATTCCTTGGGTGTTGTGTTGTAGCTTGCTGTGACATGTGGGAATACATCTAGAGCCATCCACCCACGAGCAAGTCATATTCACCATTTTTGTTTTTGCCTAGTTTTTGTGCAACCTTCCTTCAAACAAAAACGATCAGAACTTTGGCAACAATTTTCTTGATTATTGATTAGAATAGGTTCCTAACATCCTAGAAATGGTACTTACTAAATTTTATGTGGTTTGGAGTTTTGGTTTGAAAGTTGGCCATTTGTGATTTTTGCTCGGTTTTGATACAACAAAATTTCATGAATCAAAAGAGCAAGTCATATTTACCGTTTTTTAGTTTTTGCCTGATTTTGTGTGACCTTCCTTTAAACGGAAAAAGGTCAAAATTTTGATAATGATTTTCTTGGCCGTTGATTGAAAATATATTCCTGATACCTTAGAGAAGGTAATTGTCAAATTTGAAGTGATTTGGAGGGTTGGTTTGAGAGTTGTGTCAATTTGTGATTTTGGCTAGGTTTTGGTGCAGCAGAGCTTCATAAACCAAAAGATCCTAATTTTTTAAAGTTCTTTCAAGATATTTTATTGGGATAGGTTCTTAAGGATATAATCTAGCTTTAATTCAAGTTTCAAGTCTTTTGGATACGGATAAAAAGTTACACGGTTTTTTTGAAATGGTGTTATTTTTACTGTTCACCTAGCTGATTTTACTATAGAATAATGAATTTTTGGAATTTTGGTTTCTTGACCTTCATAGCGTCTCATAGCTATTGGAGTGAAGAATCGGTGAATATTTGAGTACATTTGAAGGCACCATTCACCGCATCGGCGAATATTTGAGTACATTTGAAGGAACTACTCACCGCTCCTCTGTTGCCATATTGATCCTACAATATTAAGGTTTAAGATCCAGGAAAACCAATTGCAAACAAGTGATATTGTCTATCCCTTTGTAAACCAGTTTAAGTAAATTTTGAGCTAATTTAATTTTTTGATCGTGATTGTTACCGATTACAGTGAGCCTTGATACATGGTTAATTGATGCTTTATGTACCACTAGTTACATGCCCACGCGTTGAGACGGATAAAAAGAATCCTATTATTCCAATATGTTGAGCCACCATGACCATGTCAGCTTCTGCTAGCTCAGGTCTATCTTCATCTGCTTGGTTTCTATTAGCCTACCATTATGACAATACCTATACATAAGTATGCTCCATTGATATGAAAAATAATAAGGTTGGATATAGCTCTATAATGGAGATTGATGATCACAAACTTTCACAGCTTTATGCAATTGGATAGATGTAGAAGTTGTGGCAGAAGAAACAAAAAAAGTTGTTAAAGATAGAGTTTATAATAAAGCACCTCGCAATAATACTCGAAACAGGAAATATGAGAATGAAATACATGTGGATCCATAAAGTTTGTTAAAAGTCATTATCCAATAAATATGATTGAAGTCAGTATTACAATGGCTAACGCTTTCTAGATGTGCAGTAAAATGGTTGCTCACAAAACATATCCTGCGATCATAGCTTCTAATTCTTAATCGGACACCGCCTTACAAGAAGAATTAGCTGTCATTAGACAATACAAAATGGTGGAGAAAATATGGAGCACTACTTTGCCAAGCAACTAATAGCTTCCTTTTTTAGAGAAATATGATTTCCAATGTATCATTAATTAGTTGAGACATTTTTTTCTCTGCAAACTGCTGATGTTCCAAACTTCCACCTCTAACCATCACTTGAATTCTTTCACTTTAACACATGCCAGGAAATTGTTTCTGCTTGGAAAAAGTACAAATATTTTTAAGCCTTTTCTGGTTATATATTACAACATTCCAATGTTCATGTGTAGATTGTTAGATTCTTTTTTTTTTTGCCTTTTTTGGCAGAAACATTTGTAGTTAGTTTATAGTAGATAAAAGGATAAAGAGTAGGAGATGGTGAGTGGTAATTCATACATCTACAAAATGGTTAGTGGTACCTTAAAATACAAAAGAGATAATACACATTTTGATGATCATGTAACTTGTTGCCAATGGCACATCCAAAGCCACATGGCACCGCAGCAGCATCCACATCACTAACGTGTGGCTTAAGGTCATTTCTTGCCCTTGAAATAATCATAATATACATGTCATACATATCAGGTGAGAAAAGGTAATATTAAGTGTCAAATAAATTTACAATGTGTTATCAAAAAATAAATGATTTCATGACAGGTTGGTACCATGCAGCAATAAGTAATCCAAGCAACTTCCTTGAACCAACTCGGTGGAAGGATATCCCCTCATCAAGTGTCCTTCCAATATTGTCGATCCACCACTGACCATTGGCACTGCCCTCAAGCCCTACCCAAGGCCATAAGCAAGAAAATTGAATCAAATGTTCACCTTAGAGAACTTACACACAATAAGAGCAATAACAATATAGACAATAATAGCTGGTGTTATTCAGATTTGCTAGTTGGACCAAAAGCAGAAGAAAAAACAAAATATAGTGAGTAATGTTATGTTGAAAAAGGAAAACTTTACTTAAATTCATTATTCCCTTTCAGTTCTCAGTGGTAGGATCATCATATCGCTAACATAAGTTTAACATGGAATCAAATTATTTGACTTCTCAAATATACAGTTGTGTAACTGTGAAAGAGAAGTCTGCCAACAAGTGAAAACTAGCTAATGAACTATCTCACTAAACTTTGATCCCCCAAGCAATTTTCGCAAGCAAACTTCACCCTTGAAAATCACATCCACAATTTTAAAGAGTGAGGGAGCATTTATCAATCATCATGCACCAACACTGATGCTAGCATGCTTCACCCACTTAGTAGCCAACAAAATAGGAAGGAGTTGGTGTGGGGAAGGAAGAAGACGAGCGCTAGCGGTGTTAGTTCATTCATAGGTGGAGACGTGAGCCAGTGGACTCATGTTGTGTGTGGCTTGGGGTAGGCCCATTGTCGGCTCAAATCATTTTTTAGAAGGGGGAGGGAGGGGAAAGAACGTGCCACTTATCAACTATCTCTTTTAATTAATAGAGATGATAATCTAGAAAAAAAATAACCACCAAACATCATTGCAGATTTCCTATGATTTTCCATTCCATTGGCTTACTAGATCTACTACCATACTTGCTTACCCACTTATTGCAATCTAATTCATCCGATTCATCAGTCAAATAACATGCCAAGAATAGCAAGTGGTAATTAGCAATACTTATGGATATTATTAGATAAATTAAGTCAGAGTTCTAATTATTTTAAACCTAGAAAAGTAAGAAACATCATAGAAATAGCAATAATACACACACCCGCACTCAAATTCCCAACCCACACTGCAATCTCCCCTGCACGTTGGTGGTCGAGATAGATGGCACATTGCGTAAGAAATTAAATGCACACATGAAACTTTCTATGTTTTACTATATTATGTTTTGTTAACTTACTATATTTATACTATACTCCTAGCTAGACTTACTTGGGATTTTACGTTTTCTAAAATGTGTGTGCTTTGTAAAGCCATACTTAATGATTTCACTTTTACTAAGATGTGTGTGATTTTATAACGCCATAGTTAATAATTTTTACATTTGTAATGACCCCATTTTTGGGGAACGCTGGTAATCCCTGCAACTATCCAGGACTGTTCAGTTGTGGAGTATTGTACATGAGTGAACATCATAACAACACATGCTTATAACAAAAGAGCCAAACTTTATTACAGAAGTATGATTTAACAACCAAGTTATCTTACATTACAAAAGAAAGATCCACAGGCAAGCTTAAGCGCTGCTAAGACCTAAAACCATTCGTCGCCAACGTAGTAGGGTTCTTCAAGAACTAGATCAACAGCTTGTTTATTGTTGTCCCATGATCCTTTGTTTATTGTTTAGTAAGTAATGAGTACAACCGTACCTAGCAAGTCATAAGAGTGAATCCTGACTTATCTACTTGCAAGGATATTCAATTGAAAGGAATATACTAGTTTTATAAATGAGAGTGGATGCAATTTTATTTGTAATCATTTATAAACATGAAATCATAAAGCAAAAACTTTTCATGATTAAGGGGGTTTCAACACTTGATTACTCAGCTTACTCAGATTAAAACATACAGAAATCTACTTATGACTTGCTGTTGGAATCACCCATTAAACATAGCTCTATTAACCAGAAGTACGGCGTATTCGAATACCATTTATTTCACTATACAGGGTTGTCTAGCTTTACCCATAAGATTTCTTAACCCTCATGACCGAGTTAAAAAATAAGGTTATTTCACTGCTCATCTCTTGATATAGCCTCTACTCGGTAGGTTATGCATCACACAAACTTGGGTATCCACTGGCCAAGGCAGAACTCACCCCGCCTGATTTATGTGGACCTATTGTTGTTAAGTATAATTTTACTGTTTTCATACCACACCCCTGTAGATATTGAATCGAGTTGAGCAGCTAATAGACTAATATTGATAAATCAATACTTGTGCTTGAGTGATTTCTGTGTCCTTTACTCAGCATAAGGTTCCACTCCTTATTTTTCACCTTGAGGTTGCCCAATTACTCAAGTCTTCACCCAAGGGTAAGGTCATAGATTCCAACCATCTCGTAACTTTCTATGATTCCTCCTTACTCTAGAACCATTTAAATAAATCTACCAGCCAAATACCATGTCACTTAGTAGTACAAAATTTTGAATGGGCCAAACTACAATTATTTACACAATAATTAAATAATACTGTGAATGTGGCCTCAAATTAAACAGGGCATTTTTCAGTTGTAGGACATAACTAATTTGTATGTCATTCTAAACATTTATTTTAATTAAATAACATTGTGTAAATAACAATAATGAAATTATTGTATTTAAATGATTAAATTTTATGTGATTTAATATGATAAAAAATTTGTAACTTGCCTTGGTGCTCAATGAACTCAATTGTCGCGTACACTTCGACACCCGATTCTGGTCCTTTCACGGTCATCGCGGAATACTCAGAAGCTAGCGCAAACACATGAAATAACATAAGGTCCATGCTCGAAGCTAATCAAGCTAGGAAAATAAAATAAAATAAAAGGGAATAAAATATAATAAAAACCAAATAGAGTTGGTTTGGATATTAGTGGAGTTTGGATTGGTGGAACGGAGGTCAAAAATGAATTCACGGGGTCGAAACGGAGGTATTTTTGAATTTAGGGTTTCGGATGAACAGTACAGTGTTTGCTACAGGAATGAACAGTGTTGGGCCAGCCTGGAGTGAACAGTGCAGCCCGCATGACTTTAAACCGGCTTTGGCCTTTTGGGCTGACCGACTCAGCCCACGCCGCACAACCGAATTGGCCAACGCGCATTGGCACTGGATGCTCGACACACGGATGATCGAGATAGTGCCACGCCGCGCCTCAACACCTTCTTCATCCTTTGGCCATTCTCCCGTTAGTGCAAAACAGAGACGCAATCGCCTCCATGGATCAACTTTGGTGAAAGTCTCTGGAGGAAAGGGATGGTACGGATGGGTTCTACTCAACAAGGCGGTTCCATTTTGGGGCTTTGGGAGGAGTGGAGGCGGGTGGTGGTGGTGGCCAACGGTAGGAGAGAAGGTCTCGAGCTTCACTGCGGTGTCAGGGTTTTCTGACGGTTCTATGGCGAGGTTAGGATCGATTTGACCATCTGTTGGGCATAAGGTTCACGGTGGCGGTGGTGGTTTGGGCCGAAGACTCCCTAGGAGAGTTGTCCATGGAGAGAGTTCTACGGCCGACGGATGCTCACAGCGCTAGGGCTCCAGAGAAATACTCATGACAAAGCGAGTTGTGTGATCAGGAAGCAAAGAAGACTCTGTTAGCAAATGCAATAGAGTTTTAACCGAGAGATGATGAAGATTAGGTTTAGGGCTCACAGGCTCAAGGGAGGTCATCGGTTATGCTGCGGTGAGCGAGAGCTTAATTGGGTGGTTCTGGTGTGTCTAGGAGTGACGCAGAGCTCTATGTGAAGGCGATTGAGCTTTAAATACGTGTAGAGGCAATGAGAGCAGTAGGGCAGTTCGGGTGTCGCCTGCATGAGAATGGGGAGAGAGGGGAAGCTCTGCTGAAAGGACAAGCGTGCAGGCGAGGTGGTAAGGGACGTACCACGATCTCTGCAGGAGTTGACAAGAGATGATGAGAGCCGGTATGGAGAGGCGCACGCGTTAGACGGAGGCAACGGTGATTTGCGGCAGAAGGGAGGGGAGTCAACTGGGCGCAACGCGCGAGGGAGAGGGTGAGGTTAGCAGGAAGGGGCGAGTGACTGGAAGGTGGGACCTCAGCAGCAGCACCAGCTTCGGCGGTGTGAACGCTCGAGGGTGAATGCAGCCGCAAAACGTAGCTCAGGTGAACGGCCGTATGGAACGATGGAACAGGGGCATTGGTGAGTTCTTGAACGGTGGCAACAGAGGGAGAGGGTGGATGGCCAAAAGAGGAAAGTGGATTTGCCAGGAGAGATTGCCAAATTAGGATGGTTTTGAGAATCCAATCAAATTCCAAGAAAAAATTCAAATGCTTTTGAATTTTAAGGTTGTTGCAACATTTTTATAAAATGTACGTGCTTTGTAATGCCATACTTAATGATCTTACTAGCCAAATCAATACGGATACTCACCGTTTGTCTAGTTCAGATAAACACGAAGAACCCGCCCTAAAAATCAGATGTGGCACTCTCACAACACTCCCCGAACCGCAGACCCCACGCCGGCCCTACACGTCATCCTCCCCACCGCATCCGATCAGACGGCCGACACTATAACGAACTCCTAGATCCGACGGTCTGGATCCGTTCCTCACCCACTATATATTTATCCTCACTCCACCCACGTGCTCCCTCTTTTTCCGCCCTCCACCCCTCGCGAGCCCCCAACCCCACGCGACCCTCGGCGGCGGCGGCGGCGGCGGCGATGCAGATGGCGGCGACCACCACCGACTCCCAGGCAGCCGTGCCGCCTCACCACCCTCACGCTCACCCCCACCCACCTCCGCAGCACGCGCACCCACACCACCACATGCCGCAGCCACGGTGGGTCGTCATCCCCTATCCACCGCCGCCGGCCATGGTGGCCGCGCCGCCCCTGCCGCCGCCGCAGTTCGCTAAGCACTTCGCAGCGGGGCCTCCGCCGCCCCCCTCCACGGCTGGGCGTCGCACGCCGACCCCGCCGGCGGCCGGATCCGGCGGGAACGGGTGCGAGGAGAATAAGACGATCTGGGTCGGCGACCTCCAGTACTGGATGGACGAGAACTACCTCCACAGCTGCTTCGGCCCCAGTGGCGAGGTTTGCGTTCTCTCCCGACTCCCGATCCGGACTTATCCGTACTAGATCTCACGAATATAGTTAGATTTGTCCCATTTCTGCGTGTTGATTCGTCTGCTGTGTCCTCAGATTGTCATAAAAGCATATATTTGCGCTTACTTGTCGCCAATAAAAGTGCGATATTTGTAGAATTAGCCGTGGAAGTTGGTTAAGGCGCCAACTTTGAGGTCATTCAATGCAGTACGGATGGAACGCTCTTGTTGGTTTGGTCATTTATGTCTCTTGATTCGTTTATTATTGCCGTGTAACTGCTAAAGAAACTTTTCTTGGGCCTGAATTGTGATTTTGTATGGAATAAGGTCTGCCCCTTAGAATTGGTGTTTGCGAGCTGCCAAAGGTGCCGACGTTGTGGTGGGATTTATGTATAGAGCTTCTTCGGTTAGTAATTTGGAGGAAATGGTCTTGATGTGAGATAATTTAATAAACATTTTGAATGAACCGAGCTAGTTGTTTCATTTTGGTGGTTACAGAATTAGTATAAGAACAGTTGGAGGAGTGAAAGGAAGCCATGATGACAGCCTTGGCCAATTGTCTTCTTTTCGAGGTGTGCTAACTGATGTTGACAGGAAGAAAAACGATGCCTGATTATAGGATCATTGTGATGGTCTTCTTCAGGAACAGTTTTAACGAACAAAACTAGTTGTATGCATTCGTGTTTTTGTACTAGCTGTCAGAAACCAAGGATCAAAAAACCGGAACCGGGACAAATCCCGGCCGCTGGGCGGTACGTACCGGAAATTCCGGAAAAAAACCGGTTAAATTTTGCCAAATGTATTTTTTGCGCGGGGCGGGAGGAGACCGGTTACCGGTCCGGTAACCGGCCGGTTACCGGAAATACCGGTGGAAAAACCGGAAAAACCGGTGGAATGAAGTATGAAGACTGAAAAATATTTAATGAAGTGTTTAATGAAGTTGAGTATGAAGACTGCAACCTAACTCTTGCTTATGTCTTATATATGGCATTGCTACTCTTCACTCTTCATATAAGACATCAACTAAAAGTCAGGGCATGTCGGCATGATGAGGTATTCTCATGCTTACTATGGCTAGAAATCATTTTCAGACAAGTATCTATCAATCAACATCTACTGCATTGTCATGGTTCTGATATGTTTCCATTTTCACATGGCATGTATCATTCAGATGCATGGTTCAAATTTACTGTTTACATAGACCATTTAATACAAGGAGTGGTAATATCAGTTATGTTTCATTAGGTTCAGAATGCTGGACCCCAAAATATTGGACTAAGACCACTAAATTCTCCAAGTCAAACTTCTAGTCCTTTCAGGTTGCAGCAGATGTCTTCAGCTGCACAGTCATATAGGGTGTAGCTGTTAGGATTGTTGGGTGTTATAAGGATGAATGACGCTGACTTAGCATCTCTTGCTTTAGGAATAGATTTGACAATATTGGGTCTAAATTTGACTATTTATCATGCCCCATGGGCCCAAAATGTTCCTAACCAGATGCTTAAGCATCCAATGTATCTACAATACCCCTGGAACCCATTCAAACATCTACAAATTCAATTTTTTGAAATTTAAATCTCGGCCGGTTTTTTTATCCTGGTCACAGCCGGTATATCCGGTAACCGGCGGTTACCGGCCGGTAACCGCCGGTATCCCGAACCCTGTCAGAAACCATTTTTAAAATCTTCAAAAATACCAACTATTATAGGTTTATTAAAATACAGAATGAAGGTTAACCACTGATTAATTCATCAATTGTTATTTCTTCTTTCTGTTAGTGTGCTAATTTTCTCATGTTTTGCTACTTCTCTCTTTGGTAGGTGGTGACGATAAAAGTTATCCGCAATAGGCAAACTGGACAATCGGAGGGGTACGGTTTTGTAGAGTTCTATTCCCATGCATCTGCTGAGAAAGCTCTTCAAAATTTTGCTGGTCATGTGATGCCTAACACTGATCGAGCTTTTAAGTTAAACTGGGCATCATATAGCATGGGTGAAAAGCGATCCGAAGTTGCTTCTGACCACTCGATATTTGTTGGTGATCTAGCTCCTGATGTTACTGACGAAATGTTGGTGGAGCTTTTTGGTAGCAAGTACCGCTCCATTAAAGGAGCTAAAGTTATTATTGATGCAAACACAGGCCGTTCTAGAGGATATGGATTTGTTAGATTTGGAGATGATAACGACAAATCCAATGCAATGACTGAAATGAATGGTGTATATTGCTCTACTAGGCCAATTCGTATAGGACCTGCAACTCCCAGAAGATCGTCAGGTATGTCCATCTTTCATGATTGTTCTACAATCTGAAATTGTACAACCTCTTTTTGTTAGTTCATGGAGTCTGATGTTTTGTGCTGTGATTGTTCCAACTTTTACTCAATTTGACACATTTTATGGCCTCATTGTAGCAAACATTACTATCATTATAGGTTTCTGAAAGTCTTAGTATGTTTTTCCACCTTGTATGCCCCTAATGTTGCCGAAGCATTCTTCCATTCTCCCAAGTAGGTTTTTGGAACACATCCTGAATTTTTAATAAAAAAATCAATGAATTTGTTCTGTTATTAATTTATCTGTACTTTGCTCCTTTGAGGATCACATATGTAACCTGTAGAAATTAAGGAGTAGTGCTGGACAAGCAAAACCTACTTCATGAGAATTCATGAATTCCAGTGTGGAGTTGGCATTCCTAATACTGTAGTGGCAGCAGCTCCTTTACAATCACTTAGCACTCCTTGAATTGCTACATGTTCCTATCTTCATAAACATTGCTCTGCAACCATATATTGATGAAAGTCAAATTAATGTTCCCAGAGCATGTTATGTATCTTGCATCTTTATAGAAGTCACTGTGACATTGATTATTTTCTTGTATAAAATTAGTCTAGGTTTAGTCATTTGTTCACCCAACTTCATGACTATTGTACTCCAGGTGATTCTGGCTCCTCGACGCCTGGGCATTCAGATGGTGATTCTACTAACAGAACGGTGTGTGGTACTGGTTTTCCTTGGTGTTTGTTACCTTGTAGATTGATAATATTAATTTCTAATCTGTAGTTGTCGACCTGCTTTAGGTATATGTTGGTGGGCTTGACCCAAATGTAAGTGAAGATGAGCTTAAGAAAGCATTTGCCAAATATGGCGATGTTGCCTCTGTAAAAATTCCTCTAGGAAAGCAGTGTGGCTTTGTTCAATTCATCAGCAGGTACGTACCTGAAGCTGTTTTGGTTAGTTGTTTTTTCTATAACTTGCTGGAAGTGATATATAAGATGTGCAACTATGTTTTTCAGAGGTGATGCGGAAGAAGCCCTGCAAGGATTGAATGGAGCAATCATTGGAAAGCAGGCAGTTCGCCTTTATTGGGGCCGCAGCCCATCACATAAACAGGTTTATCATATATCACATCATTATTCTCTGTTTTCCATCATTCTTTGCTATAGTATCAGTTTGCAGTGCACAATTCGTCTTGTTAAAAATGCTATATGGTGCATTTGAATTTTCTAAATTGATGTTAACAACAATTCAGTAGTAAGTTATTGATTATTCTAACTTTGGATGTATGATAAACTAGCGTTTTCATGGGCAAGATCGGCTTCATCGTATGATATTCTCTTTCCCATGAAAAGGCTACTCTGTAGTGTCCACATTGTATTGATTTATGACTGATTGACTATTAGCTTGGTCATGGGGCGCTTGATACTTTCCTTCTTCAGTGCTTCCTCACTGACCGATGTCCTGGTATTATTTTGGTAAGATTTGCTTTTTATTCCAGATGTAAGGTTGCTAATTGTTTCTAGACTGCTCCAAATTAAACTTTCACATGTGCACCCTTTATCTAGACTAAAGCCAAATTCTGTTAAGCTCACTCCAGACTCCAGTTCTAGTTTTGGTCCAACTGTAAAATTGAGCTTCCATTGCTTGCAACCATCTGTCGTGTTGCAACAATCTGTCATGTATCGGCTCATTTGGCCATGTAAAGAGTGCAATTCTTCAATATACCTGTAACACCCTGTGGCCCAACTGTAGCATCATTTTGCCCATCCTTGCGCCCAAAGGGGTTATCTTGGCCACCATGTCCTGGTCCTATAAGTTTATAACTAGCTAAAACACTAACTCCACAACTAGTGTAGGGTTAAGCTTCCACCACACAAATGGACTTTATGCTAATTATGCAGTAAAAAAGTTGTGGTTTCCACGATATTTGCTATAATTAGTCTTGTCTTGAGCTGGTTTAGTTCTCCCTCTGAGCAAAATTAATGTAGTGAAGTCGAGAAACCGTCCTGTTGATCGAGTATAAAGCAGGCTTCCAGATGCACTTTGTTGGCTCTTGCAATTGCACTCTCCACTAGTTTTCTCTTTATCAGTTCATGAGTTATCATCTTGTTGATCATCAACTGTATATATCTGTGGCGTGATTGCTCCTCTTTTACCTTTCCAAGACCTTAACTCAATTTCATACCATCTCTTGCTTTGGAGAATTGCCAACTTGCTTGGTAATAAAAATTAAATTTGACTAGGTTACTGTGATTGTTCATTGAGGAACAACTAGTCTTTCTTCTCATGCTTTGCAACCATTTCCTGTATATTTTTTTATTGTGTTATTATTTATTTATAGCATTTTGGTAATGTCCCATTGTGCTGTACATCCTCATCCCCTTCAGATATGCTTTGTCTGAGTGGCCACCCTTGATGCCACATCTTTATGGAAACTTTAGCAGCAAATTTTACTTATATGAACTGTTTTTCTTTGGTCCCATGACCTCAAATTTAAACTCAGTTAACATCTTTATCATGGCATAAGCACTAGGGGTCTTTACCGTCTTGTTGCTGGTGTTTCTGGGTCTTTTGGGGGCATGCTGCATATAGAGAACTTCGAATGATTTAACCGAGTTGACTCTCACAGCATTGTTGCTTTTTTGGACAAAGTTTCGCATTTTGCACACACTTGTTGATAACATCAGTAAACATTGATACGATAGCTCTGTCCTTGGCATTTTAAACCATTGCTCGGAATTATTGTTTCCCAGCCGCTAATGTGGATGCCTATGTGATATCATCCATCCTGTCTTACACAGTATAAGTTAGTTTTTTTACATTTTAAGAAGTTTGTCATTTCTTCCCTTCCATTTCATTCATTTGCTGTTCTGTTTCCAGTCTAGGGCTGATTCCGGCAACCGAAGGAACAATATGTACTATAGCACACCATTCTACGGTGGATACGGCTATGCCTCCCCCGTCCCGCACCCCAACATGTATGCTGCTGCATATGGAGCCTATCCTTTGTACGGCAATCAGCAGCTAGTGAGCTAGAGAGCTTCGTTCCATTCCCTCCGATGGAAAACAAGGTTTTGGTCCAGTCAGCATAGTAGCGTCAGGTGAGAGGTTGTAATAGCATGGCCTAAAAGTGTGTGAGACAGGTGAAAAATGAATGGTATCTGTAGTGTCCGTGTTGCAAGAAACTAGAACTCGAGGCTTGTATACACCATGAGTCATGGGTATTCTTTCAAGAAATTTTGACTTGTTAATAAATTGAACTATTGTTTGTGCGTCCATTTACCTCCGTTGCGGGAAGTGGTTTCTGTGCTAGGCCAGCCTTTAGAGATGGATGGTTTGCTTGTATGCCCGTCTTTTCGTTCGTTCTTCTGCATCTGATGAGTTTGCTTGCTTTATCTGTATGATTGTATGTTAGGATTATTAGTTTTTTTTGATATGGAAGCACTTGTCTTCCATTAACAGGTGACTCTGGGCAAATCGCCAAAGACCAGGGCAGTAACAAATTTAGGGACTTGGTTCATAAACACCACTGAACCCGAGCAAACAGCGCTCGCCCCATACAGAGCTAGGCAGTCAGTCACTTTGTTGCATGATCTCGGACAAGCCCGGATCACACATTGCACAAACGACTCATTAATAAACTTTCTGATCTGACAGAACAGCCTCCCATCGACACTCCTATCCATCTCTGTTGAGGTTAGGCCTTTCTGCAAAGTTGTTGCATCTGTTTCAAGGATAATTCGACTTATTCCCAATTCCGCAACTCGACGTAGGCTCATCAGCGCTGCCTGAGCTTCGGCCTGCAAAGGACTCGAAACTCTCTTCAATTTTCCACACCCCCCTCCAGGAACTCCCCGTCATTATTGCGAGCAACAAAGCCCCATCCGTCTTCTTGTGGTTATTAGTTAGGATTATTAGTTGTGGGATAGTATATCTGAGGCTGGTCGTCACATATCTGGGTATCAGCTTTGGTTAACCATCTACGGCGCTGCCATAATCCCGACGCTGGGATGTGCACCCTGCGCGACAGCAAAACTATCCTGTAACGCAGGAATGTGTTTCCTAGTTTGTCTTGCATGTGAGATTGGAAGATGCAAAACATGCGGTTTTGGTTGCTCATGCCGCTAGTTAGAGCTTACAAGCAAGCCCACTGCCAAGCCCGGTTTTCGTCGGTTTGCTTCACTACCCTATGCGTTCTTCATCTACCTTTTTGCATGCTATTATATTGTGCTATGGTGCTGAAACAAGAATGGAAAGTAAGGGCTTACTTGTTTGCTTAGCAAGGGAATGGACGAGGACGAAGTTGGGGGTTTAGATGGTTGCTCCTCTTGTCGTCATGGTCGGCTGCCCCCTTGCTCCTCCTCCTTCGGGCTCCCTCTTCTTCTACTCTCTGTGGTAAGCTTTGGGGGTGTGGATGTGCTTGGGTTTGGGGTTGGCTCTCGGCCTTGGCAGTGAAAAGGAACCGAGGGGTGATGGCCCCCTCTGGTTTTGCTCTTATGTTGGTTGAGAGAAAATGAGGTGAGAAATGAGGGTTTGCTGTAATGTGCTGGCTTTTTAAGAGTATGGTTGGGGCAGCCTCTGGCTTGTGAAATGACCGAGACGCCCTCATCTAACTCCCATGCCTCTCTCATACACCTGACTGCCCGAGGGCATTTTGGTCCAAGGGGCTCTGTACTATGCTTTAGGGGTTTCTACTGCAGCAGGTAAGTCGGAAAAGGTAAGAATAGAATTCCTGCCGAATGACGAAAATTCATAACGCGAGATGGTGCCGACTGTCTCTGGACGGTCTGGGAACCTCTGAGAGCGCTACTTTTATCCGGCTCTCTAAACGGTGCCGACTGTCCCTGGGCGGTCTAGGAACCTCTGCGAGCGTTACTTATTCGGCACTCTAAAAGCTGATAGATCTGACGGCAGAATCTCTCTTTATCTCTTTTATTCTCCCTTTGCATTTTAGTGGTATTACAGATTGACAATGAATCAGGATGGATTGAGGTTTGTCAAGTATTACTATTGAGGATTTGAGGGTGTAATGCCGCAAAACTGCTGCGTTATAAACAACGGGGCGAATGGGTTGTCACCAAACGCGCGCAACCAATTGCTCCTTCAATGCTCCGCAGCTTCGTCCTCGTCCTGCTGCCATGTCTGCCGAGCTGAAGAGTGAGTTGCTTAGGGCGTCTCCAACAGCTGGCTATTTAGTTAGCTAGATCTGATGTGGCAAGGAAAAAGTGGGAGAGAGAGTAGTCACTAGCGACGAGCAAATAGCTGATCTATTTCACGTAGTCCAAGAACATGGGAGAGGAGCATGTGAGTCCAACAGTATAAAATAGTCTTTGCTTTTGTCTCTCACCTCCACGTCAGCTGACTATATAGCTAGTACTAACTATTACCATTGCGGACTCCCTTAGAAAGTGTCCCGGTCGTTGTAAACATTGCCCCGTAAGCAACGCGGCACACAATAATTAACATATCTCTTTACAGAATGCACAGGGTGTCCACCGTAAGACTTGGCTTACACGTGATTCGTGATATCACTTGCTCAATTCCCAAGGCAGATCAGATCAAGCATTCTCCAGTTCACACTTCACACTGCTTCCTGATACGATGACGCCGATTGTTAGCCTATTACCGGTAACAAAACCAAAACTAGCTACCTCTACATCTACATCCCTTAGCGGCCAAGGAAGACCTGGAGAAGTAAACTAGTCCGGGTCTTCCAGTCTTGGCTCGAAATATAAAGCTCTAAAAGACTGCTCCAAGTGGCTTCGGTTTCTGGTTTCTTTAAAATTTACTTGGAACATATCGGTTTTTTAATTTTGTTTTTTTGACTTTTTTTGCTTTTTCTTTCTTTTTTCTTTGCAATATCAGTAGAGATATAATGTTTTTAATTTTTTCTTCTTATTTTTCTTTAATTGAATGACTCTACAGTCGCTACAATGCAATTTCAACCAACAGCTAGAAGTCGCAGCCATAAGTTGGATGGAGTGGGGCATAAGCTAAATAGGGTATTGGCCCTGTTCTTTTTTGCTTTTCAGTGGATTTTGACTTTAGCTTTTCTTATTAATTACTATTCATTAGATTAATAAGTCATAATTAAAAATCATAAATTGTAACCTAAAAAAAATATGCCCATTGAATATTATGCGTGCCTGGTTTGTTTAAACGCCCACTCACCACATAAATATTTCCATTCAGAAATAATTTATTTTACTCGAGATTTTTATTATATTCCACCTGAGATTTTATCCGTGAAGAAAATACTCTGTCCTGTCATTTCAGTGCGAGTGATCTCGTCGAGACAGGTCAGAAATGGACTCGTTTCATCGTTTGGATGGATCATGCATACATCCTTGCACGTTATAAAGCAGGCAAGGAATTGAGGCGCACGTTTTTTTAGCTGCAATTGCAGGAGATCTAATCAGCTATATGTCTATCACTAACCATGTTTGTCTTTACGACTGAATAATGTCGCTGACGTCTCTAATCAATGAATCAGCCGTGGTGCCCGGAGCAATGTACCGTCGTAATCACACGACAGAGGACAAGAGTACGGGGACCTAGATTAGATGGATGGGACCATGATAAGGTACGCCGGAGCAATGTGCAAATCTCCTATTAGTTTCTAAAGTTTGCTTTTTTTTTACGGTAAATAACGTTTCTACTGTATCTATTTTTTTACACGGAATATCTTTATAAGACAGTCTACTAATTGATTATAGTATACACTATATTAATTTCATTTATATCGGTTAAAATCGTATGTAAATATATCTCTTCAATTTTTTTTACAAAATATTACTATTTATAAACTAAAGCTAAATACTAAAATCAACGGACCTAGTCTTCTAAGACTATGACAGCCGTTCACACTACATTACTACTCTCTCTCTCTCTCTCTCTCTGAAGACTTGATGAGAGTCTGAGTCTATAAATAGCACGTCCCGTTTCGTTTTCCTTCCCCCGTACCTCACGAAAGATACCCCTACTGCCATAAACACGACACTACCGGCACAGCCCAGAGGAGAAGTGAATGCGTTAATGCTTACCTAGCTCGTCCACACATCCATCTCTCCCTCCCTCCCCCGGCCTTGTTCCCCGTCTCACCTACAGCACTGGCCGGCCGGCCGGCCTTGATTTCCATGGCGTCGCCTCCTGCGCACGGAGTCAGCGGAGACGGCGCCGTCTGCTGCATGTGCGGCGACCACGGCCTGCCGCACGAGCTGTTCCGCTGCAAACTCTGCCGCGTCCGGCTGCAGCACAGGTACGTACGCATGTACGTGCAACACGCTGTATGCGTATCGCGCGCGCGTTCTTGGATCCGTATCAACCGTCCTTGGAACCTGATTTGTGCGTTTGTAGATATTGCAGCGATCTGTACCCGAGGGCGACGGCGTACAGGAGGTGCAACTGGTGCCTGAGGGAGCCCGCCGAAGGCGGAGGAGGAGATCACGCCCACGCGGCGGCTAATAAACCGACGGAGAAACGGAAAGCGGCGGCGTCGACGGTGACGTCGAACTCCGACGAGGAGGAGCGGCAGCGGTACGAGGCCAGATGTTCGACTTCGAGGAGGGCGGCCGCGGAGCTCGGACGTCCGGTCAAGAAGCAGAAGGCCGACGAGAGGGCGCCGGCGCCAGGCGTGGCGAAGGGGAACAGCAGCAACAAGGAGCTGATGCAGGCAGGGAAGATGAAGCGGCCGGTTAGGGTCAAGGTGAGGAGGTACAAGCTCCTGACAGAGGTAATTAGCTGCTAGAATTAACGAGAAAGCAAATTAAAGGGGAAGTAGCTAGCTAGCATCGACCGACAGTAGTGTTGGTGTATGTACGTAGATTGTGTGTATCCGTCGTGCACGGTACTAGTGCTGTACAAATTTGATAGCTAATCGATGAGCCAGTCAATTAAGGTAAAACATCATGCATGCATGCTGGCATGAATCATTTGTCATTCTATCTTTATCTTTACTTGCTAATATAACTAGTTAGAGATCTATACGTTGCAACGGAGTCATAAAAATAATGAGACGGAACTTACTGCATGACCAACTTCACACATCAAACATTATAGAGCAAGCGACAGAGAGAAAAATGGTAACCAGAATGCGCGAGAAGATGGGGAAAGTGGAGGGGATGGACGGTTGTATCCTGAGAGAGAGGAGGAGAGAGACGAATGATCCAGATCAAATCGGATGGGTGAGAAGAGAGGAGGGAGAATGGACCAACCACCAACTCACACTTTTATAATAGTAAATAAATGAGAGGTTGTATGTCGTCCTTTCTTCCCCACGAGCGCAACGGCTCCTCCCATCCCCCACATCCCATATTTCCATCGAAAATCGGTGCTAAAAAAACCAGAAACCAACTCTAAAAAAAACAGTTGCCCGCTCATGGGACCGCCATGTCAGAACAATTAAAGTAGCACTAATCCCAAACCAATTTCACTTCTGTCGCTCATCACTCCTCCCCACGCACTCACATCTACGCTTCCAAGCCGATTCCCTTCTGTCTTGCTCCTCTCATGCATCCTCTACTCACCGCTCCTCCCCTCGTTTCTACATCGCCACCCCTCCTCACGCGTTCCCTACTTATCCCCACCGCTCGTCCTCTCACACATCCCTTGCTCGCCGCTCCTCTCCTCACATCAGCGTCGCCGCCCCTACTCACACTAGCACCGTCGTTGCTGCCACCCCTCCTCGCACGTTCCCCACTTCTCCTACGATTCACGATAGCAAGGTAGCAACTACCTCCCTCAGAGCCTTTGCTCCTCCTGTCTCCCATGCACTGCCATGATGCTCATGTACCTCATGCTCCTGCCTCTGAAATTAACTTGCATTTCTTACCCTTTGCTTGATTCTTTTGTAGTTATTCTTCTCAACATTTTGTATCATGGTCAGGTGATTCAATTTATGGCCTTCCAATTGATTTTAGTCCGATGTGAAAAGCAGTGAGCTCCTCTGATGACTTCATTCTTTAATACACAAAGTAGTGAGCTCCATATATCACATGACATCATTCTTTATTAATATACAGTAACCAGTAAATTGGACATTCATATAGTTTTATACTGCTATGTTCAATTATTTTGTCATGGAATTAGAGATATTAGGGGGGGGTATACCATTGTTGAAAATGTAGAAATTTATCTTTGTAAAATATACAAGCACCTTGCTATATTTTAGATCCAAGTTCTGAAAATTGTATTAGGACAATGATGTACTTTCAGTTTTGAAATTTTGTTGTGATGTATGTCTTTGGTCGGGTGTAAAGGAATTCTTTTATCTAGAGTCGATACATGTTCATTTTAAAAAAGAAATTATTTTGTAAGGATAGCATGAGATGCCATGTAAAGAATGTTTTCTCAATTTTTTTGTTCGGTGCTTAATTTGTTTTCCATATTGCTTATAGTTAGCTGTAGGGTTGAATAGGAGTTTTTCTTTGGGAATTGTTTGCGAGTACAATAATCTTTTCAGAAGTTCTAGTTAATATGCATGTGCATATATGTGGTAATTTTTAAATTTTGGTCAATGATGCCTTGTAATGTTCTATAAAAAAAATTGCTTGTTTATTTACTGTGCAGGTGCTCCAACAATTATAGTTTTCTTACTATGTTGTATCAGAAGATCTATTGCTGCATTGCTCTCACTTTATTTGAGCAGCCATCATTTTTTGTTTCACTGAAACAGCTAAATCGAAGCAATTCTCCCCCATTTTTGTCATTTATCTGTTCATTCTCTATATGGTATTCCCTCTTTAAACAGAGAGCTACATACAGGTCTATGATATAGTCAGTTTGGTCTTTGATTTTACAAGTATAGTGTACATTTCTTAACATTGTATGCTTCATGGTCAACATATAGCACCTCCTGTTAAAGTTTGGTTATGAGGGAGTTTTGTTAGGCATTTATATTCCACTAATAGCAGTCCAACTTCAGGTTTTATCAAACTTGATTTATATAGAGAGAGCTCAATTAAGTTAGAATCTATTTGTTAAGGTCCTCACCTATGTCTTCTAATTGCTAATAGGTCTTAAAGAACATGTTTATGTTCTTAATGCATACCCTGTAATGTTTAGGATTGTTGCATGGGCGCCTTATTCTCTGGAGCTACTCCTCTGCCTCCTCTTCTATTTTGTCGTTGGGTTGCTCACCATTTTTTGCCATCAGAAGGTAAGCATTATTTAATTCCACTCATCCTTATTAGTGAATCGGTGCATTAGCTAAATTTTAAATGTTGTATCACTAGATTGCTAATTGTGTCACTTAGGTCCTATTTGTTTCCACTTAAGATTATTATAATCTAGCTTATAAATCATAAGTGGAAACAAATAGCTCAGATTATAAGGTAACTTATTATAATCTAATAGCCCAGATTATTGTAATATAATAAGCTCAAAAAAGGAGCTTATTTCAGCTTATAGATCCACCTTTTATCTTAATGACCATAAAACTTTAGGAATATTACCCACCTTTGCCATTCATCCAACCCCCAACTCCCGTGCCTCTCTCTCCCAGGGCATTGTAGTCTTTAAACATTCGAATACAACAATCCATAACTCTGATAATCCAGGCTGCCAAACACCTGACAGCTTATTTCCCACCAGCTTATTATAAGCTAGCTTATATAATCCCCACCTATAAGCTGGATTATAATAATCTTAAGTGGAAACAAACAGGGCCTTAGTACGATTGCATTCAATCTTCTCTGTCTCCTAAGTGCCATAGTATATTTTCTTCTCTTTTAATTTATTCTTTGAATATGAGTAGTTACATATGTGTTTAGGCTCACATCTATAATTGTTCAGCCCTGTCTCTTTTCTCAATGTGAATCTAAGTATAAATAAGATATAAATCACATACAAATAAGTTTCTAAGAAACCATACACCATATTTGGAGATTTTTTTAGCAAATTATCATACTAATATTGTATAGATGATATATATCACATTCTTTTGGTACTATGTTACAATGTATAGATACCTTACTGTATATCGAAACGTCACAGAATTTCATAAACATCTTTGCAATTCCGGCAAGAATCTCTAAAAAACTCTCATTGCAAATGGGGCTTGTGACACTGATAACTTCTCTATAGCCTCTACCTAGCTCAACGCTAGTTGCCCATTACACGATCAGACAGCTCAAAAATACCAGACGACGTCACATCATATCAATCCTATATATAGCCCCCACTCCAACTAGCTAGACGTTACTTCATATCAATCCTAGGCCCGTTCTAACCAGCTACTTATCTTTTGGCTAAAGTTATATTATAGTGGCTATTAGTTTTTTCTTAGTCATTCAATCAAAGAAAACTAAGAGAAAAATAAGAGAGAGAGAAAAAAATAAAAATGTCGTTATAACTCTATGACCAGGGGCGGAACTAGAACAAAAATAACCGGGGTTCACCACTTCATCATATATATAACAATATATATAATTTTCAATCAATATTATGCCTAATAGTAATATGTCCGATAATTTTTAGCATCAATACTTCAATATGATCGATAGCAGTATATGATAATAAAGAAGTAACGATCGAAATACTTACCAAAATAAATAAACCTGATAATAATATTGGTTAGTTGCAGCAAACTGAATTAACTAAGTACGAAATCACATACAAAAAGTTGTTCAGCATTAGTAAAATACATCATCCGATCTCATTGGCCTATAAAAAAGAAAAAGTTTTTAAGTAAAAAAAAAGAATGATCAAATATAAGTAAAAAAATTACTTTTTAGTATTTGTGTTCTTTCAAATTCATAAAGCGATGAACCACAATATTATTGGTAATTTTCTATAATTCTTATTTTTTCCACATAACAAATAAGTCTATCATTTATGGAATAATCATCAAATAATTGAAAAGGTCAATTAGATATTTGTATGTTCAACAATTCAAGATGGCAACAAGGGCCAAGTGGCACTGTAGCCAGATGGCAAACGAGGGCCACCGGTGGCATCGATTTCTCACGTTTTCTTGTGAATATTTGCTGCCTGATTGGGTGTGGCTGTAGCCACGGGCGGAGCTATGTGGTTGGCCCCGATGTCACAGGACACCGGGTCCAAAAATTTTTTCTACAGGTATTAATATCTCTATTCCATACGTGAACCCCCTAATCTAAACTTAGTGCACCCGGTATTTTTTTTGAAGCCAAACAAAAGGAATACTAGCAACCTAAATTTTTATTAGCTAGCAGTACTCCATGAGGAGTCTTCACTGTCCCGCAACACACGAGATCACTGCAACACCCAGCCCAAGAGAGAGGACCGCAATAGGTCATGGTGTCTATTTGATCAATCCTGAAGCATGTCACTTCGCACAACCCTCTACACCTGTTCATCTCATATGGTTGTGCAAATATTTATTTTGGTAAGTATTTCGATCATTACTTCTTTATTATCATATACTGCTATCGATCATATTGAAGTATTGATGCTAAAAATTATCGGACATATTACTATTAGGCATAATATTGATTGAAAATTATATATATTGTTATATATATGATGAAGTGGTGAACCCCGGTTATTTTTGTTCTAGTTCCGCCCCTGGCTGTAGCGGGCGTGATGCACATCTTCTGCATGACTTTATGTCGTTATAACTCTATGACCAGTGGAAATGAATAAGTGGAAAAAAGAAAAAGCATAAAAAACCGAAAAAGCAAAAAAACTAAAAAAAGTCAAAATTAAGAAGCCAACGCGTTCATTCCGGATTTTGGAAGACGAAAGCCAGAAGCCGAAGCTACTTAGAGCAGGGCCACATTTGTTGTAACGGCAGGAGGATCTGGTACCGTGTTGAAAGATAAAAAAAAAAGGCATTGTCATTTTAGTCTTTTGGTTTCTTTAAAAATCAAATAAATATGCTAGGTTGTGACACTGATAACTTCTCTATAGCCACAGTCCAAACTAATTTGGCCAAAAATACGATGTTTCTTGCAATCTGCTAGGTTGGTGCACGCATTATTGTGGCAAGCGTACCTGCCAGTGTATGTGCATCTGCGATCGGAGCCAGCGTCGCGCGCGTCTGGACAACCGGACGGCGGTCGGCGGTGCACGTAGACGTAGGTTGGCATGGATGTCTGGGTGGCCCACACGACAAAAGGAACGCGCTGGCAGGGCAGCTGATTGGCTGCTGCTAGGCGAGGCGTTTCTCCGATCTTTCCCTCCAATTATTCGATCGATCGATCGATCGCATGCGGCGAGAAAGAAGCTGGCTGGCTAGCTGGGCCAGTTGTACGATCGAGCAAGTCGTTCCCTTTCTTCATCCACCGGTGGATCGCGCATTCATCTTTCCGGGATGCGGCGATCACGCGAGGGTTAATTGATTAATTAAGGCTCTGTTTGGATCCCTTAGGCTAACAACTAGTTGCTAAACTTTAGCCCTTGAGGATTCAAACAGGAGGGCTAATGGGTGGGCTAAAGTTTAGCCAAAGCCCCAACTAGTTGTTAGCTAACTAGTCCATCAAACCCAGCTAATGAGGGCTAAAGGACCAGCCGGATGGAAAAAAGACGTTGATACCCACGCCAACCCTCCCAGACCACCATGCATAGGGGTATAACAGACTTTGCACTGAGATAGTAGCACTTATTAGTCCTTGGATCCAAACAGGACTGGGCTAATCTTTAGCCAGCTAACTACTAGTCAACTAACAACTAGTCCTAGCTAACAACTAGTCCTAGTCCATCCAAACAGGCCCTAATAATGGAGCAAGCAATGGTGAGGTCTGAGCAGCTAGCTGGGGATCATGTCATTATAAATCTATCAAAGATGAAGGAATTACCAGTCTCCCAGACTATCTATGTCCCTGTCGCTGGTCTCCTCGCGCACCGTGTGGCCCAGGCTGGTTGTGGGCTTTGGCATCCCCCACTCTGCGCGCCCCCTCCACTCCGCGTTTCACTGGCCTGTATCTGTATGCGCCGTGTGCCACCGAAGTCTAGTGAAGCTGCCTTCGTGCACGAGTTAGGACATGTTCTTTTTTGCTGCGGCTTATGATTTTTGACTGAATTTTTTAAATTTTGGTTGTTTGATTTCATTTTTAATGTCCATTGGAATATAGACATGGGATATATCCTGGAGTCTAGGTTAGAGTTTAGATTTCCCGTCCGAAGCTAAGTACTTTGCGTATTAATTTATACTTTTGGTGCTTCAATTTTACTTTTACAGTTTACGCTTTACACTATAACTTGCTTCTTGCTTCTAATGCAATTTCCCGCAATTTATGTAGGGGTGTTTGATCTACTTAACACTTGCTCTTGGTTGGGCTGTTGCCACATTTGTCAGGTAATTTGGACCTTCAAGAAAGCAATTTTGTGATCAAAATTTTCTCTGCCTATTTCTTTCGATACCAGAGTCCAGCAGCAACAGATTTTATTTTACAGTCAATGCTTTCTTACCAGAAAAAAAGGGAATATGGAAGATGAGGTGCAAATTTATAGATGGAAGTAGCTTTGCATTTCTTTGTGATGATGTAGATGAGCTTGAGCACTATGGCCCTGTTTGGATTTGCTTATCTGAGAATCGATTTTAATCTGATCAGGATTTTCTGATAAGTCGCGATCTGAAGAATCTGCAGTTTGAAGAATCGTCGCGGTGGAAGAAACGACCCCTCGGGCTCGCGGTACAGGATTTTGGATTCCCAGTGCAAATGCCGATCTTTCCCACCGCGGCGGTTGAAAGAATCGAAAAATAATCAAAGCGTTTGGGTGGGATTCTCGCTTAATTCTACCCAGAATCGGATTTTAAGCGTATCCAAACAGGGCCTATGTTAAGGAGAAATTACGTACGGTCTCTGTAATCATGCCTTTGAAGGCCTTTGGCGAACACAATTCCCAGAAAAAAGAACTCAGGTACGGTCAGAATGCAACATATTTATAACCGTTGCCGTTTACAGTGTTGATTATGATGCGATTAACACCCATAAAAAATACAGATAACCTCTCTTTATGGGGGACCATTGAAATTATTGTTTGTGTTAGAAAAGCAAAGATGATCCAGCTTATCATGCTGTTTCCCGTTTGATCACAGAATACAGGGTAGGTGCAAACTCTCCTAAGTACTTAATAATATTATTCTCCCAAGTTATGCATCTCATCTGCCCATAGCTCTCTCTCTTCATCCCATGGCAGGCAGCGGCAGCACTGCTATTTCCACGCGGCCGACCACTAACAGTCCTAAACGAATCAAGGCTTGCATTGGGTGTTCTCCACCGACACTAGAGCTATCGCCGGCGACGGACCGCTACTTTGCAGGTACGAATTTGTTCAGTTTTGAATTTGTCTCACCAATCAGAGGTTTACTTCTGAAGATTACAAGCTCAATTGGCTCCATATAATTTTTTTGTCTTGTGTTAGATTTGTGGGAGACGATATGGTATGAGGAGCTTTGCAGCTGAAACTTAGCACCGTGCTAATTGATTAGCGTGGTATGAAATGTTCGATCTCTAATTGTGGTTCTGCTCAAAGTAGTTCCTGCGGTTGTCGACAGGTGACTGAGCTAAAATTGGAAGGTTCTATTCGTATTATTCCTGTAGATTTTCACCTTAGATAGGTACAAATATCCTTTAGAAAAATTGTAGTTGCTAATGATGTATGCTATATTGCTGCGTAGACAGATTAGACCCATTTTTGTTGGCTTCAGTTGTCAGTGGTTTCAGAATTATAGGATTTTTCCTCTATTACCATCCATCTTTTTTAATATTCACTGGCTATTTATGTGTCCAAAACTCCTTTTGATTTCAGGTACCCAGATGCTCATGCCTTTCTCTGAAGAAATGTGCCCAGTTTCAAACTCGAAGATTGGTCTCAAGATCGGCCAAACCATATATATTCAGATTAGCCTTGGTTCAGGGTGCCAGTTCAGCCATACTCGGTACATCTGATATCTTTCATGTTAGGCATGATTTTTACATCATGTCATATCTTAAACAATGGAGCCTGGCCTGTGGTAGTGCTTATATTATGACATAGAACCAGCATCGATTATTTGTCAGTGTTACTTGCATGTTTTTGTTGTGAGATGGATCTAAATTGAATCGTATGCATGCCTTCTCATGCTAACATCCTGGATTTATAGACTGCAAGTTGCTAGATCATCTACTACCTACTTCACATGATGCTACAGTTGTATGCTTAGCGCCGGTTTCCTTTATTCTGGAGAGTGGATATATGCATACAGTATCTTCCAGTATTCCTCTATGTATCTGTATATAGTCATATATATATTTAGGTGGAAATATCACAGTTCATTGATTTTTCTTTTATGAAATATGGCCTAGAGATGATATGTATGTGTTGTTTATGGAATCAGGACAGTCTTTGTGTCAGATGAATTATATTACTTTTTTTTTGGCATAGTTGTTTTTCCATGTATGACTATACACATGAGACCGTGGGCTTATAATATCCTTGAGAAAACAAAGAAAAAACATATGTTCTTGTTGAGTTTATATCTCCTAGGGTTTAGATCTAGGGGTGATGAGTTCGGGTTCTTGAGATAAAACCGAGAGGGAGAGAGGGGTACCAACCGTCCGATGTAGAGGAGGAGGAGTTGGCCATCGCGGGTTCGCTCGGTGAAGTCTGCGCACGGGCAGCGACGGTCGGGGAAGAAGGAAGACAGCGGCGGCGCAGATCCGGTGAAGGAGACGGTGGTGGTGCTTCCCGTCGCTAGAGCGCCACCCTCTCAGATCGGGCTAGGGTTTGTCGGTGGGGTTCGTGTCGGCACGATGAACCTCGTCCTCTGTGCCGCCCCGGCCCCCACCTCTATTTATGTGGCGCTGGCGACAGGGGCCCACCAGCCTATTGGGCTGGGCGTCCCCGATCAGGGCGCGGTCAAGGGGAGAGGGGGGCATTTGGCCGTTGGGCCAAATGCCCTGAGATCATTCTAACATTCTCCCCCTTGATCTCAATCTATACTTTATCTTTAATTACTTTTGCCTTTACACATTCCATCACAGATTAGTGCATAGAACATGTCTCATTGTCACGGTCAATCGCCGATAGATTCAACAGCTACAATACACCTCTCTGTTCTGAAATAGTTACTTTAATCTTTTGGGCCATCTTTTAGTCCAGGAATCATAGGCTTTCCCTTAAACCCATGCCGGCTACATGTTCTCTGAACACGTTGGGTGGTAAGCCTTTAGTAAGCGGATCCGCTAACATCTTTGCGGTACTTATGTGCTCAAGACTTATAAGTTGATCCCGAACTTTATCTTTCACAACATAGTACTTTATGTCAATGTGTTTGGCAGCACCACTTGACTTATTGTTGTGGGCATACATTACTGCGGGTTCATTATCGCAGTACAACTTAAGTGGTCTATTGATGTCGTCAACCGCTTTTAAACCGGGTATGAACTTCTTTAGCCAGTTCACCTGCCCCGTGGCCTCATAACATGCTACAAACTCGGCATACATTGTGGACGATGTAGTGACGGTTTGCTTTGAGCTTTTCCACGATATAGCTCCTCCTGCGAGAGTGAACACATATCCGGATGTAGACTTTCTATCACCTCCCGCAAAATCAGAATCTGTATACCCCACTATATGGAGTAAATCTGATCTTCTGTATGTCATCATGAGGCCTTTTGTTCCTTGCAAATAACACAAGACTTTCTTTATCAATTTCCAATGTTCTATTCCAGGATTGCTCTGGAATCTGCCAAGTAACCCGGTAACAAATGCTAAGTCAGGGCGTGTGCGCACTTGAGCATACTGTAAGCTTCCGACAGCTGAAGCATATGGAACCGCTTTCATTTGATCGATCTCATACTGGTTCCTGGGGCATTGAAAATCCCCATATCTGTCACCCTTGACTATAGGTGCAGGTGAAGGACTACATTTATGCATCCCAAATTTCTTTAAGATTTTCTCTATGTATGTCTTTTGTGACAGTCCCAATGTCCCTTTGTTTCTATCCCGGTGTATTTCGATCCCTAGAACGAACGAAGCTTCACCAAGATCTTTCATATCAAAGTTTGAGGACAAAAACTTCTTTGTCTCTAGTAGCAGACTGACATCACTACTAGCTAGTAGGATATCATCCACATACAGGATTAGGAAGATAAACTTCCCATCTTTAAACTTTGCATAAACACAGTTGTCCTCTACATTCTCTTTAAACCCAAATTTTCTTATTGTACTGTCAAACTTCAAGTACCACTGTCTTGAAGCTTGCTTTAACCCATAAATCGATTTCTTTAGGCGGCATCCCATTCTTTCATTTCCTTCCACGACAAAACCTTTCGGTTGTGCCATGTAAACATTTTCCTCCAAATCCCCATTAAGAAATGCCGTCTTTACATCCATCTGATGTAACTCTAAATCATAATGTGCTACTAATGTCATTATGATTCTGAAGGAGTCTTTACATGAGACTGGAGAAAATGTCTCATTGTAATCAATCCCTTCTCTTTGCGTAAATCCTTTTGCCACAAGTCGCGCTTTGTATCTTTCTACATTCCCTTGGGAGTCATGCTTTGTCTTGTAGACCCATTTACAGCCTACTGTTTTGGCTTCTTTAGGAATAATTTCCAAGTCCCAGACTTTATTAGTCTTCATGGACCTCATTTCCTCTTCCATGGCCTCAAGCCATTTTGAGGAATTTTCGCTTCTCATGGCTTCTTCAAATGAGGTGGGATCATCCTCCATTTGAAATTCCTCTGTATGATAAATCTGATAATCATCAGAAATAGCTGATCTTCTTACTCTTTGAGACCTCCTCGGGGTCTCCTCATTTGGTACATCTTCTGTTTGAGGCTGCTGTTGCTCCCCCTCATCTGTGGCAATAGGTTCTATAGGATCCTGAAGAACAGGTTACTCATTATCATTCATTGTTGCCACAGGAGGAACAATAACAGGTGCTGGCACCACAGTGTCTTGCACCGTCGGTGCAGCAACAGTAGGTAGTGTGAAGAATGGCTCTTGAATCATCGGAGTGGGCGCATACACCCGCTTCTCTTCAAGATCAATCTCACGAGCTACCATACTTCCTCTCATCATTTCATCCTCTAAGAAGACAGCGTGTCTCGTTTCTACAAACTTTGTATATCTATCTGGACAGTAGAAACGAAACCCTTTTGACTTTTCAGGGTAGCCAATGAAATGGCAACTTACTGTTTTGGGATCAAGCTTCCCAAGGTTTGGGTTAAATACTTTAGCCTCAGTAGGACTCCCCCACACACGTAAGTGGTTTAGTGAGGGAACTCTTCCTGTCCACATCTCGTACGGTGTTTTGGGCACCGACTTACTAGGCACTCTGTTGAGAATATGAATGGCGGTTTTCAACGCCTCCATCCATAAACTCAATGGCAGTGTGGAGTAGCTCATCATGCTTCGCACCATATCCATCAGGGTACGGTTGCGTCTTTCAGCTACTCCATTTTGCTGAGGTTCGCCCGGTGTAGAATACTGGGCCACTATTCTATTTTCCTGTAAAAACCTTGCAAAAGGTCCAGGAACTTGTCCATATGGGGTATGTCGACCGTAGTACTCCCCCCCACGATCAGATCGGACTATCTTAATCTTTAAATCGTGTTGGTTTTCAATTTCAGCCTTAAATATCTTGAATTTATCCAAGGCTTCATTTCTTTCTTTGATTGGATAAATATATCCATAACGGGAGTAATCATCCATGAATGTTATGAACGAGTCATATCCATCCACACTTTTCACAGGAAAAGGACCACAAATATCTGTGTGAATAATTTGTAGAACTCCTGTGCTTCTTTTAGCGTCTTTTTTAATTTTCTTTACATATTTTCCTTTAATGCATTCTCTGCATTGTTCTAAGTCTGAGAACTCTAATGGAGGAAGAATATCATTCTTAACTAGTCTTTCTATTCTCCCCCTCGAAATATGGTCTAAACGACAGTGCCATAATTTCGACGACTCATCTAGAGTTCTCTTTCGTTTTCTGTTTACATTCGTAGACGAGGATTCAATCACTTTCTCGCACGCGACGTTCCCATTATCGCATACGACATTCACATCATCACATAATGATAACAAATAAAGCTCATTCTGTAAGATGGCAAGACCAACACATTCTTTATTAAACATTATTTCACACTTGCCATTTCCAAAATTACAATCATAACCATCTTTGTCCAAATTTGAAAAACTAATCAAATTTCTCTGTAAAGAGGGAAAAAAAGGACATCTCTAAGTAAAAGATTGGAGCCATTAGCTAACTCTAATGAAAGATCGCCAACGGCTTCAACTTCAGCTTGGACTCCATTTGCAACTTTAATGCATCTTTCGTTTCTTTGCGTAGTCCTCGTCGAACGGAATCCCTGTAAGGAATTAGCAACATGAACAGTTGCTCCTGAGTCAATCCACCAAGTGGATTTCGAATATTGCACATACAGGCATTCATTTATAAAGGTAATAATGTTCTCACCTTTCTTTGCCATTATCATCTTTAAGTAATCAGGACAGTTCTTCTTGTAGTGTCCCGTCTTCTTGCAGTGAAGACACTGATCTTTGTCTACAGCAAATTTATTCTGTTGAGGCTGATGGACAGAGGCTTTTCCCTTATTCTTTGAGAAGGAGGTACTGTTGAAGTTCTTTTTCTTGTTATCCTTCACATAGTTGATAGATCCACCATGTGAGGATTTAGTTCTTTCCTCCTCTTGCACACACATAGCTATGCACTTTTCCAAGTCCCATTTCTCGGGCTGCATATTGTAGTTGACAACAAATGTGTCAAACTCTTTGGGCAAGGAAGCAAAAACCAAATGAATAAGGAACTCATCCTTGAGAGCCAAATCCATTGGTTTAAGCTTAGATGCCAAGTTGCTCATCCTTAGTATGTGCTCTATTATGCCACTGCCACTGCCACTGCCAGAGTACCTTTCTGTCACAAGCTGCTTAATCAGCTGTGTAGCATAAGTCTTTGAAGAGCCAGTGAACTGACTCTTTATTTTATCAAGGTACTCTGTGACAGTGTCACACTCTGCAATTGAGCCCACAATTGCAGGCTCAATTGTGTTCTTTATCACAGCCATACATTTCTTGTTGGCTGTGGTTCATTTCTTATGCTCAAGGTCATTAGACATCTGTAAGGGAGCATGATCCCTCTGTCTTTTCTGCCAAGCAGTATCATTCTCATTTTGATCCCTCACTGGTGCCATAGGCTCAGTGGGACGTGCTGTAGTGAGGACCCAGTCCACCTCAACCAAGATAAACGCTAAGTCTATCTTTTTCTTCCACTCTCCATAATTATCCCCTTTAAGAGTGGGGATCTCTCTGATACAACTCATCAAGTTGGATCTCCAGAAATAAGACATCTTTCTGAAAAAATATTTCAAATAAAGTGAGAACATAACAGGAAAAATTATATGCCTTATTTCCAATGTTGGTCAAAAATACGACATACAATTAAATCAATTTTATCTATACATTAAATCTACATCACCGTTGGGCAGAAATAGAAATAATGCATAAAATCATCAATTAAAAATTATAATACTGTTATTATCAACGTTGGTCAGAAAATAACAATATCATAATTATCTGGGATTTATGTCTATTTTTCCAAAATTAAATTCTCCCGTTGGTTCGAATTTAATAATGAAAATCAATCAACATTAACTTTTGCAGGGAAACTGTAATTATTCAAAAAATAATTCATTATACAGAAGCATTATACTGTACACATTTAATCTCTGAAAAATTAACACGTTGGTGCAAAAATTTACAGAGATTTTGGATCAAATTTCATTCAAATACACTCAAAAAAGCTTCTGAAACAATTAAATTTCATTTTCGGGGTTTACTGTGCAAAATTCCAATTCGGCCTGTTCCACGCGCGCCTCGGCCCAGGCGGCCTGTTCTCTTTTTCCCCCGCGCGGCCCAAGGCGGCCTGCTCTCCCCCGCGCCTCACGCTCGCGCGCGCGCGCTCCCCCGCGCCCAGGCCTTGCGGCCTGGGCCGGGAAAGTCCCTTCCCGCCTGGGCCGAAAGTGGCCAGCTCTTCGTCAGCCGTCCGATCGGATCCGATCTGATTGGACGGTCGACCGCGCGCGCTGCGGGGATCAAAACCCCAAAACCCTAACCCTAACCCAAAACTCGCCCGCCCCCTTGCAAAAAAATCGAAGCGGCGGCTCCCTGTCCCGCGAGGCGATGGCGGCCGCGACGGCCCCAAGTGCGAAGCGGCAGCGCGGCCCCCGAAGCGGCTCGACGGCGGCGCGGTGGCCCCAGCGAGGCGCGGCGGCGCCCGCGCGGGCGGCGACCCCAAAAGGGAGCGGCCCCGGCGGCACGCGCGCAAGGCGGCTCAAGCGGCGGCGCCGGCGGCTCCCACAAGAAGCGGCGGCGCAAACCGTGAGTCCCCTCTTCTTCTTTCTTTTGCCATTTCTAGGGTTAGGGGGGAAATCTTTGTTCTTTTCTTTTCCGCCTAGATCTACCCTTAGGTCTAGCTCTGATACCATTGTTGAGTTTATATCTCCTAGGGTTTAGATCTAGGGGTGATGAGTTCGGGTTCTTGAGATAAAACCGAGAGGGAGAGAGGGGTACCAACCGTCCGATGTAGAGGAGGAGGAGTTGGCCATCGCGGGTTCGCTCGGTGAAGTCTGCGCACAGGCAGCGACGGTCGGGGAAGAAGGAAGACGGCGGCGGCGCAGCTCCGGTGAAGGAGACGGTGGTGGTGCTTCCCGTCGCTAGAGCGCCACCCTCTCAGATCGGGCTAGGGTTTGTCGGTGGGGTTTGTGGCGGCACGGTGAACCTCGTCCTCTGTGCCGCCCCGGCCCCCACCTCTATTTATGTGGCGCTGGCGACAAGGGCCCACCAGCCTATTGGGCTGGGCGCCCCCGATCAGGGCGCGGTCAAGAGGAGAGGGGGGCATTTGGCCGTTGGGCCAAATGCCCTGAGATCATTCTAACAGTTCTTCCTCCCCCATTTAATTCTCAGCACTATTATTTCTTAGTTAGCCTACTGATCCATGGGCCCATGGCTTATATGTCAACGGAAGACATTTCTACAAGGAATATTGATCGCTGCCGTATTAATACCTTCGCTGGTTGGAACTTCCATAAGATTTGTAAGCTGCTTTAGAATTTTAGTGTGTTAGGTAGGGACCAGGCCTGTGATGAAATATTGTTCTTTTGGCAATTCGCTGCCTGCATAGAATGCTTTGTTCTCTACCTCAGCTTACGACATTGCCAAACAGACTAAACTATTTATTATTTTAAAAACATTATTTCTGTTCAGTTATTCTGTTTATGTACTCACCTTCTTATACAAACCTTCCTTGGACCAGTATAGTTCCCCTTCCATATTGTAAGAGAATTACATAATCATTATTTCTGTTCAATTATTCTGTTTATATATTCACCTTCTTATACAAACCTTCCTTGGACCAGCATAGTTCCCCTTCCATATTGTAAGAGAATTTCATAAGCATGGACCATGAAATTATTTACTGCATAGCTTACTTTCCTTTTGCATTCAATTATATTATGTAAACTTTTTTTTGTGTTTTTGCTTCGAAGATGACCTGAAAAATTGAAGGTAATGGATCTGACAATCTCTATCTGTGCTACTTGGTAAATAGAAATTCATGTCTAAATAGCATTGTCTCATACAATGGGCAGGATATTGCGATCATAGCCATTTGTGGTAAACATCCTGCTTCAGAAAGTGCAGATATTACAGCTACCTCCAGGCACGGCGCCAGGTAATTGAACTATATACTATCTACTTGATACCTCTTTAACAAAACCTAAAATGAATATCTCATGGTTTAGCTCATATATAATGCCACAAAATTATTACTGTCAGGCCAACGACAATGCAAAGGCTCAATATGGATACCTTAGACGAAACTACATCTGACAGGTCTTATCTCCAAGAGTACTAGCCACGTAGGCGTGGCGCCACGCCACGCCATTATGTGAACCGAAGTAAAAGAGACGAAAATTCGTAGAAAAAAGAAAGCGTGGGGTTTTTCTGGGAAAAATCAAGGGTCTTTTCGCAATAAAAGGAGAGCGCAGAGGTTTTCCGCGAAAAATTAAGGGCCTTTTCGGAAGGAATAAGGGCCTGTTCGTAATTACATAAAACCGCGGGCTGCTACCCAGCAAAAAAATGTGTAGGGTTTTTTCTGCAAGAATCCAGGGACCTTTTTGCGAGAACCAGGGACGTAAACGCAATTACCGGAAAGTGCAGGGACTTTATCGCAAAAAAGCTCACCCGGCCGTACGAAAATCCCTGCGGACACGCGGCGGGCGACGGAGCGCTGGTGGCGACGTGGCAGGGGCGAGCGACGGGGAACTCCCCCAGCTTTGTATACGGTAGTATGTCATTTCTGTTCTAAGAGTTGCCAAAATCAAATCTTCGCTATGACAATTTCCTTTTTTTTTGTTCCTACTATAGACATGAATGTTACAGCTATAGGTCATATGAAATATTTTGCTCTATGTTGTCCTTCGCGCTGCCTACCTTATCACATATGTGCAAAGTGGCCGGTATTTTGGATAAGCATCAACTCGCTTTTCCGCATGCGCAAGTAGGGGTGAAAACGGGTCGGGTTAATCCCGACCGATCCGGCATCGAATCCGATTGGTACCGAATCCGACTAGTACCGAATCCGGAGAAAAAAATATGGGTTAGGATATGGTAACAGCAATATCCGTCCGAATCCGAATATCCGTCCGAATCCGATACATCTTCAAGTTTGATTTCAGGTTAGTGCTACTATTTGACGTTTCATTTTCTTTTGCAATGGTAAAATAAAATCTTCCACATCAGCTATTAAACAGTAACATCAAGTCAGTGCGTCCTACTCCATTTACTGCAATGTATGCATTCCTTACAAACAAGTAGGGGTGCAAACGAAATGGGTTAATCCCGACTGATCCGACACCGAATCCGATTGGTACCGAATCCGGAGAAAAAATATGGGTTAGGATATGGTAACAGCAATATCCGTCCGAATCCGACCCGTTTTCACCCCTATGCGCAAGGAGATGCATAAATGTGTATTTTATGGATTAATCTGGATGTCAAAGTACTGCTCTCTTGATGCAACCATATCATGGCTGCCTATCGGTGTTTACTTGTTTACCCTACTAGGCGATAATCCCTGCTTTTGGCACTTCGATTTACCATTTCATTTATTCATAGTTTTTTTTAAAAAAGACAACAATAGAGAGATCAAGTGCGATTCTTCTATTTTAACGCACGAATGGGTTCTTCGTTGTTGCTCCAAAATACTATATGCGCCACATACCTCCCGATATAAGTTGGCCTGTGTGTTCTATAGAGAATTTCCTCAAGAAAGATATAAAACACCATCCACAACAAGCCACAACGTGCCACAGCATACGAACCCGCACCTTACTCCCCTAAAAAAATATCGCATTGTGTGTTTTTTTTTTGAAAACTAAAATAAACGATTTTCTAAATTTAAAACTGTATGCATCATGGAAAAACATATGGGAAGTCACCAGCTAAGCACAAAAATATGGCACAGATGGGCCGTTGCCCTCAGGTTTGTCCGTGGGCCACAATCACTGGGCTGGGATAAGTCGGTGTAGTGGGTTAGGTACTCAACAAGTAGAATGACAGCGAAAAAAGGACTAGTAGAACAGGCCCGAGTCACGACGACTCACACGTACGGCCACGTGCATCGGAATCTCTAGGTCCAGCAATTGTTTCTTCCCTCGGTTTGTTCGCCGGCGTACGACGGCCGCACGTACTATTGCCTCTCAGGCGAATGGGGCTTCCCTATCCCCATCTCCCTATTCCCCTCCCTATCCCCTCAATCTAAACCATCCATTCCTCATCCAAAGGCTACTTTTTATTTATATTTGCACCATTTCTCATCCATCATAAATAATAAACAAAATACAGAAAAAAATTTAAATTTATTTTTTTCTTGTATTTTTTTGTTATAATTTTTTACAGAAAAAATAAAATTATAATAAAAAATATAGAAAAAATAAATTTAATTTTTTTCTGTATTTTGTTTATTATTTATGATGGATGAGAAATGGTGAAAATATAAATAAAAAAGTAGCCATTGGATGAGGAATGGATGGTTTAGATTGAGGGGATAGGGAGGGGAATAGGGAGATGGGGATAGGGAAGCCCCATTCCTCTCAGGCACCACATATCCGCATCCGGTATCCAATCTTGACTGTTGACACATAGGCACATAGCAAACCCTTCGCCTTGCAGCTAAGCCCCGCGCACAAGTCACTTCGGCTCCCGGTTTCTTCGGAGTCAAAAGCCATGTAAAATATATCAACTTCTTAATTTTTAATGTTTTAGTTTTTATCCTTTTCAGTTTTTGCTTATTCTTCTTTTCTTTTACATTGACTATAGAGATATGACGATGTTTTGTTTTGTTATTTTATTTTATTTTATTTTAATTAAATAACTTAGAAAAACTAACCGTCGTTATAGTGTAATTTCAGTCAACAGCCGAAAACTATAGCCATAAACCGGATGGAGCAACCCTTAAAAATCATTGGGGGCGTTTTTTACTGTGACTTAGTAGTGTTTAGCTGTGATTTATTAATCTAATAAATAATGTTTGATGGAAAATTTAAAGCCAAAATTCAGCTGGAAAATAGAACAAAACAGGACTATTTTCTGATCTGGTAAAGGGCTCGAACAGTATTAAGCACAGCTCGAGAAAGATCAATTAATTGGGCATGGGTTAGATGGGTGACGGGCACGTCGATAAACAGACAGTAGGGGGTCTTTTTTTGCTGACTTTCAGCTATAACTTATTAGTTAAATAAATAGTGATTAACGAGAGAATTAAAAACCACTAAAAACAAAAATTTAAGGTCTTGGTCTAGTAACAAACACCAAACGTTCCAGCCCCCAACTACCAAGCCTAACAAAAGTACACAACATGAGGAAACCCTAGATGGTTTTAAGTAGTTTTTAGCTTTAGAGTTGGTTTTTGAAAGAAGTGGTTTCTTAAGATGATTTCTATAAATAATTTATAGAAGTCACTATAACTACCGTTTTGAATAGAATAACGGATATCACTTCCTCTCTTAATCTTTTTGGTAATCAACTAAAAGACACCACTTTTCAATAGAACCTAAAGCTACTTAATTTAGCTGTACAATAGCTATTGCAGCTACCAAACGTAGGTTGTCCAGCTAATGGTCCTAACGCTTAGATTAATTGCTTTAGTCACTTGTAGCTTGCACGACCTATGAATGTTCAATCATCGTCCAAAACCCTCGATCAATCTAAATAGTAAACCCACAATTTCGGCTATAACTCACATATGCAAATTATTGTAGCGACAGATACCAGTACACAAGGCCATCTCCAGTGTAGCAAAATATTGATGCCAAGGAAGGAGAGAGAGAAGCATCGACGCAAGCATATTTGAGAACGCGATGCCAAACAAAAATTCCTGAAATTGACGCACATAACTGAGCCCCATCTAAATCAATGAGCACTAAAAAACTAATCTGACACAAGCAAGAAAAGGGCAGCATCCTTTCAATCATGTACAGTTGGAATGTGAAATAAGCAGCTGCTTTGATATATTGTACCTCTATGGTTTCATTTGACATTGTGAAACCTTATGCACCTGCAAACTGCAAATATGCGATACCTTGTTCCCAGATTCAACAGCACAGTAGAGGAGTTAGGCACATTTGGCAAGTTATGTCTGTGAGCTCACGAATTATTCATCCTCAAGTACGATGTAAACTTAACACAGAGCAGTGAATAGAAGAATAGCAGGATTGAAGTTCCTTGTAAGATGCAAATAGTACATTTTCATATCGAGTAATCTGCTGATAAGGGAAATTCAAGAGCACCCAAGAACGAGCAAAGAAAGGCCTGAAGGGCATACTGCATGCAGGTGATGAGCAGGGTCACTGATGAGATCTAACAGTAACCAGCGACTAATCTGGAATTCAGGAACCAACTCAAGTCAGGGAAAAGTGTACAGATTATGGATTCTTAACGAAGATTGGTTTCATTAGGGAACTAGGGAATTTGGGAAAGAAGACAGATTAGGGAATTTGTGGGTCTACACTAACCTGGCAGCTAATCTAACGGGCCACGACGAGAATGGAATCATGGAAGGGGTTGTGGTGGAAGCCGTCGTGGGCGCCGGCGCAGCTGTGGTGCAGGGGAAATGGCGGCGGTAGGGAGAGGAGCAGAGAAGCGGCGACTCTGGGAGAGGCAGCGTAGGGAGGCGCGGCGCTGAAGATCGGTGGCGGCGGGGAGGTCGGGGTGGCGGCGCACAGGAAGGACGACGATGGAGTAGTAGGAAGGGAAAATTGCTCTCATGCCACAAACTTAATAGCCATCCTCTCAAATGCCACATAGTTAAGTGACTTTGTTAGTATGCCACAAACTTGAGTATATTGTCATTTGTTTTGCCATTTTCAGGGATTTTGCATTTTCAAGAATTAAACCTGGGGTTATTATCCAGCCGGTCCCACCAGTCAGAGAAATGGTAAAACAGAGCAGCAACGGAGCAACCGGGCAAAGCAGAGGAGGTGCCAGGCGGTCGGGGCAGGCGGCGTCGCCGGCGGGGGTCAGCCGGGGAGACGACGGCGACCGGCAAAATGAATGGTCCCGGCGGTGAGGAAGCTCAAGGAGCCAGCTGCTCCGGCCGGGGAGGTGCTCAGACGAGTTGGCGGCTGCGCTAGGCGACCGGTGATGAGGGGGAAAAGGGGCGCGCGGTGGCCGGATGGGAGAGGGAGGGAGCAAGGGCGCGCGTGAGTATGAGCATGATACCTGGAGCTCACCCGAGCGGTTGATTCGACCGGAGGGCGACCGAGGCGAGTCGGCGACAAGCTCAGGCGGCGGCGCGGGGAGGCCACCGTGGCGGGGTCGCCTCGGCGGACGAGAGCATAAGCCGGTGGTTGGGGAGGCTTCGGGTGGTGGAGGTGTCGCTCCCACCGCGCTGAATTGACTCGGGACTGACTGAGGAAGAAGCGGCGGCGGCAATGGCGGCGGCCAGCCGGAAGAGAAGACGGAGAGGGGCTGCCGTTTCAAGCGGCGATTTCTCAATTCCTTGCGTGGGGAGGCCGTGGACTACAGGGGGCGTCCCACCGCGCCCTTGCTCCCTCCCTCTCCCATCCGGCCACCGGCGCCGGCGGGGCGGCAGGGCCCGAGGAGCAGCGGCGCGAGGGAGGAGGCGAGCTCGTCGAGGTCGAAGCGGAGGAAGAGCTCGCGGAGCTGCCGCAGCTGCTCGTCCCGGAGCCGTGTTCGCCCGCCGTCGGCCGAGGCGAGATCCTTGCCGCCGGCGCCGGGGAGTTGGCCGCGGGTCGTCGTCGTCGTCGCGTGCCGAATAGGAGGGTGGGACGGCTGGATAATACCCAGGTTTAATTCTTGAAAATGTAAAATCCCTGAAAATGGCAAAACAAATGACAATATACTCAAGTTTGTGGCATACTAACAAAGTCACTTAACTATGTGGCATTTGAGAGAATGGCTATTAAGTCTGTGGCATGAGAGCAATTTTCCCTAGGAGGAACACGAGCAGATTGGTCGGGGTTAACAGAAAAGACCTAACGGCGGGGGGAGCGGCATCTACCTACAATAGCGTCCACGTAAAAGAAAGACCTAACGACGGGCAGTCGAGTCCTCGTTACGTGGTTTGTTGACGTTTAATTTTTCTTTGGGGCCATAAAGAGATATTTGAAACACCCCAAAAATTTGAAATTTTTGAATTTTTTTATGAATTTTGATTAAATTCGGATTGCTTTCCTTTTTTGGCAAAACCTATTGAAAATACGCTTTCTATTTTCGGCAATTACGCCTCCACCTCTCCACTGGCGCCGCTCACGTGCAGACGCCTCCCCGCTGCCTCCGCGTTCACCTCTCGCCGCACGCCTTGCTGCTACCACGCAGGATATTTTGCCGCGGTCTACCTTCGCACGCCCTCGGTCAAGCGGTCCCACCCGCCAGCCTCCCCTCCCCACTCTTCCTTGCCCCGTGCGCCACCGCATCCGCATTCATCTCCCCTTGCCGCAGCCCCTTCCTCTCGATCCTTCTCTGCCCGAGTGTGTCCAAGTCAAGGTGGGGTCAAAGACTTGCAGGGGAGACGCGCTGCCTCTCTCTCTCACCCCCTCTGCGCTGCTCCAGTGCCTTCTTCCCCCTTCTCAGCGTGAACCCAACGCAGCCAAAAAAATATCTTGTAGAGAAACCGACCTACTCGGGCTATAAAACCTAATTCCCACTTCCTCGAGTCTTCTAGCACCCTCATAAACCTACTTCCACAACCGATTGAGTTCTTGTCGCCCCTGCTGCCGGCAATCGCCACCCCTAAGGCCGGTAAGCCCTAAATGCAATCTCTCGAATTTGTCAACCATTTTCCAATTCCATACTCTTATACGGTCTCCATTGTCTCTGGATCGTGTTGGTGCACATATTAGAGCGAAAGCATTTGTCTAATGGCTTGGCGGCGGAAGCCGCTGTTGGTCGAGGTGACCTCACCGTGGCTAGGCCATTTGAGTTATCTTTGAGCTAACCCGCCACTGTCAGTGTGTGTCCTTAGGTCCCGTAGATGGTGAAAATGCTTTCAATTTGACGCCGCCGTGATGCTCACTGCTTTCCCGCCCACCGCTAGCCACCGCCATTTTCTTACTCGCTCCCCAAGTATCCAAAATGGAAACTTAACCCTTAACCGCACCTTCGGGTAGAACCACTCCTTCTCAAGTGCTTCGCCGCCGCCGCACCACTGCAGCGAACTTTCTCTGTTTCCCGCCGGGAGTGCCGTCTGGAGGTTGAAGACGACCTCCCGGGGGCGACGTGGCGCTATCTCAGCCGCTGTCGTCGGTTCATCTAGAGCGTCCACCTACGTTTGAATCCCGACCGTAGATTCCCCGCGGTCTCATCATCCGAGCGCCCGCACTCGCCCTATCATCTCCGTTCGTGCTGGCCGCGCGTCGCCCATCGGGCGGACGTGCGCGTTCGTGCACCGGGTCGGGTGATCTCCCGCACGTGGGCCACGGGTCAAACGGCCGTTTGACCGCGCGCACGCGCCGTTCGGGCCGCCGGCCGAATGGGCCGTTTGGCCGTGACCGAACCGCACTGTTCAACCAAGCCAGCCCATTACTGTTCATGTGTATTAAAAATTCAGAAAAATCCCCAAAAATACCAGAAAATCCAAAAACTCCAAAAATACACCATTTTGTCCAGTTTAATATCCCAAATTCAAATTTGGCATCCATTCTTCCAAATTTAAATTCTAAAAATTTACATTTCACCATTTCACAAACTTAACTCTTCAAATTCTGTTTCCACTGTTCCACCCAGTTCAAATATTATAAATTCAAATTCCACCGTTTCACCAAATTCAAATTTTATAAATTTAAATGACATTAATTAAAATTTAACCCTTACGTCATAGTCAGCTCTAAATAAATTCAAACACTTTCGTTACTCAAATTAAATCCTAATAAAACCTCAAATTCATCCAAATCAAAAAGCGACCATCCATTTCTAAATCTTCATCCCTTATTCCCGAAATTTATCCAACACCTATCACCCTTCGTTCGTCTTGAACACATCAAATCCGATCCTCGCCTTGTTAGTCAACTAAGCCCCACTAAACTCCGATCACCCACCCAGCCCATTTCTTTTTATGTTATTTCTTGTTTTTAATTGCATTTTGTTCCCAGCTTGCATCTCGCAAGGCAGGAACTTGTTGGACCTTACTTTTGCGCTAGTGAACGGACCAAGTGAGTTGGTCGACTGAAGAGCAGCAAAGGCATTTGAGGCTAGACCAGCAGATCAAGAGCAACGAAGAAAAGGCAAGTTACATGTTTTTGATCATATTGAATCCCATGACATTTATATTATTTAATGTATTTTCATTATGGCTAGTTGCAAAACGTTAATTGCGTAAAATAAAATGTTTAGAATGGCATGCTATTTAGATAATCCTACCACTGAAATATGCCATGTTTTAATTGATGGTCATATTCACCTTGACAACCTTAGTAAGAATTAAAGTATTGTACAAATGTATATACGATCATCTCATTCAACATTGTACACTAATAAGTGACATTGGCCGTGGGCCGGTAGAGTTTTAAAATGACTTGGATCTAAGGTAAAGAGGTTGGTGAGGCTCCGAGTTGCGGATTTAGCCCACTGCTTTATCTTAGAATTGGACTTCGGGTAGAGAGGTTGGTGGGGCTCCGGGTAACGGATTTAGCCCATCGCTTTACCCGGGGATGGAGGCTGGTTTGAGTTGGTGGTGGTGAGTGCTGTTGAGCACAGGGGAAGCTATGGTTGAGTGCCTCAGGTGAAAAATATAAGGACAAGAACCTTGTGCCAAGTAACAGACATAGTGACCGCTCAAACCACAGGAGTTGACTTGTCAACACTGGTTTAGTAGCTGCTCAATTTGATTGAAACTCTACAGGATGAGATGACAGGATGCCGGGGAGTTAGGTATGCTGCGGGTACCTAACAACGGTAGTAGACACTTAAAACGGCAGGGAGAAGTTGTTTAATTTGTGGCCGTGACTGAGTGATGCTATCGGGTAGAGCCTATATAGAAAATTGAGTAGTGAAACGACCTGGCTTTCTTAACTCTTTAGCGGGAGTTAAGGGATCGTGTGGGTAAAGTTGAGCAACTCTGCAGAGTGAAATAAATGGTATTCGAATACGCCGTGCTTCCGGTTAATGAAGCTGTGTTAATTGGGTGATTCCAACAATGAGGCATAAGTAGAGTTTCTGATGTTGTTAATTTGAGTAATGATGAGATTTTATCTGATAACAGAAAACCCCTGATCTTAAGGAGCAATTGTTTTAAAAGTTTTATTTGTTTGCAAATAAAATTGCATCCACCTTTTAATAAAACACTATACTCCCTTCCCTTGAGAATCCTGGCATATAGTTATATATTATGTTCCACATGTGATTTGCTTAGTACGGGGTTGGAGTACTCAGACTTGCAAAATCCCCCCCCCCCACAGATACCAGAAGAAAAGAAGATGCTGCGAGTGTTCGTGTTAGGGTTACGTCTACACTCAAGTGTTCCTGTGGAGTTTCTTCGGCTCTTCTGTATGTAAGTTAAGTTTTGGGCTTGGACGCCCGTATTGTCATTAACGTTGACCATTAGGTCTTATTTCAATTAAATTAACTTGTTTTAATTGTTCGTAAGCAGACTTGATACACTGTTACGCCGCAACGGAACTCTTGGGCTGTTGTGGGTCGTACGACGTCCCTGTTCCCAAAAATAGGGGCGTTACAAGTACTAGTAGTGTGCCCGTGCTAACGCTACGGTAAAATACAAAACAAGATAAAATTTGTAAAAAATAAAACGAACAATCAGATTCATTAAGATTCACGTCTTATATATTGTATAACCAAATATTTTTGTCACATAATTTTTTAAAATTCGTAGCAACGCATGGGCATTCCGCTAGTAGATTACAAATGATGACATTTTAAATCAACCACTCTAGAATGAGATCATCAAAAATTGCTTCAGGTTAACATGAGAAATGGGTACAACATCTCAAGGATTCTGACCTCCAACTGCGAACGCACAAACATAAGAAACCTCCGTAGGCGGATAGACTATTCTGGACAAAAAGAAAAAAGATGAAAGCCTAAGGTTTAGCAGAAAGGATGCACAAAACATGATTGTCACACAGCAATGAAAAGATGCAACTTGCATCAACAACACCGTAGTTATTATCAGTTTTTTTTCAAGGGTTCTAAAATTTAGTGGATATTCAGGATCCCTTCAAATTTCATAAGACAAAAGGACAAAAAACCATCAGAGCGAACAGAGGACTGAGAGTGACCATGTCCCAGATGAAGCTCACAGTAAACGCAATTTCCCAGTAACTGAATCTATGTATGCTTTCCTCCCTGCACCACAAGATCATGCTATAGTATGCTCTGCCATAGTGCCAAACAATTCTAAAATCATTGTTAGGCTTCATGGGCATGGCAATGATTTAACTATTAGTGTCAAATATTGGATAAACAAGCTGAGGCCCATCCTCATTTAATAGAATTAGCACAAGAAAATTGCAAGCCAAATTTCCAAGTCATGACAAATACTTGTTTCATTAGCATTACCTTCACACTAAACAGTAGCATAAGTTCATTAATCACAGTATCACACTAAACATACAGTAACATCATACAAGACAACAACATGGATCAGAGTTCTATTTACCTTCGAAGTACATGTAGACACTGCCCTTGTGGCGCCACGGCTTGTGCTGGCGGACGATGACGGCGGGCATGACTTTCTTGCAGAGGTTAGGCTTGCCCTTGTTTGACAGTGGCCATGACCATGTCGCCGACGTAGGCTGATGGTAGCCGGTTGAGCCTGCCCTTGATGCCCTTCACAAAGAATGAGATGGCATAAAAAAATATATCAATGACTTGAAAAGATAACTAAACACCATGTTGTGTACACAAGGGTACTGTCCAGACAAAGAAAGGAGATTGTTTTATTTTGAAGCACTACATAACTAAACCAGACATATCACCTTATAGGTTTTGTCCCCAAAGAAATGGATCTCTTGGAATTCCTCGAGATATCTCAAGCAGTAGGTCTTGTATCATGAATTTTGAAGGATGCGGATCAAAGCACACAGCCAACATGTACTTACAACAGTACCAGATTTTGCAGCATTCCAACCTCTTGAGGAATTAAGCCACCAATGTGGTTATTGGACAAATCACTGAAACAAAGAAAAAGGTGCCCACATTACTCTCAAAGGAACATAGTAGATATTTGAGCACCTATAGGTGAGATGGTGCTTACATCTCCATGATGCTCCTCAAGTTTCCAAACTCAGCAGGAATGTATCCAACCAGATTATTCTTGCTCAAGTTGCTACAGAAATAAGGGAATGCTGTCATGACAAGATACAAGAATTTCAACAAAAAATGGTAGGTTATATGACTTACAGTCGCAAAAGATGTTCTAAGCTCCCAATAGCTGAGGGAATGGAACCAGTGATCACATTACAGGATAAGTCCCTAAAGATATATATTCATGTATCACATCATAGCATAAAAAATACTTGCTTAAGAACAATTACCAATTAACTGCTGGAACTTACAGTGTGTCTAAGTTTTTCATTCTTGCTAGCTCAATGGGAATTGCTCGATTAAGATAATTTGATGACAGATTCCTAACACAAATCATTAGGCAATATGATTAGAAGCGTTTATTTATGGCTGGCTGGCAGAAAAAATCAGCCTACTCTAAACACAGTAGAATCTAAAATCGTAGGAACCACTTACAAGTAAGTCATGCTCTCAAGCTTGTGCGATGAACGTGGAATTGTCCCATTTAATTTGTTGCCATAAGCATTGCTGCTACAAGAGCTAACTGGTTAAGTATCCAGACACCAGAGATGCTATATAACTTCAGGAAAACAAATGAAACTTACAAGCTAATTAAATTTACGCATGAGCTTATATTATCAGGGATTGGTCCTTCAAGGTTGTTGTTTGCAAGGTTCCTGTGATAAACAAATGACATGGACCACTGACTGAATTAGCATTCCAGGTAGGTATTATATACTAAAGGATGAACAGAATTATACTTACAAGTCAAACAAGCCTGTGAGTTTTCCAAGCTCGGGTGGAATGAACCCAGTCAGCAGATTGTCATTCAGTTCCCTGAAATCAGATACCGTGTCAACATGGGTAGAACTCTTAACTAATTAACTATCACGAAACAAAGAAATGCAAAGTTACACACTTACAAGTAATCAAGTGTCGACATATTACCAAGCTCTGGTGGTATTGGGCCAGTTAGCCTATTGCCTTGCAGGTATCTATCAGTACAAGATACTGTGACATTAGTAACTTCTTGTGATTAAAAGAAATAGAGATTTCACAAGAGAATTTTCTCTCGGTGAAAACTAAGAGCATCAATCAATTATAAATACATACAAAAAGAATTTGCAAGCTTACAATTTTTCAGTGTATGTCAAGTTGCCCAATATAGATGGTATTGGGCCAGACAATTGGTTGAAACTCAGATCCCTGGATCAATGCAAAATAAAATATCATTTCAAAATAATGTTAATTTCTCGCATTTTAGGGCTGATGTAATTCCTCTGTGGTCATAAATCAAGAGAAGCACAGCAGTTATCATTGAACTTACAGCACTGCAAGCACCTGCATAAGGCCAATCACTGATGGAATAGGGCCAGATAACTTGTTCCCTTGCAAAGACCTGGTACAAATAGTAAATGATATTTCAAGTCATCACTTGTTTAAGTTAAGATAAATTAAGCATCTGTTTTTATTGGTGAAATGACTACCACATACAATGTAGCCACTTGCAGGAAACCAATGTTGAATGGGATTTCTCCAGTAAGCTGATTGTAAGACAAATCCCTAAAACACCGATTATTCCAGAGAATCTATTATAGCTGAAGTTCCTGCAACAAAGATTTCAGATCAATCGGTTGATTCTGCAACCAAAATTTTTAGTAGGAGGTGTTCCAATAGACAAAAATGCACTCACAGATATTTCAGGGAGTGCAACCATGGCAATGACGGTGGTATACTCCCCTCGAACTTGTTGGCTGCTAAATTTCTGCAAGAGAACACCATACCATGGTCACATCATTCATAGTTCATAGTTAAGTATTTAACCCAATTCAAAGGGGATAGCCAAAAAGGGAAAAGAGAATGTACAAGTATTCCACACTTGGGGGCAAAGTGCGAGGGATTTCACCAGCAATGTTGTTAAAGCTAACATCCCTACCATCATCATGCAGAAAAAGGAGCAGAAACCAAACATTGAATCAAGAATGGCACAATCATGACCAGTCAACAGATTTCACAAATTTTGTAACAAGAAGCTCACAGCTCTTTCAACGAGTGGAACTTGAGCAGCTCTGGGCCAAGCCACCCGCCAACCCTGAGCCCACTAATATTTCTGCATGTGAGTAACAGAACAGCAAAATACTCAATTTAATTAATCATCCCTATAAATTGCAGGCAAAACTGATCGGTAAGGTAAGAATTAACTGAAGAATTACATAGCAACAACGGACGAGCCCTTGCAAAAGACACTGTGCCACGGTCCACGTTCACCGCCCCCACCGCAGGGGTCTCCACCCTGGAATGTCCACCCAGAAAGCTTCCGCGGCGACTTCAATGTGTGATATAATTCCCAAAGCCCTATTGCTGTGAAGTAACCAAGAACAGCAACAAAACAAACACAAGGCAGCGAACCCGTTAGAACCTACTGCTTTCAAACTTCAGAGCAGCAAGATACATACACAAACAACAGGATGGCATCACACGCAGCATTGCACAAAGGGGAGTACTTTACAAGCACACAAGCATGCAGACTCTTAATATGGCACATAAGCACCTTCATCAATGCGGCCAGGGCCAAAAGTAACACGAACACTAATCCCAAGTGTGAGCACAAACAGATAACCATCACGCAACCATAGCCAACGACCACAAACAACACACCTGCGCGAGAATGCACAGACACAAGCACATGCGCGTGCAAGCGAGAGACGCGTGCGCTTGCGCGCGCGCGCACTCACACCGATCAGATCATACATTGACAAAATATGCACAACAGATACAGAGTTGAGCTTATAAAAAAGCTGCAATGTGTTAGTCTGATATTATCATTCGCATAACACTATCCATTACAAATTCTTTAACTTACATTGTTACGTACTAAAGATTCATGGGAAAGTTCTTATCAATGCGTTTAAAGCCGGTGTCTTTGATTCTCAAGAAGCAAAGGCATGATACAGGGCATATGCTAGTTAAAACAGACCCGATTCAGAGCTTTTCCTCATCTGCTGACAGCACCCCTGCATATGGAATCACACAAAAGCATTCAGGTCATACAAAATTCGTTGGGTTATTTTGAGAATTTCAAAAACTTTTTTTAGATGATAATTTCAGAACCTAGAGTTACCTGGAATGCAGAATTGCGGCCACCTTCGAGAATATATCAACAACAGGAGCCTAGTTGAGAGAAGTGAGCAAAGCAAAAAATAATTACCTCAACCCCTCGTCCCAGTTCTTGTACAGCAGAAAGGCCTGACTGGATCCCTACAAACTGGATCTAAAAGTGAAAAGTATGCATACTGTCACTTACTCAGTTTTGATTACAAGCGATCACTGCTAATCAAAACTAACACTGTCGACATCAAGCAAATACAATAGCTCTCAAGAGATCCCTACATGACCGAATAGATTGCCAGCCTACGTATCAACTTAATATTCCTTAAGATAATGATTCCAGCTACGGATTAGCGGCTTGCCCATAATAGCACGGGCACACTATGTTGTCATGAATTTGTAGCAGGATTAACAGCATCAACAACATGGCAAGCACTGATTATAGATTCAGAATGATCAGAAACCGCACCTGCTTGAGAGAGATGGGGAAGGTGAGCTTCCCGGACGCCTCCGGTGCGCGGACAATCACCTTCACGATGCCCCTCCAGCTCCAGCAGACGCCGGCGCACGCAACCACGTCCCGGCGGCACGGCCACCACCCCTCCGACTCCTCGATCCTCACCAGCACCTCCCGCAGGAGCTCCGGTGGCAGCTGCTCCCAGCAGCTTTGCCGCAGCGCGTCAACCGGCTCCATCGCCGCCACTCGTCGGACGCGGCCCGACCGGTGGGACAGGGACCGCACGCCGTGCCGGGAGATGGCGCCGATCTCGCCCTTCATCTCCTGAATCATGCTCCTGAAAGACATCGCCTTTCTTGTCCTCCTAACCAAATCAGCTGGCGGCGGCGGCGGAGGAGGGAGGGGAGGAGGCGGAGGAGGGGTGGGGGAGGAGGAGGAGGCGGCGACGGCGGAGGAGCGGGGGAGGAGGCAGCGGAGAAATCAGAGGGGAGGAGGCGCACGGGTTCGGTGGGGGAGGCCGGCGGCGGCGGAGGAGGAGGGGTGGCGTGGGGGAGGATGGGGGGAGGCGGAGGGAGGATGGGGGAGGCGCGGGGGAGGCGGAGGGAGGGGAGGCGCGGGGGAGGCGGAGGAGGCGCGGGGGAGGAGGGGGGAGGCGCGGGGGAGGCGGAGGGAGCGGAGGAGGCGCGGGGGCACAGGGGAGAAGGGGAGAGGGGAAGGAGGTGGGCGGCGGCGCGAGAGGGGAAGGCGGCGGGCGCGAGAGGGGGATGCAGGGAGGCGGCGGTGGCGTCTCGTGTTGAAGCCTCGCGTTGAAACCTACGTTCCATCCAGGCCGCACGATTGGGTTGAAGTCAGGGAGAGTTTTTTTTAGCCCTTGATTTTAATGCAGACAATTTGCTGAGTGCATTTTTGTGGGTGCACGAAGGTTGGTGCTCTCAGCGGGGGACGTATTCTTGGGTGGACTGAGTGTAATTTCAATTGGTCAATTATAGTAGAGATTAACAACCAAAAATTGTTGACGGTCGTATTAATAATAAAAATTCTAATGGTGCCAGTGATCCCAATGTTATTTGGCTTAACGTGTAAAAAGTATGGTGACGATATTTACCACGTACCATTACTGGTTTATGGCCCAGATGTGTGTACGGTGACTCCCAACAAATTTTTCCCAGAATCCGCGCGGTATAAAAGGAAGTATGAATCCTTAAAACTACTGCTTACCTCCTCTGTGGGGGGTCGAAAATCTGGACCTTTTATTCATGAAAGCCCCCTGTCCCGTCTCTAGAAGGTCGAAACCGGACCTTTCCTTCCTCGAAGACGCTCCGTCCCACCGAATCGGAACCCTCCGACTCACTGGCCCCCGACGCCAGGGAGGAGTCATACGTCACCCTACACGTACCCGGGAGACGACCACACGGCGCCTGGACGACGTGTGGCCCCCGCGCACCACACGCCCCATCAACCCTCCGCGACAGGGACACCGCCACGCGGTCCACGCCCCAACCGAACACAATAACAACGGGCGGGCACGGCACGAGCACGCCCCCGGCCAATATTTATACACCCCGGGCATCGCACGCAACCCTCGACTTCAACGCGTGCGCGCTTTGTCCAGATTCCATACGGACAAGAAGGCACGCCCCTCCACTTGCCCCCACCTCGTCGCATCCGCCCGACGAGCCCGTCCCTCAAGGTTTTCCTCCCGCGGCGCGCGGAGAAGATGGGCAGCCTCGGCGGCGAGGAGGCGGCGAGGCCCGCGGGGGCCCGGCGGCCGCGGTTCCTGTGCCTGCACGGGTTCCGCACCAGCGGGGAGATCATGCGGAAGCAGGTGGTGGGGAAGTGGCCCGCCGACGTCACGGCGCGCCTGGACCTCGTCTTCGCCGACGCGCCCTTCCCCGCCGAGGGCAAGTCCGACGTTGAGGGCATCTTCGACCCGCCCTACTACGAGTGGTTCCAGTTCGACCAGGTTCGGCCCGCCCCGATCGGCTCGTCTACTCCTCCTCCTTTCCCCTGTCAGTTTGGCTGGAATTCGTAGCACTCTCCGTTCCTTTTCCTCAAATTTTTTTTTGCTCTCCGGCGAGTGTCGGCTTTGCGGATCTGACTTTATTTTCCCGTTATATTCATGGATTTAATTCTCTCTCCTTTTTCCTCCTTATTTGGAACAGGGTTTCATGGAGTACAGGAATTTCGACAAATGCCTGGCTTACATCGAGGAGCTGATGATTAAAGAAGGGCCCTTTGATGGATTGATGGGTTTCTCCCAGGTAATAACATTGGAATTAATTCTCCTTCGAACATGTATGAACATATATGGCGACTACTCTTCAATTAACTACTGCAAATTGTCATGATAATATCAGGGTTCGATTCTATCTGCCGCGCTTCCGGGGCTCCAAGAACAAGTAAGTCGATTGATACCACTAAATCTTACCACATCAACTCAAGTTCTTAGATATGGTGATACAGCCACAGCTTTGTTCAGCGTATTAACTCTGTATACTTTTATTGGCAGGGGTTGGCCCTGACTAGAGTTCCTAAGATCAAGTACCTGGTAATCATAGGCGGCGCCAAGTTCCAGTCGCCGACGGTGGCCGAGAAGGCGTACGCCAACAAGATCAAATGCCCCTCGCTTCACTTCATCGGTACTTCAATCTCTTCTTCAGAGAGAAGTCCATTGTTATGCCTGTTGGTTGTTGGCTAGTGTAGTAGTACTTTCTTCCTTGCTTTATTGGTTGCTTCCAAGCTGGTGTTTGCGTATGGCTGTCTGTTTATCCTTTTTATATTCCACCCGGCGCGTCTTCTTCATTTGTACTGGTGTTTATGTGCTTTAAGCAGTGTGGATAAAATACTCACACCAACTGTATGCTCCTTTTGCGTCACGTTTTCATGAAAAGATTCCAAAAATTCTATATATTCCAGGAATATATTCTAATGATGGTAATTAGCAGGTGTTTAGTGACGAACAATCTATTGTGAGATCAATCTATGGCGTAATTTACAGAAGAACAATCTATTGTGAGAACTGAGATCAATCTATACTGTAATTTACAGACGAAAAGTCTTTTGTGAGATCAAGCTATGACGTATTATTCATGACATCGTTAGTTTCTTGATATATGTGGTCTAGTTCTCATATCATTCACGTAAAATATTTATTTTGAACTATTTGTAGCCTTCTAGTGGTAGTTGAACTGAGCTGTTAACAAATAAGGGAGGACCATTAAACACGTTTTAATTTTCTGTGCAGGTGACAACGACTTTTTGAAAACCTATGGTGACAAGCTCATAGAATCATTTGTGGAACCATTCATCATACGTCACCCAAAGGGCCACACGGTTCCAAGGCTTGGTAAGCTCATCTGTCTTGTCGACGTTTAGGCAGTGGTTAACCCACCTCTACCGAATTTGATGCTTAATGCTATTAAAGAATTAAGAAGGAATCGGTAACTAAACATGAGCTATTCGTGATTGGAGGCGACCGTAGACATGTAGCTGGAAAACAAACTTCAGTACTGATCTTTTTTGGGTCTAATTCAGGGTTTCGATACCTAGTGCACATGTGAGTCAAGTTTTTCAAAGGACTTAAAAATCCTATCACCCGTGGACTGTACTGAGCAAGTCATGCAGTAAACTCTTTTTACTGCAATATGAACACCAAACTGCCAAATTAACACCATTCTTGTTTATGCAGATGAGAAAAGTCTGGAAGTGATGCTCCGTTTCCTTGACAAGATTGAAAAGGAGGTATCTGAACATTCATCCACCGGTGTTGACTCCTCCGCTGATGCTGGCGAAAAAGAAATGTGCTTGTGATAGGACCTGGAAGATTAGTATCTGAATGCGAATCAAAATTCATATTATAGACAAAGCATACAATTGTAACCACCTGATTTATGTGGTGGTGCGAGTGTGCGACTATTCAATAATCATACCTCAATTCAGAATGAATGAATAACTATTCTGTAACTATTGTTTTTTACCTTCAAACTCGAATATCTCTGACTTGTGTTACAGATACAATAGCTCTAATTAGCTCGTACGACATGTATCGTTTCTGTAGAGTTAGTTCGCCTTACTATAGAGACCTCTGACCAGAATGCTTGACCCGTGAAAACTAGCGTGGCCGTTCCATCACTGGAAATCACATGAAGACTGTGTCCACTCCGTCTAAGGTGGAGTGATGGTAGGAGCCCTTGTGACGGAGGCCATGATTATGTAGAGCCTCTTCCAGTTGGATTGCAGTTTGCCTGTCGTGGCGGCGTGGAGGGCCTTTTTCAGGATGAGGTTCTGTATTGCGAAGTGTCACGGCTTAACCTTCTTGTTGTAGGAAGCTGTGGTCATGTAGAGATACTTGGCGATTGTATGCTCCTTTGGTGGAGCGGAGGCTAATACTCGATGGGACTTCGTCCTAAGCTCCTTGGACGTCATGGCTTTGCCCCCGAAGAGCACATCTTGAACGGAGTGAAACATATGGGGCGCGAGGTGGTGATACGTATGGACCAGAGCACCTTTGGTAACTCCTCCGTCCATTTTCTGTTGGGGAGGCCAACCAAGCACTTTTTGATGCCATCGGAGATGGCGCCGTTCGCTCGTTCGACTGCTCCATTGGATTGTGGATGGCCTATGGAGGCGTAGCACACCTTGATATCCATGAGTTTACAGAATGCCTGGAAGGTCACTGCGTCGAATTGTAGTCCATTATTTACTATGATCTCTCTGAGGACTCCAAAATGACATATTATGTTCTGCCACAGGAATTTCTATATGGCTATGGAAGTAATCTTGGCGAGGGGTACTGCCTCAAGCCGCTTGGAGAAGTAGTCAGAGGTAGCGATGATGAATCGGTGACCTCCGGGGGCACGGGGCAGCGGCCTGATTATGTCAACTCTCATCGGGCCAACATCCCTACTGGCAGGATTGGTTGGAGGGCTTAGGGGGTGTGGGAAAATCTTCCTGTCCATTGGCATCTTTGACATCGCTCGACCAACTCCATGGCATCGGAGGCCACCGTCGGTCAGTAGAAGCCTTAACGGAAAGCCTTACCCACAAGGGCCCTAGGAGCCACATGTGAGCCACATAGGCCGACAGGAGAGGCAACGCAGCAGCAGGGCACAAACGCCTCGTTTGTATACCCTCCACCAGTTTGAAGGTTCTTACCCAATGCATCAACCTTTGCAACTTGCACGAGTTGTCCAGCTCGTTAATCCTTTGAAGAAACAAGATGATGGACTACCTCTAGTTGTCGTCATGATTGACGTGTAAGACATAAAAGGTGTCCTGCTCTTGTGGCACCGTGACGAAGGTTAGGACTTCGAAAAAGACGCCAAATGATGTTGAAGATTAATTTAGAAGCAATTAATTTAGAAGATTGCCTCGCTTAACCGCGCGGTTTTGCTCGTCGGGGCGCCTAAGAATAGGATCCCCGCGCCGCGGGAGACTAGAGAAGGTGGATGAAGGGGAGAAAAGCCCGGGAAAGAAACAGGACGTGGTGGTTTGCTCTCGCCTCTAGCCTCCCTCCCTCCTGGCAACCGCCGCCCCGCGCGAGCGAGGAGGTGCGCGTACGTCTCTGCGTTTTGTGCCCGCGTCGCGTCGTATCGTACGCGTCTGCGTTGCGTGACATGTCGCACCGCACGTTCGGCTTCGGACTCGGTAATGCCAAGCTGTCTACTGGTGGTAGGTTACGTAGGATACATACAGATGTCAAACGGTATACATGGAGAGAGCTGGGGTGTAACTGTGTGTGTTGTGGTTATATACTAAACAATCGATAAGAGAGGCTATGGAGCTGGATACATAGTAGAGAGTAGTGTAGAAAATAAGCACCACACCACTATTAATACTTAGGTCTGTTCTCACAAAAATAAGCTCTCTTTTCATGATGCTGTAAGGACCATACTTACAGCCATAAAGAGATTGTTTTACATGGATATGCTCCTGTTGGGGTTACGTATAGTAAGAGTAAAAACATCATTTCCTTGGTACAATCTTTTAGGGCTGGCCATGTAAATTACATACTAACTGGCTTTTGGCTTGATGGATTGACTGGGCAAGGAGGGAACCACTCCGCCGACACTGAGGAAGGTGCTTATGGTCATCCGATCGAGGTAACAGACGGCTCTGATCAGCCTGAGGGCATTAGGTAAGAAGAGCTGGCTAGCACGGGACTAGGACACGCACCTTTATATATGGCATGCAACTCGTAAGTATGGAAAGTTTGTTTTATTTCTTAAAGAAGTGTATAAAGTTTATGGACGTGGTCTTTCGACATATTCATATGGTACATATATAATTATCATCGTTAAATATGTCTTGAGATTGATACAAACTTTTAAGAGTAAAGTCCATTACCGGTCCTTAAACTTTTTATGTTGTGTCATCCCGGTCCATAGACTTTTAAAGTATGCCATCCCGGTCCCTAAACTTTCAAAGTGTGCCATTACCACCTGTTACGGGTCCAGCTGTAATGGCACACTTTTGAAAGTCTATGGACCGGGATGACACAGCATAAAAAGTTTAAGGACCGGTAATAGCACATTTTGAAGTTTATGGACCGGGATGGCATACTTTAAAAGTCTATGGACCGGGATGACACAACATAAAAAGTTTAAGGACCGGTAATGGACTTTACTCAACTTTTAAATTCAAACCATCGTCTTATCTTCTAATAATTAAATACCTCTTGCAAGAATCTTGATATTTTTTGTTAGGCTTAAGATAGTGTATGTACTCGCATGTACATGTAGTTTCGTATTTTTGGAAAGTTTACATGTGATCTGCATCCGTTTATGTTTTTATGTCTAGTTCCGTTTATTTCCTCTTCTGTTGTCACGATCAGTTGGACAGTTACCAGAAATGAAGGAAGATGCGTTTACTTCACTTGAGCTGAGGCCAGGTCGAAAAAGAAAGAGATTGGCCGGACGACGCGCTTTCGATCGGAAACACACGGGACCGGAGGTTCAGACCAGGGCTGGAACGGTTTGGTTTTTGCCGTTCAGGTTATACTACAGGGCTGATGGAAATGGAATTCGTTTTGTGGGTTTGTCAAAGCGAGCCAGGAGAATCTGCAACAATTTTGATGTTGAACATGGCCACATGTCTGAAATGTTAGCATCTCTGTTTGATGCACTGACTGTCTTTCTACTAGGCTATGTATGTTCAAGCCTGATCAAACAACAATGCTACTGTGATACAGACACATACTAGAGTAATTCTCACTGCATAAGTTTGTATTCATTTCACCCTAGGCCCTACATTATATATATATGAGGCTCTAGACATCAATGTACTGATACGGTGGAACATCCATAAGTCACATCAAATTAACACCCACATGAACAACTATCTTATATATGGAGCAAGGTAATTCTTTCATAAATGAGCCACAATCTACAAACATACATGTTCATCGAACCTCATGGGTCCATGAACCTAGAGAAACATGCATACTACATAAGAAACGTTTTGTCACCTTTTGAGCAAAAGAAAAGCACTAGCTAAGTTGGGTGCCGTGCATCGGTGCATGGACCATTGGTGGGAGCTTAGCTAATTAACACGGGCGCATATTTTCCATCGCTTTTTCGCACCCGAAATAAACAGATTGCAAGTGCAAGATCAGCATGGATGATATGAACCGAAAGGTTGCTTAAAGGTTTCCTCACTAGTTAAGATCGTTTGTTGTTTCGAAAGATGTCATTAAGTTCCCCCAACCAACATGTAGAACGAAGGAAAACATGATGTGAGCTAAAAGGCTCAGGACAATATTCCTGGCTGAAGGCTCACCATCTGCAATTTTTCAAGCTCGGTGAGATCAACTGAGAATCTTTTATAGGCCGGCTACTGACAGAAACATGGAACATGAGAACACAGCCCTGGAGCTGAACACTCTCTTTCAGCCTTCAGTTCTCACTGGATGTACTTGTCAGCAAATAGCGACGTGATATTCTGCCGTTGGAATGGAGGGCTCATGTCTTGTAGATATGACACATATCTGTGTTCGTTTCTACCTGGCACCTACCAGCATCTTTGATATGTCTGTGAGCAACTGATAACAAGAAGTTTAATTCTCATGAATACAAGCAGTCTGTGTAACGTCTGACTGAACCTTGTGGTTGTAGTTATGTGTCCCTGTTTCCTCCATGCCACATCATGTAGATTACACAGGTGAAGTGTCATCTTCAGCTTAAGTGGGCTATGGTATGGTGCCCCATTTCAGCGTGTGTGTGTAGGAAAAATACCTTTTACTCCCGGGTGTAATTACACCCACCTCTAATATACCACTTAAACAAATTTTAAATACTCATTTATCAATTTAGGTATACTCGTATTCTAATTATAAGGTACTTTAATGTGAACCACACGAGAAAATTGTAAGGGAGTATATAGTTTTTAGCATATTTTGTAAATAACTTCACATACACATATAAAAAGAAGTATGTCAAAAAAATATACATACCACCTCTGAAAAATTATTCATACCACTTAGATAGCCTTAAATACTCGTGTACTACACGTACATACCCTCTATTACGTAAGATACTCCCTATGTTATGAGATACGACATAGAGTGTAATTACACCCGGGAGTAGAAAAGAGATTTCACACACACACACACACACACACACACACGAGAGCGACCCTTCCTCTCCTAGGACCCTTCCTCTCCAGCGACCCTTCCTCTCCAGCGCCGTCTCCCCTTCCTACCTCTCCCCTTCGCCTTGCCGCCGCTGGAGCACGCCGCCGGAGGCTTGTGCGGGTGCTAGGAAGGCGGCGGCGGGGCTCTCTCGTCTGGATCTGGGCGGTGGCTTCTGGATCTGGGAGACGGGTAAGCGGCGGCCGGGTCCCCGTGGTGGTCGCCGGCGGAGGCAGCGCGGCGTAAGCGGCGGTCGGGGCCGGAGACGAGTGGGCGACCCTTTCTCTCCCCAGCGTTCCAGCGTCGTCTCCCCCTACCTCTCCCATTCGCCTCGCCGTCGTTGGAGCGTGCCGCCAGAGGCGTCCGGGCCCCTGTGGAGGTCGCCGGCGGAGGAAGCGCCCTGATGGGCGTCCGTGCTGCGGGATGAAGAGCCGGCGAGGCCCGAGGTCGCGGAGCTCGCAGTGCAGGGGCGTCACCTTCTACCGGAGGACTGGCTGCTGGGAGTCGCTCTTTGTTACCCCGCCGTCGCCGTCTCTCATGCGTACATGCGTGGGGGCGGCGTTGTCGCCCGCGTGGAGCGGCGTCAAGGAGGTGTGGCGGCGTGCTGCAGCCCGGCCTGGTGGCGGTCAGCCTCGTCCTCGCCGAGGTTGCCGGCCAACGGCATGTGGCTCCAGCGTGTTGGCGCCGGGATCTGGTAGAGCGCGGGTGCTGGTCGCCGGAGCCTTGCGTGGGTCTGGATGGAGGCCGGTTGCTGTGCCTGGCGATGGTGGTTGGCTGGTGGTCCTGTTGTGCGGCAGACGGTTTGGTTGCTGGGTGCCTAAGGCATCCCGCGGTGACCGGTGAAGGATATGATGGACTCCGGAGTGTTGGTGGAAGTCTTTTTTGAGTGTGGGTAGTACGTGGGGTGCTGTGGAGGTGCTGGCGAAAGCATTGCCGGTGTTCTTACCGGTCCTGACAACGATGACGCCTTCGGGCGCCATTTTCCTTCCTGAAGGTGCTGTCTTGGCATTCCATAGCTCTCATGTGCTCTGATCTCCAGGTGAAAACCTTGCCTCGGTGAGGCGAGCGGCGTTGGCGATTCTGGTCGTCTCGTTGGAGGCGTCGCCTAGGAGGTCCTTCTTCACACAAATTAGACCGAAGTTTGGATGGCGCAGTCGGTGGAGGATAGGGTCTTGGTTGAAAGCAAGGACGGAGAAGAAGCTCTGAAGCGTAGTCTTTCTAGTTTTTTTTTCATAGTCCTTAAGCTCTCTTTCTTGTGGTTGTATGCTCCTCAGTTATGAGACTTTGAGCCTAAGAGCTCGTGTAACCGTTGGCTGTATATATCCCTCGTGGATATAGAGGCCGGATTTTATATCCTTTATCTAAAACACACACACACACACACACACATATATATATATAGGAAAATTACGTAATGCACCATGGTGCCTAGGCACCAACATCCGATACACGTGTATGATTGATAATTTTTTTGAGTTTGGGTATAAAAATGTTTTATACCCTTGATATATTTATGGTAAGTTAGTTTTGAACTCAGTTCAAACTAGTTTGAACTACTTTTGAGTTCAATGCAACTACAGTGAGTATATACCATAAAAATAGTTCAAACTAATTAAACTGAAGTTGAATTTAAATTTTTTCGGAGTTTGATATCTCAAATATACTTTTTTATGGGTATATGAAGATACCCACATCAAACGTTGCGAATCTCAAGCAAATCAACGGGTATTGATATTGGTGCCTAAGCACCATGGTGCATGAAACAGTCGTCCTATATATATATATATATATATATATATATATATATATATATATATATATATATATATATATATATATATATATATATATATATATATATATATATATATATATATATATATATATATATATATATATATATATATATAGTATAAATAACAGAGGCACCATGGTGCCCATGCTCCATGATTAAGACTTTCCATCCATGATTGAGACTTTCCATTTATAATTAAGACTTTCCATCCTGATATTATATATCATTGCACTTGCACGCATCTAAAAGCAATCTAAAGGCAGGGAGGCTTGGTGCCCGGGCACCCTGGTGTCCCATTTCAGCGTCATATATATATATATATATATATATATATATATATATATATATATATATATATATATATATATATATATATATATATATATATATATATATATATATATATACATATAGTGCTAATGGTCTATTCAGTGATAACATGCAAATGCCAACTAGAGCTGTTGGATCTACAATCTACGGCTCAGATTCGTGAAGGTGGAAGCCCTCAATCACTTATGCATTTTTCCCCAAAACCCCCTGGCAACTCCTTCCTTTTACCTAATCCGAGGGCGCACACCATGGAAAGATGATGCGTTGTGGGCTTCTGTTTTTTTGCCCTGGCAAAGCATGGCGCCTCTATCATTCTTGAAGTGAGCCATTAGCCACCTGGAGGTGCAGTCCGAGTTGGTGCGGCCTGCAGATTTTTGTTCACCATTATAGGAATTCACATGGATTTCAGAAGAAAACAACTGCAAAATGCCGGGTTTACAGCAAGCAACAAAGATTTGGGAACAGATGAACATCAAACATGACTAGATTTTACCACACTAAACATGATGACATCCTACAAAATGATATAAATTTCAGTACGTGCAGATGCAAACTGGTCACCTTCATAACCGAATCCAGGAGAAGCAAGGAGAAATAAGGCAACCAAATACCTCTCTGCCTCCCCACGGCGGCCCGTACCCGCCGTCTGGATCCGCGCCACCACGCAATCCACCGAAGACGTCTCGGCGGCAAACGGTATCCCCGGAGTGCACGTGCGCCACACGTCATCGGCAACCCCTCCACCCGCTGAAAGGCCGCCGCCTCCGCCCCTTGCCTTCCCCACCTCCTTTCCCTTTCGCCACTGCCTCCCTTGCCAGTCCGCCGACGGACGCACGGCCTCCACCGCGGCAGCCGGCGCGTGAGCCTGCGACGCTGACGCGAGCCCCTTGTTCCGTCGCGCCTCCTCCGCCAGCGGCGGAGAGGACGAGGAGGCTTCTCCACGGGAGAGGAGGATACGCAGTGCCACTCGCCGGCGGCCCGGATGGTTGGAGGGAGGCGGCGGCGTCGAGGGCCGGGGGCGCGAAAGGCTGAGCGAGGCGGCAACGGAAGGCGAGCAGGGGAGAAGGAGCGAGGCGGCGGGCAGGCGTCGGGGATGGGGAGGGAGACGAGAAGGGATTGGAGGTAGGGACATAGATGTAAAAGGGAGAAGTTGTCAGGGGGTTTTGGGGGAAAATGTATAAGTGATTGGGGGCTTCCACCTTCATGAATCTGAGCCGTAGATTGTAGATCCAACAGCCCTGGTTGGCGTTTGCATGTTATCACTGTATAGACCATTAGCACTAGATATGCTCCCATATATATATATACATATATATATATATATCTTTACTATTATATAAATAGGAGTTGGTGGTTGGTACGGCCTTCTCCACCCCTTCTCATCTCTACTTCTTAAAAATTAGAGTTAATGATAGATCCATTCTTCTAACCCTCCTCACAGAAATCTTGCACCGACCTGTGGGCCTTCTCTCCTCCCCACCGAACCACCTCCCACGTTCCCCCACCGAATCCCCTCCCACGTTCTTCGCGCCGCATCCTCCCACCAAATCCTCTCCTCCGTTCCGCCTCCTCCCCCCTCCTCCTTCGCCGCCTCCTCCCCTACTCCTCCGCCGTCGCCTCCTCCTCCGCTCCGCCGCCGCCTCCTCCCCCGCTCCTCCGCTCCGCCGCCGCCACCTCCTCCTCCCCCCACCTCTCCTCTCCTTCGCTCCGCCGTCGCCTCCTCCTTCCCCGCAGGCGTTCTTCTCGACGTCGCCGTACCAGCAGGCGGGGTCCTCATCGCAACGGGAGTATGGGCTTGTGCCCATGGTCGTCGAGACCACCTCCCGCAGGGAGCGGGCTTACGACATCTTCTCGCGCCTGCTCAAGGAGTGGATCGTCTGCATCAACAGGCCCATCGCCAACGACACGGAGTCGCTCGTCGTCGTGCAGCTACTCTTCCACGAGTCCGAGAACCCGCTCAAGCCGATCCACCTCTACGTCAACTCCCCGAGGGGCGTCGTCACGGCTGGGCTCGCGATCTACGACACCACGCAGTACATCCGCTGCCCCGTCACCACGCTCTGCATCGGGTAGGCCGCATCCATGGGCTCGCTCCTGCTCGCCGCCGGCGCGCGCGGGGAGAGGCGGGCTTTGCCCAACGCGAGGGTCATGATCCACCAGCCCTCCGGCGGCGCGCAGGGCCAGGCCACCGACATCGCCATCCAGGCCAAGGAGATGTGTATAGTATTCTGCAAAAAAAGTTACTTAGAAGTATGGAAGATGTTTTAAAAAAAATACTGACCTGAGCCATTGAAACAGGGGCGAATTGCCAAGGCCATTCTCATGCTTTCTTTTGCTCTTGCTTGGCTTTCAGTTTTACATAGTATTACAAGTAAAATCATGGTACCTATAATTTTGTTTGGAATTAATAAGTGTACCTCTAATTTTGTTTGCAATTAATAAGTGTGCTGATGTGAATGCTCCAATAGAAAATCAGAATCCTACCCACAACTAATTCTCCACGATTAACCTCTAGATTTTCTTTTCTGGGCAAACGCAATGTGTTTAAGGTTTGTATGGTGCCTATCGTGATCTCCTCCGGTAGCCATATGTATACCTTTAGGCTTCAGTAACTGTGTTTTGATTCTGTGCCAACAAGTCATATGTTTTTTGATTCTGTGCCAACAAGTCATATGTAGAACCCTTTTGCATTTCTAACTCATGCCTTATATGTTACGTGGGACATTTCTTGAACTCTATGTTACAGGATTATGTTCCAACTGTTTTTGACAACTTCAGTGCAAATGTTGTGGTTGACGGGAGCACAGTAAACTTGGGGTACAATGTGCTCTGTTCATCGAACACTGAAAAGATCTTTCCATTTCATTACAACTGAAAAGATCATTACATTTCAGGTATGCATTTAAATCATGCAACATTTGAAAAGATCATTTCATTTACATCCATTCATCACACATTTCATCAATGCTATTCTTAGTATTATATAGTCAAAATTTCATCAATGCTATTCCTAGTATTATATAGTCAAAACATGAAAACATAAAGAGTAAAGGACAAGAACTCAGGTTAAATAAGCATTATGAAATGAGTAGAACCTGAATTATACCACAGAGGTCAAGGCATCAAAAGTTGTATTTGATTGAGAACCAATTCTGTCCAAGCTCAATTATGTTAGAAGTACATAGAGATATATCAGGAACAGTGGAATTTTACCATCAGTATACTAAGAATAAGTTAAAAAGAGAACAAAAAATACGTAGGGTGCCTGCCAACCATTACTCAACAGTACTACTATTTTGATAAGCATTTATTTGTTGCGATAAATTACCTTAGTGTATATTCTGTTGCAGTAAGATAATCCTCTCTCTTTACTGCTTCACCTCCTCGTAATTGTTGTAGTACTACATAGAACCAGGATAGACACACAAATAAATGTAACGCCCAAATGAATAATAGAAAAAGAGTGAAGTGCACCAAACGTATCCAAGTAATCTCTCATCTGTTTCAGAATTAAGATATATCTATAGAATCTATGTAGCACCGATACGTGACACGGGATTCCCCCCCCCCCACCCTCCAAATTCACTGATACATTGATACAGCGACATGTATTAAAAATACAAAAAAAGATGGAAATTAAGTATTAAATCCTCGTTTGCTTTATGACAAACCGGTGCATCTAAGTGACTGATTTTGTGGTTCCTAGGGAAAGTGTGTTATGTTAGGCTGTGGTGACCATATTTGAAGCTGAAAATGGATCAATTCATTATGCAAGAGTGCTATCTAGATGTTCTTTGGAAAGAGCAATTCACACACAGCATCAAACACATATAGCATTAGTTGATTAAATACGTATGCATAAAGGTTTTTCAGATGCTCCCGTTGCTGCAAAGTTGCACCCAACAATTTTTCAGCTGAACTTGATTACAAAGGTTTTTCAGATGCTTCTGTTGCTGCAAAGTTGCACCCAACAAAGTTCTTCTAAACCTAATATTTTCCCAACCTTTTCTCACACACCCAAGCCACTAAGATATTTTTTTAGTAAAGGTGAGGTGATACGACCTTGGGAATTGCTGAGATAATGGAGACAACCTTGGAAATTGCTGAGATATTGGACACCCATTTATCTAGTTATCATTCCAAAAGTTAGTAATAATCCCATCCCCAATTTCTTTCTTACAATAGGCATAAAAAAGTTTTTTAGCCTCCATCACATCCTGCCAAAACTGTGAATCTTCAGATTTGGTATCCAGTTGTGACAAAATGTGATTATGAAAGTATTTCTTCCTCATGACTTCCTGCCAAAGTCCAGTTTCAGTTTCAATTTTCCACAGCCACTTCCCCAAGAGGCTAATGTTCATAATATTCAAATCTAACACCCCAAACGTCGTTACGCACAGAATGCCAGTTTACCAAATGATATTAGGGGCAACTCCAGATTCTTAGAGAAGCATATTCTCTGAGAAGCAGAAGCAGAAGCTAAAAAAATAAGAATATGAAGCTCTAGCAAATAGGCCCTCAGTTTAAGTGTAGCATATAATTTCAAATAGGTATGTGATATTAAGTGTTGCAATGCAATTGCAGATGAGTGGGAGTGAAAATATATTTAGGTCAATTCCGGATAAATGTGACATTTTGCACAAATGCAATGCAATAGGAGATGACAGGCATACCAAGCTTTGTCCCAACAAGAATTATGGGCACACCAGGAGCGTAGTGCCTTAATTCAGGAATCCACTGAAAAAATGCATACATGGATCATAGGCAAGATAACAAGCGGATAAACTACAATAATTTATCAAGAGAGGAAGCAAGGAAAAGTGAGCAAAACAAGATTTCTTGCCTTTTTAGAAACATTCGCGTAGCTTGCTTTGCTGATAAGCGAAAAGGCCAGCAGAAAAACATCACCACCACGATAGCTCAATGGACACAGTCTATTGTAGTCCTATTGTCCTGTTAAATTCATCAAACTTTGATGACCATGAAGTCAAATATTGACTGACCAAATTGATGGCAGTGATATTTTCTTTGAGCTTCACATCGGTTTCTCCATAGATCACAAAGGATTTTGGTGAAGATGTCGTATCATCCAAACTAATCACAGAAAGGAAAAGAAGGTTGCAATTTTGCTGGGCCTTTTTAATATTGCTTATATTACAACACTCGAGTGTACTAAATAAAATTGTGTGTGGTTTTTTATGGATTATCGTGGAAACAGTGGTGGATGGACGTCGTGGTCCAAAGAAACCGTGCACCAATAATATATTACATGCCCTTCATCGTCAGACGATGAAGATGCGCCTAATCAAACACATACGTTGTGTACGTTTCCATCTCGTAGTACCGTCACGACAGGGGTATTGCTACAAGGCGATTGCTCAAATGGTAGGTTGTTTTATGCACATATGTTCTAATGGTACGCACTTTGTTGCACATTCTATTAATTATTAATTAGATGCCCTACACACTTTAGGTAGGAATCGTGACCACAATGTGGCAGCGAGTTCTGCTACCATACCACTAGAGCAAACGCAACCAAGTTATTGTCAAGCAGGATGGCGCATCAGTTACATTTTAAAATTCCCGTTAATGTTTATGTTTATTGCATGATGTCCTATTTATTAATTGGTTTGTTATTCTCCAAAATGATCTGACAATTATTTATGTATTAAGAATACTATGGAAAAATATTCTTTACCACCATTTTTGTACATATTGTTGTATGTGGTGCTTATTATATCATGCTTCATTAATATGACGCTTGATTTATTTTCGAGTATGAACATGTCTGTTTTGCTTGATACATGATGACGTAAAATAAAATTGATGTTTATTATTCAGTTTGAGATCATATTTGATAGTATATATCACTTTTATTTGGTTTTCCGTTGCAACGCACGGGCACCTTACTAGTATAGCTGAATTGGGGCACCATGGTGCCCAGACTCCATACCTTGCTGCCTTTAGATTGCTTTAAGATATGTGCCAATGCAATGGATATGTACACTAACGGGTTAACCCACTTGCAATTACAGATTTGGAAAGAAATTTTAGCGTGCTATTGGATTCACAATACATTCTTAATATGTCACGACATACTGCTTGGTTTGTTGGTAAGATACCTTGTTTGATTGATAGACCAGTGGTAAGAAAGAAGCAACGATTGATAGACCAGTCAGATAAGGAAAGAAGCAACACAATTAAACTCCATGCATATAAGGAAACTCTACGCACAATTTGGGAGAGCGGGAGGTGTCGGGGAATATAACTACTTTTTGGAATGGTCGGTTAAGAGTATTGGTGGGTACATACCCACTTTGATAGTAACTGACCATTCCCGATGCATGAAAGGAAAACTTTACGTGCAACAAAATATGTAAACTGATTGATAGTAATATGTATAGGAAGCTCATGACAGATACCCACTTTCATAGTAATATGTATAAGAAGCTCATGTCACATACCTGATATGTTCCCAATACATACCCACTTTTATAGTAATATGTATAGGAAACTCATGTCACATACCCGATACATTAAAGGGAAAATTTGTATGAAATAATCATTTCACATACCTTTTTACCATCTTATTATAAAATTAATTTACAAGTGATATTGATATGAACTAGCATGCAACGCTGGTTGGCACTAAATAGGTTGAAATATTAGGAAAGAAGGTGATTTGATAATTAATGGAAATTAAGAATGAAACACATATATGGAAACTATTTTTCCAATGCGAATTGTGTGGATTAACCTGCATGTATACACATGTAACGGGTTAGATACAGAATTAATGGATGAAATACCCACTAATTTTCCATGGATTGTAAAGCAATCAGACGGTTGTTAGTTTAGGTGCCCAGGCACCATAGTGCTCTAGTTATTTTTACTATATATATATATATATATATATATATATATATATATATATATATATATATATATATATATATATATATATATATATATATATATATAGACACACACACACACCAAGTCTCCCTGCCTTTAGATTGCTTTTAGATACGTGCAAGTGCAATGATATATAATATCAGAATGGAAAGTCTTAATCATGAAGCCTGGGCACCATGGTGCCCCTGTTATTTATACTATATATATATATAGGATCGTATAATTGTCCATGTAATTACGATTAATCGTTTGTTTTCCTATTAATCGGATGTCGATGTTTTTCTGACCACCAACAGTATTCCATTTTTCGGAACACTGCTAGTAAGGTTGGGAAGGAGAGCAAATGAGGGCAAGGTGTTCGACGAAATTACCGTGCGGATGCAGCCGTGCCGGTGGTGGGGGCGGTGGAGAGTGGTGAGGCTGGCAGCCAGCCTCACCACCTCGCGCAACGTAGGCGGGGAGGCAAACCACCCATTAATCTCGTGTTTCGACTGGTAATGAAACGATTCGGCCATGGATGCGCAGACGAGACGAGACCGCGCGTGTCGGTTGCTTGCTGCCGAGGAGCGGCGGGCAAGTGGGGTGAGACGGTCTCGGCTGGCTTCGGCCCTGTTTGTTTCGGATTCTAGGCAAGCTAGCTACTTCTAGTAGTCAAAAGCTCTCCCAAACAGTCCAGCTTTTGGGCCAGCTACTGAGAATCTGAAAATCTGGGAAGCCACAATTGTACTGGGACCGAGAAGCTGCAAAAACCCAGCTTCTCACAAATTCTACGAACTAGTGCCACTAAAATACCACTAAAAGTTGAAAATATTTACCCGCAAATGCCACTGAATAAAACTCCCCGCCTCCCCGTCGCCCCCTCCCCAGAGCCCCCCGCGCCCTTCCTCTCTCCCCGCCGCCCCGTCGTCCCCTCCCCTGTCGCCCCCTCCCCCTCCCTAGATCTGGCGCCGCGGCCCCTGTCCTCCCCCCGCGCCCTTCCTCTCTCCCCGCCGCCCCGTCGTCCCCTCCCTCGTCGCCCCCTCCCCAGATCCGGCGCCGCCGCCCCCATCCTCCCCCGCGCCCTTCCTCTCTCCCCGCCGCCCCGTCGTCCCCTCCCCCATCGCCCCCTCCCCAGATCCTCCGTCGCCGCCCCCTCCTCCCCCCGCGCCCTTCCTCTCTCCCTGTCGCCCCCTCCCCAGATCATCCACCGCCGCCGCCCTCCTCCCCCTCCCCGCCGCCTCTCTCCTCCCCCCTCCCCGCCGCCGCCCCCTCCTACCCCTCCTCCCCCACGCCTCCCTCCTACCCCTCCCCGCCACCGCCCACCCCGGTGCCCCCCCCCCCGGCCTCCTCCTCTACGCCCGGCCTCCTCCTCCCGCCCGGCCGCTCCTCCTCCCGCCCGGCTTCCTCCTCTATGCCCGGCCTCCTCCTCCTGCCCGGGCGCTCGGCCTCCTCGTCAACGCCGTCCTCAACGACCGGCCGAGAAAAGGTGTCCTCCTCAAGTGCAGTTCATGATACTGTTGATCTGAATTTTTGTCGTCATGATACTGTTGTTTATAACCATTGACACAAAACCCAAATTTCCAGATCTATAGCATGCTTGTTCATGCTGATTTCTTGCTTTCAATTCAGATTTGCTACATATTGTTAATTGATATAACATGTTCCTGGATGCATCATTGCTGCTGAGATTTTGTTTGGCTTAGGTTTTAACAAGCAGATGCAGGCAAAGAAAACTCGGGATTTTTCTGGTGGTTGGCGCATGAGAATTGCTTTGGCAAGAGTGCTGTTCATGAATCCAACCATTCTTTTGCTTGATGAGCCTACTAATCATCTTGGTGAGTCCTGTATAAGCCATGTTACAAGTAAACTAGATCTAGTGCTCTGTATATATTTAGTGGCATAACATGTTTTTCAGTGAGCTTCTTGAAGCAAAATGTGCATGTGTAAGTTTTTTGTTTAGGAGGTCCATTATCCTTAATTTTTTTGGTATGCCATGGAATACCATTTGCCAAATGTGCATGTGTAAGTTTCTTGGTTGTGTCATGTAATTACTGCAATGCATTATCTAAGTTTCTTGGTTGTGTCGTGTAATAACTGCAATGCATTATCTAGCAATTGATTTGAGTGTATGAGAGCATGTCCTTTCTTTATCAGTGTTTAAGGGTTAAATCACGTCTGTTTTGAACATATTTGTTTCAAGATAAGAAAAAATCTGAAATTTTTGACATCAGAACAAATTTGGGTTTGAATTCCAAGCGCAGGTGATGCCGATGAGGAACCTGTCGGACGGGCAGAGGAGCCGCACATGCGGCTGCTGGCCGAGCCGACGAACCATGACTTCAGGCTGGTGAGCCATGACTTCAGGCTGATCAACCAGGTGGCGCAGGAGATCTGGGTGTGCGAGAAGCAGGCGGTGACTCGGTGGGAAGGTGATATCATGGAGTTCAAGGAGCACCTGAGGAGTAAGGCCGGCCTGTCGGAGTGAATCTAGCTTGTTGATAGCTGCCGCCCTGGATCATCATATAGAGCTTTCCTCTTTCTACCTACTGTACTGTAGTGTACTGCTATATATACCGGTTTTATGTTGGAATATACCGCTAGAATGACCAGTGTATTATTGGGATGGTTGGATTATTATTCCTTACGGTTATCAATGCATATGATATTATGATGGATGGATGATGTTATAGTACCATGCCTTTGCTGCTGCTGTATGCGCACCCTTGTTTACTTTGGATGCTAGCTTTACCTGCTGCTGCTAGAGGTCATACTGGTTTGATTTTTGGTATGGTACGTTTCCCGGTTTCCGGTGACACATACGAACTGCTACTGCATGCAACATATATAGTACAACAACATGAGTTTACTTCTGCAATCGGTCAAATTTATTTGGAGTACAACGGCATATATATTTAAAATTATGATTTGGAGTCAAATTTATTATCATAAAATTTTAATATTAGTTTTTCAATGTTTGAACTAAGTACTACAAATTTACAGTATAGATATCTCTTCTATCAATACATAATCAGGACATCAACTCGCCTAAGGGCATTTCAGTCAATACATCTATCAGGATACCAGCTGTACAGCTAGAATCCAGGATGCCAAATAGGCTAGCTACTCAGACCAGCTGCTACTCAGACTAGCCAGCTACTCAGAATCTCCAGCTAACTACTCAGACCAGCTAGCTACTCAGAATCTACAGCTGAAATAAACAGGCCTTCGGCAGGCAGTGCTCGTCACGTACCCATCACCTCCGCCCGTCGTTCTCGTGCGGTCGCCTCCCAACGACTAGAAAGCAGCCTGTCGACGGTGGTTAGGGCTGTAAAAAAAGCTCGAGACTCGTGAGCTACTCGGATTCGGTTCGTCTTAGACTTGACTCGAGTTCGGCTCGAATTATAAACGAGCCAAGCTCAAGCTTGAGCTGAAGCTCGCAAGCTTATCGAGCTCGAGCTCGAAAAGCTCGAGTAGGCTCGTTCATTATTGCTAAGCATGACTCTTTAAAGTGTATACACATGTATTTCAATTTTTTTATCAATTGTATTGTCCAAATCACACCGGGCTTATAAATAAGACAATGGTTTAAGCCTAAGAACAAGATAGACTGCAGTTGGCTAAGCTTATGGTAGATAAAAAGCTAAAGACTCGTGAATTGCTCGTGTTTCGCTCGTCTCAAGTTCGACTCGAGATCGGCTCGAAAGATAAATGAGCCAAGCTTGAGCCTAACTCTAGGCTCGGGTGATTCCGAGGCTCGGTTCGAGTTCGGTTTGATTCTCTAACAAACTCAAGCTTGAGGCAGTGAACTTGCTCGAGCTCAGCTTATTTAGAGCCCTAACGGTGGTCAGTGCCATGGGCTCGGGGCCTTGGAATTCAATGAGCCTTTTGGCTTCGGGTAAGGCGGGTACGCCGATGGTCATGCCAACTTCTGGAAGCAGGCGCACTTGGCGAGCGTAGCTGCGCGATCCTACTGCGTGCCGGGTACAGGGAGGGAGGATAGAGGGGGAGGCGGTCGCAGTTCCTGTGCCTACATGGGTTCCAAACCAGCGGGGAGATCATGCGGAGGCAGGTGGTGAGCAAGTGGCCCACCGAGGTCATGTCACGTCTGGACCTCGCCTTCGACAACGAGCCGCTCGCCGCCGAGGGCTAGTCCCCGATGGGAGACGTCTCTACAATTTGGATCTTGGGATAGAATTTTTCTCAGGTACAGTACAGGAGCTTCGGTGAGTCCTAGGCCAAAATCGAGGATTTGATGGTCACAAATGGGTCGGTCGATGTACTTCTGGGCTTCTCTCTGGTGGTAAAATTGGGATTAGCTTCATTTAGTACATGCTGTAGGCTGCATGCAACCATGATTAATGCTCGTGTGAGATCATATAGAGGTTACTCCATAGTCGTGATGTGAAATTGACTTTTGGTTCAGCGAGTTTGCGGAGTTTGAATTTAGTTTTTGAGACTTTGCAATTTATCAATTGCTTTCTTCTGCTGGTGGTTTGATCAGCATTGAGGCTACGATCAGACTGGCATGGAAGCTACGATCTGATCGGTCGACGGCGGCTAGACTGGTCGAGGGCCGGTGGACGGCGGTTTGATTGATGGTCAGCCACCGATTGGATCGACTATAGTGGCTGGCATACCGGGGTTGCGGTACAACCGGGAAATAGCCATCGATAGCTATTTTCCAGTGAGGATGTTGTCGAGTGATGCGCTGAGGGAAGTGGAGGTATGACTAGCCTTTAGTTGGTAATCATACTGATCAAGGTGCTAGTGGTCTGACCGGCTTGGTGGCCGTGATCAGACCACTCCTTTGTTCCCGGGGTAGAACAGGTCGGTCAGACCAGCTTGGGCTTGGTGGTCTGACCGGTTACTGGGGGCCTTGTTGATTTGAGCTTAGTTAGTTGAGTGGGGGCGCGGCACGGGTGCCATTGCTTAGGTGCATACATTTTGTATGGTAAATTGTATAAACTAATTGTGTCAATTGATGATTCTGTGTATTGTGCGGTATTACATAATGGTTTGCTTGTTATTATTAGTTGTAGGATTGCAGAGCTATGTTATGGTGAGGTGATAGGATTGGGACTAAGTTAGGAGAGCTTAGGTCTAAAGTGATCAAGGAATCGGGCCTACGCTCAGGAGGAGCCGATGTCTAGACGATTAAGGAGTCACCTAAGATAACCGAGACTTGCAGGGTGGTTACAAGTCGAGATGATGAGGAGTTGGAGTAGAAGCTACTTGTGGAGGACATGACGGGCAATGGCGAGGTGGACTGAGATTAGGCTTAGAAAAAAACCGAGGTCCTGTGCGGTCAAGGAAGTCAGGTACCTTTATATGAGAGGAGAAGTATATGGTGCGTCAAGTGACTTGGGTCATTTGTAAGCGATGATGGTTCGGTGGAATCTGGATATGTGAGAGGTTTAGCGGTAAGTCATTGGGGGCCACGATGCAGCTTTGTCTAGTTCAAATTGTTAGGCAGTCTGTTTACTTGCTTCAAAATTGGCCGACGCGACAAAGGATGAGGCTTTTTAACTAAACTGTGATGTGGGTTAATTCATTCTAACATTTCACAGGAATTGAAGCTTGCACACTCCAGACCGCCCATTTTTGCTTTAGGAAATGTCAGTGCAAGTTATGTAGTATTCCAGTTGTCTGTTCTTCGTTTACCATCAGTGACTGAAAAGGCTGTACCGGTACTCATCTAGTACTGAGATGTAGGAAGCTGTTATTTCGGGTCTTAATATCAGGAAGGTAGATGCCATCAAGTAAATTGATGCAATCCATCATCTAGTATTGTGCTACATGATGAGCCACTATCTTTAGATACGCTTTTCCCAAAATAAATGTGTAAATGGGTATTTGTTCTTGAGATATTGTCATATTGCAGACTTGGGATGAATTATATTAGAACCATTATTGTCAACCATGAAAAGAGCTAGCCATCTAATCTTCACCTGGCTGAAGCCCATATCACATATCCATTTAGTCTATTTTTCTTATTTGATTGCTTATGCTGATACCCTAGGAAATGCTTACGAAGATGGCCAAACAATTTGACAATGGCTGCTATTTATCTGCTTTAAGAAAAGAAAATGTCAAGAGCCTCAGATCTTAACCTCCGATTTTACAGGTAGCCGACTGGATGAAGACACTTCATGAGTCTGATTTATGTGAGTGTGGGATGCGCATAATAACCATAACATTTCCGGGGGGTTTCCGCGCCGCTCGCGCGGTCCACGTCGCCCCCGCCCGTGCGGCCGGCCGGCGCGTGGCGGGGGAATTTCGGTACGGCCGGCCGAGGCACTTTCCTCATATTTTTTGAAAATTACGTAAAGGTCCTTTTTCTTCGCGAAAAGGTCCCTGGTAGTTTTTTTTCACCGAAATTTTTGCAGGATAGCGCCCCGCGGTTTTCTAAATTACGTACGGGTCCTCGTTTATTACGTACAGGCCCTCGGTTTTTTACGAAAAATACCTTTGACTTTCTCATTTATTACGTACAGGCCCTCGGTTTTTTACGAAAAAGACCTTTGACTTTTTCAAAAATACACATGTGCCCTCGATTTTTTTAACATTTTTTTCCACAAACTCCTTACGGATTATCGCCTCTTTTACTTCGGTACACACGGTGGCTGGCGCGGCGTGGCGCCGCACCTATGAGGCTAGTAGATTGAAGAAGAGAAAGGATCCCAGAGCAGAGCTGCGGCTCTCCTATTTATATTGCCGCATTGTGAACAGTGGTCATACGACAACAAAACAGAATTCGTGATTTCTCACGTATGTTACAGAGACTCACAACATTTAGAGATTACAACTGAATGGGGGACGATCCCAACTACATATTCTTATCTGTAATTTGGTTATTTTGACAGCGCCTCTCAATCTCAACTTATGGAACCAAATTGAGATTGTTCCCAAATAAATCAAAACTGCGCACTGACGGTGTCTTTGTAAAAATATCCGATACTTGATCTCTTGATGATATAAATCGAATATCAAGCATCTTGCGTGCAACCCTTTCTCTAACAAAAATGATAATCCACCTTCTTTCTTTCTATTAATCGTCTATTTTTGTCGTACATTTTATATGTGCTTCCGTGATTTTTTTCTATAAGGATTTTCTACGTTAAATCAGTATCTCATTTTTATCATCTTTATAACAAATATCAAACAACATTAGATTTCCTTTCATCAAACATAGCGAAGCATTCAATGAGGAATAGATTTATTTCATTTCACCAGAAATTTAGAGTCTATTTATATTAACTTTTACTGATAACTTTTATTGATGAATAGTAGTCGCTGATAAAAGCAGCTAATTAATAGTAGTGACTAATGAATAGTAATGCATTATATAAAAAAGACAATGCAACAAACACACTACAGCATTCGAACCATCATATGACTTACAAGATTATGATATAATAAAATGTAAAGTACATTACAATATATAAAAACAAAAAATAGTGATCGATAAATAATAATGACTGATAGAAATAGTCTATTGAAGCTCGAGCGTCCGTGTCCGTGTAAGTAGTAGCTTCCCTCCAACATTCTAAATTAGTGCATTTATGTACATAACGAACGCACAACACAAACATTTTACATTGTTCACGCTCTAGCATAGTTTTACACAACCGTTGGAGCTGTGTGTGTGTGTATCAGCTTTGACCTCTGCTGATAAACCATGATATTGGGGCCCAAGACCAAATAATCTAACGTTAGATACAAAATTGTTCAGCATGGGAACCAACGACGCTGACACAGATTAGGCCAGGAAAGCTATTAGCAGAGAAGAATCAGCACGGTGAAGGCGTCACGAAGACAGCTCAAACAACTTTCATCCATGACCCACCACACATTGGGCAAGCATGGGTCCACCGGCTGATCCACCATGCCTCGCGTTCATTCGGTGGACTCGGACCACCTGGCTGCGCAAATGCACAGGTTTGCCGCAAACACCGTATGCACTGCAAAGAGAGAATAGTATCTGGGCGTTAGCAATATGGGAAGACTGGACAGCATATGCCGATAACATCTCCTCAAAGAACCCTGGATTGAGACTGAAATGTGAAGCAACTCTAAGCAGACTCACCTTATACCATTCACCATCAAGACCCGTTTTCCACACAGCTGTAATAACATCTCTTCGAGACCCCATCACACCTAGGTAAGACTAGTATAGTGTCCGTGCTAACGCCACGGCAGCATTTTAGGGATGCACACGAAATCAACCAAACGAACTTTTGAATGCCCATACATGTTTTGTTCCCTGCTTTCAAAGCCAATTTTTGAATGGCTATATATGTAGTGTGCTCGTGCTAACGCTACGGTAAAATACAAAACAAGATAAAATTTGTAAAAAAATAAAACGAACAATCAGATTCATTAAGATTCACGTCTCATATATTGTATAACCAAATATTTTTGTCACAGTCAAATCAACAGGAATACAAACAAGTGAAATTCACTCAAGAATGTGCTTGTAAACCTGATCATACCTTAGGTTCATGGTATATGTAATGGAGAGAATCAACCAAAGGATCGTCAAATATGGAAAAACATTGATCCTGGCTAAATGCTACTAATGGTACCTTGTGCTCCAAAGAATATAAGAATGCCTGCAACATGCCAATGAAGTGTCACTAATGTTGCAAATATAGAAGAATAGTTATTAGTTGTACCAAGACTTAAACAAAAGTTAGATATGATATGCCACTAAGCTCCTATACGCATTGAGTTTAATGAAAAAAATGCAGGTGTTCAGCACAAGCATTGTTGCTAACTTAAATTGGTGAAGATGGAGAGTACGATAATGATCTAACTTACTCAGATAGATAGTTCTACAATTTCTTTCTGTTGTGGATCCACCTAATAAACAACCAGATAATAATCTCAGATATAAGTGGGCCTGTAAGCTAGCGCATTAGCTGGAGAGATACAAAACCAGACGCTATACCATTTTTTAAGGTTAAAAAACAGAAAATAATGTAACCTTTCTGGATCTAGATTACTTTTGTGTGCATGTATGATCTCAAAACAGAGCAAATAAAAATTGTTGCTTACCCCTCTGCATACTTCTTGATCTATATTTCTTTTATAAATTTCTCTCCCTTCCAAACCGTAAACCAACAGTCCCTACAATCGGAAGGATTTAGCTAATGAGTGAGTAGCATGCTCATGGGAATAATCAATGATTCTCTTATTTACCAGATGAGCATGAGTACAGTATTGAGACTCAATTAATACAAGCACAACCAATGTTAATATGCAGAATGTGAAGGAACACCAAGTTTAAGGTAGCACATTATAGTATTGAGTAGAATCACAAACCCTCGTGGCCTCATCAACCAATTACATCAACCTTTTTATGGTTTCATATTTATTTAAAAAAATAAAGGGCAAGCTGAGGGGGTATAAACAGCACACACTTGCTGTTCCTTGAATACATGAACATCCCTTCCAAACCGTAAACCAACAGACCCTACAATTGGAAGGATTTACCTGATGAGAATGAGGAGCATGCTCATGGGAATAATCAATGATTTTCTTATTTACCAGATAAGAATAATGACTACTGTATTGAGACTCGAATAATACGAGCATAACCAACGTTAATGTGCAGAATGTGAAGGAGCATAGCCAGCTTTTGAATGCAGGAGAGGTAAGGATGGTTGGCCTGTCTTGTGAGTCGTGACCAAATTTGACACCATAACTCAATACAAGAACCAAAAAGGAATATATATTATCAGAATAAAAGACAAGAGGATCCTTCAATTGTGTTTTATCTCCCAGCATATTTAATTAGGGTGCCGATAAGGTCGTGTTGCAGGCAACATGCATTCTTCAGTCAACAGAAATGCACCTATGTTGGCATATCTCAAACCTATCAGGCCCACATGCTAGCAAGCAAGCAACGATCAGGATGTGTAGAACTGCCACATTCAACACTCAAGAATCAAGACAATTTATTTCTTATAAGATTCTGTATTTCCATGAAAACATACTTTACACCAACTTGAAGGAATATACCAGGCGAAGACTCTGAAACAATGCCAGTTCTTCCAGATAAACTGAGAGCATCAATAACGGCAGGCCGTGGCTGTTTCCGAAATGAAGATGGAAGCAAAATAATTGTCAGCATTCTGGCAGATATCACATTGCCTGTATGGATGACCTTCCTGAAAAACCAGTTGATAAGCGTTATAACTTACAAGTAATAACATCCAGAAGAGCATATAAATCACCTAAAATCATATCATGAAATTAAATATCATCGATGACTGTAAAACAGGTCAAGTCAGATTAGATTGTTAGATTAGATTGTTAGGGGACAAGGTCAAGTCAGCCCTATAAAAGACCACAAATTGTAACTTCTGAAATCAAGTAAGAAGAAATAATTGTCTTTTTAGAACCATTAGAATGGTTGGTCAGCCTCTCGCTCTTTGTATCATCTGCTTTACCCCACAGCACAACATACAAGCCGACGATGATTGCAATAGCACCTAATATGCTGCACAAGAGAAGAATTCATTGTAATGAATAGCAAGGAGTTTGAACTTTGCGGTGCCAGTTTAAGTTCTGAAAGTACATACCTTCCAGTTTAATTAGTGACTGAATGCAGATGGAATTCCAACTTCCAACAATGAAGGCCTTCATGAATTGACAGAAATAACATAAGAAGACCAATACAGGAAGCTTAGATGCATCGAACTCAAAACACTTCTGAAACAGGAAGCTTCATGAATTGACAGAAATAATGAAATTCAAGCATATTCACAATTCAGATCATGATTTGCTTCGGTCCAGCTTGTCAAAGCAAAGCATACAAAATTCAAGGTGCAGTAGTGCCTTTGTTCTTTTTATGTGTAAAATTGCTTTTGTAAGCCACAATACAGACCAAAATGTTTGAAAATACATAAAATGATGCAGCTAATCACAATATAACTTCATAAAGGTGTGACCCTATATTAACAAAAATAATAATTCAGTTGAAAAATCTTACACAGCTACATACACTATATAGACGCAAGTATACTCGGGACAAAAGAAAAGGTTGCAAGTTTGACGCAGTTCAAAAATCAATAATGAAATATAGTGTGCAAGGAAACAATAAAAAACTAAGATAAATGTATATAGTCCTCGCCTATGAAGTTAGAACTTCTATGTAGACGATGTTTTTTGTGAAGTTCCCATGAGCCTTCCTAGAATTGCGCCGCTTGTCCTCCTTACCTAGGACGACAAGGATCTTGATGTTGCCTCTAGCGGTGGCTCTAGATAGGGCACAGAGCGCAAGCCCCACAATGAACTGGTTCGAGTGGTTAAGATCTCTGCCCACGTTAAGTACTACCAATTACTCAAAGCTCAGTATAGCATTCTCAAAATACACCTGGAAGTTAAAGGAGGTAAACAACTTAGTAAGCATCTGTAGATTTTATTAATGAACGATTTTCAGGCTGTTTCAAATGTTTACAGTAACAAGGATCTGCATCCAATACATTAACTATTTGAAACATTTCCTAAGAAAAAGCCCAACATTTTCAAAAATGCATTATCTGAACATATCTTTCATGTAAAATGCAGTGCATCAGATGACAGTCCATCATTTTTTCCCTTTAAAACTGAGGTAGGAGATTCAAGAGAATACAGCAGCACAAAAAGTGTTTTCGGTTGCTGACTACACCACATAATTCCCTTAGCTCTTTTGCATTGCAAGGGAGAATAAGAGTCATAAAGAACTCAGGAATATTAGAAAGTCAACAAAGCCCCACCTAGACATACCCAAAAGGGACATCAACTATGGCCATTCTAAATAAGCATGTATAGCAATTGCTACATTAAATAATTCAACTACACCTGTATCCAACAATTTTCTAACCATGAAGACCTAATAGGCAGTGAAAGACAAAAAAAAATTGAGCATTGTCTTGCAATTGTTGAGAAATAAGTTATTGACCTTGTTGAACAGATCTGATAGCATAGATGCTGAAGAAACATAGATGAAAAATTCTTTGTTAATTACTACTACCTGATAGTTTTTAGTACCAGGATATAATAATGCAAACAAAGAACAGCTCCATAGTAAACAAATGTACACTTCACCGTGGAGAAGTTGAGTTCTAAGATAAAAACAACAAAGGCTGGGATTCAGTTTACAGAACAACCAGAAAAATGGAACACACAAATATGCAGCATGTCCACTTTTTTCAACAAAAGATACCTAGTTGGGGTAGCCCTCCCCACCATGCAAAACTCTTAAACACCCAACAAAGATCCAAGTCTCTACTCTCTGGGTAGTACATTAGAAGGATTTCACCTGCAAGGTCTTCCCCAACATAGAAGGATTTCACCTGCAAGGTACAATCCAGTGAGGTGATTATTGCATTGCATACCAAGTATTCGACAAAAAGAGACATAGGGAGAGAAGAGAAGCCAGGGGAGCGTACGGGCTCATAGAGACCAATGCGGAGGCCGCCATAGATGCACTGGCGGTGGAGACCCGGGACGATGCCCTTCCAGAGCGCGGCGGCACCTTCCTCCCGAGCGATGGTGGCGGCAGTGCCGAGCAGGCCGCGGTACTTGGGCGCGGCGGCCAAGGAGGCGTCCCCAGCGGCGACGTTCTTCTGCAGCTGCAGCCTGACCTTGGCCGTGTCCAGGGGAATTGTGCACAACTGGGAACCAAAATTAAATAAATAAAATTAGGCAATGTAACAACAAGAACACGAATAGGGTATGAATGCATGATATGATGATCCCCTGAAACCACCAAAGCAAGAGGGCTGGCATGGCAAGCCAAAGGGGAGGGCATTGGCGGCGTGATCCTAGAGGCGAACAGCCAAGATTTGACATTTCTGATCCTACAAGGCAAGAAATTAAGCTATGGGCGATCCGGCGAGGCAAGAAATGAAGAAGCCAGCGGAGCGGAGCGGGTGATCTCAGGAAGCAGCAAGATCTAGGAGATCCAGCCAGCGAAGCCAAGTGTGGGTAGGGCGTACCTCGGCGAAGCATGCGGCGATGGCGCTTGCGGGGAAGCGGCCGGCGAAGGAGATGTCGGGCGCGGAGTGGCGGAGTGGGGGGGAGGAGGAGGTGATGGGAGTGCGGGGGGGGGGGGAGGGAGGGGAGGAGGCGGCGGCGTGGGGTGGGGTGGGGAGGAGGAAGAGGAGGCGGCGGCGCGGGGTGGGGGGAGGAGGAGGCGGCGGCGGAGCGGAGGGGTGGGGGGAGGAGGAGGCGGCGGCGCGGGGTGGTGTGGGGAGGAGAAGACGGCGGCGCGGGGTGGGGTGGGGAGGAGGAGGAGGAGGCGGCGGCGCAGGGGGTGGGGGGAGGAGGCGGCGGCGGAGCGGGGGAGGAGACGGAGGAGGAGGAGCGGGGGAGGCGGCGGTTGGAGGAGGAGCGAGGGCGGAGCGGGAGGAGTGGGAGATGGGGCGCGGCGCGGGGGGCGGGGGAAAGCTGCGTCTTGGGCAAATTTCGCGAGGTGGGGGTAATCAGGGACGCGGGAGGGGTACTGCAGATCCATTGAAGGATGACCGTTGGATATGGTTGAGTAAGGAGAGAGAATAGAGGAGAGTTAATCTGGTGCGAACGTTTTTAGGATGGTGTAATTCTGGGTGCATATTGTGGTGTGGACGTAGTTAAGGTCATGAATGTGGAGCAGGTAATTGTTGGGTGGATGTAGGATAATTTTAACTGGTAGATTATTAGTGTAGATCCAGGGGCGGAATTGGGCCCATGGCAGCATGGGCTCTAGCCCGGGGCGTGAAAAAAATGCTATGTATAGCCCAGATATATATGGCCCAGCCCGGGGTAATATATGTAGTATTTAGCCCAGTATTCAGCCCAGTATTCGGCGGCTCGGCCCATCGTTTCACTTAACAGCTGCGGGCTGCCTCACGCCCTCACGCGCTCGGCCTCAGTGGCTCAGTCCGAAGTCTTTAGCCATCTCCGCAAGAGTCGCAAGACCGCAACCATCCAACCCTAACCAGTGACCCCCGCGGCCCCGCCGGTGCCGCCCCTCCGCATTTCCGCCGGCCTCCTCCGAAGTCCGAAGCCAAGGCAACCCGCAACCCTAACAAGTAACCCCCGCCGGCGCCGCCCCTCCGCATTTCCGCCGGCGGCCGGCCTCCTCCGAAGTCCGAAGACCGAAGGCATTACCGCAACGGCGCAACCCTAACCAGTAACCCCCGCCGGCGCCGCCCCTCTTCGGCTCTTCCCGGCCCGCCCCGCCTCTCGGAGCCGCCGCGCCGCCCCTCTTCGGATCTTCCCGGCGCCGCCCCGCCTCCCGTTGCCGCCCGCCCGCCCGTAAGTTCAATTTTTTTCTTGGTGACTTTGCTTGAATAGTTGAATGCTTGGTGACTTGCAGCTGAGGCGCTGAGCTGTTAGCTACTGTTAATAGGATGACTCATGACTGGAAGTCTGGATTCTGGAAGAAGCCGTGGATTTGAATTTGTCCAGTGTCTAGTGAGGCAGTGACTGAATTTGTCCAGTGGATTTGGTTGTCCAGTGAGGCAGTGACTGAATTTGTTATTTGTCCACAATGTCCAATTGTCCAGTGACTTGAAAAATGCAATGAGTAATAGAACATAATGTGTTATGTGTATCAGTGTATGATAGAATTAGAATGCCCACTGAATTTGTCCAGTGGATTTGTCCAGTGACTGAATGTCTGAATTTGAATGGTTGTTCAAGTTGATGTTGTATTAGATTAAAAGGATTCAAAAAGTTGAAGGTAATAATCATTTTCAAAAAATGCTGAGCAACTGATCCATATATATTGTAGACTTGTAGTTAAGTTGAGCGAAAAACTAATGTTACTAATCCATACATATTGTACAGACTGCCCTGACATACATGATAGATGATACATATTGCAAACTTTGCCTATACATCATCAATACTTAATTACTTATGATGTATTAAAAGGATAATGTTTTCAATTCGAAATATGAGTTTTGTTAAGTTTGTAGTATATATAATATAGGCCAATATAGTGTTGGCCGATTTGGCCCATGTCAAGATGTATTATGTTCTATTACTAATGAATCATGAATGTACTAGCTCTTTTGCTCAATTCACAAATTTATCATGGACATTAAGCTGACTGATTTTTTACTCTTCTATTACCAATGAATGTACTAGGAGTTATTAGTCAATACAAAATGAAGCGGGCGAAGACATTATCATCTTATTTTTCAACAGAAGCACAATCCCACGAAACCCCAGAAACAGGAGCTAGTAATAGGGCTCATTAGGACCACATTGAAGACAATTGAGGTAATAAGAAATGATGTAAACTTCATGTTGTTCGTATTTATTCATACACATATTTGATTTACTCTCATATGTTGTCTTTATAGGTTCTGGTTCATGTCCAACTATCAATGAAGAAATGACAGGATAGGATAGAGAGCAAATCTTCGTAATTTAGGTACTCCAATTGTATCTCTGTCGTGTTACATTTTTTATATTTTAATATTATGCCATGTTTTTCTTATTATGCTTTATGTTTACTTGTTTAGTATTGAACTCAAGTTTCATATCAGTAATGCAATTAGTCAATTATGATATACTGTTGTTATATCGTGGTATGGGTACAAATTAGCGTTAGTTTTAGACTTTTAGGTTGTTAGAATTCAGCCCGGGGCGTAGCTAAATCCTGGTTCCGCCACTGTGTAGATCCAAGACCTACAGATGTTTTCAGACCAAATGCTGCATCTCTTTCAGACAACCGGCGCTTTCTTGGCCAAAGACTTTGAATCCCAAAGGAACTGTCACCATCCTCTTCCATGTCAGATAAATGGGGGTTGATAGAACCACTGATTTTTAGTTGTGGCATATTATCCAACGGACCAAGATCATCTGGTTCTGACCAGGGCCCACCAAACATGTTGCGCCTATGCCATTCTTCAGCAGGAGGTTGCAGTTCTAATTCTCGAAGAAGAAGACCAGCAGCATCAGCTCCTCGTGGACGAGGCATATTCTGCAACAACTAGAGTATCAAATGGACGCATATACAGTAGAATGAATCTCAAATTAATGGAGCACTGAAAACGGCATGCCCAACCAGTCAGTCTGGCATGGACACGGCTCTGTAACTCTGACAAATGTTGCAAGACGTACAGGGCAACTCAAACAAAGAGGTACGTGCTGATGAAAATGGAAACTCCTAATGGGGGTCATGAGTAAATTCTAGAGTAAGGTGATGGCAAATGAAGAACTAAAGGAAATCATGTAAGTAATTTATCCAGTACATACACATACTGACAGAATTAAAGAACTCCTAAAGGGGATGGTAATGATAATATTTTAGAGGGGGGGGGGGGGGTCAATCCATTCATGAACTTCGGTAAGTAGCAGAGAACTTGCAGAATACTAGAATCACTGTTTCTCCAGGGCAATTGACCATTATTACAATCTCATATTATGAACGTTGGACACTCAAAAGAACATACAGGAAAAATTTACAACACATAGAAGCTTCCACAAGGATTTTGAATTGTACCTGCATATGGGGACCAAGAGACGCTTCCACCACCTCAGGGAGCACAGTGTAATTGCCATCTATGTAGTGCAACCTTATAATAATGTTGCTGGAACCAACCTGAGAAGGAGGCAATGGATGTTGCAAGCCCGATGTCCTTCGACAAAGGTCAACCAATATGAGAAAAAGGACCTTAACCTGCAACAGCAAAACAAATTATGCAGAAATTAGATGTGCTACAAAAGAAGTCTTTTATAAGGGTGACTGTAACTCTAATACCCCCCTCCCCAAAAAAAAAGGTAACTAATGAAAGAAAATTTTCAGGCAGATCATTGGTACTTGGCAAAAGATTATAGTAGCTAAATTATCAAATCATTAACAATTTAGCTACTCACAGGTTACAGAAAACATACAGATATAATTGCCATTATGTTCAGATCAAAAAAGTATTTAAGCCTGTTTAGCACATGTTCTAACTTTGCTGCCTGAGGTAAACTGAGGAATGCCCTCACTCCAATATCTGTGAGACTGACGCTTCTAGCTCATTAATATTATTTAGTCACTGAAACATGTAAAATTATTAATGAAAGAGATGATATCAGTGCTTCAAAAACAATGGAGGCTAGATATTTATGTGCAAAACTTGAAGAAACATTGCTATAAACTTATAATTGTCATTATCTTCAGATCAAAAAAGTTTTTAAGCCTGTTTGGTACATGTTCTAACTTTGCTGCCTGAGGTAAACTGAAATGTGGACATTGTCGGCTCTCACTCCAATATCTGTGAGACTGACTCTTCTAGCTCATTAATATTATTTAGTCACTGAAACATTTAAAATTATTAATGAAAAAGATGATATCAGTGCTTCTCTTAGAACATTACATGTTGCAGTTTTTTTGTTGAACAAAACCTCATGTTATCCAAAGAAACTCATATTTGTTGATTATTTGTTAGTTACCTCATCTGAAGTATAACCTTGGCCAGCATTGCCGGAACCTATTCTAACGGATTTGCCCATTGGATTTTCTTCAGGACCCTTTGCTCCAAGAACCAACTGTCCACGTGTAGCCGAACCATCTTCCACTTTGGCAGCACCTGAACCAGATCTTACTGCCGAACTATTGTCCTCTGTCTTACCATTCATCAAGTGCTGTACTTTCTGCGTAGAATCAGTATTTTTTTGTGCATTTGCGAGTAACCTTGGTGATTGCCTTCTCCGAAAAAGCAAACAAAACAGCAACAACTGACATAATCTATGAAGGAAATGGCAGTCCCCAATAAGTCTAACAGCAGGTGTGCCAGGGAAAGTTCCTGTGTTGATGCTGATGGGCATAAATGATGACCTCCCACTAATAGGATTTGGTGCTTTGTTGGCTGCACCATCAGCATTGTTGCTGATCTTAGCAATGGCACCTTGGACCCACTCTTGCATCTGTGAGGTCCCTGTCGTAGATGCTACTCCACCTTGATTACCTGAAAATTGCAGGAGCATCATATGCTAAGCCTAGCAACATTGCTAAATGGGAAATATACTAACACTTCAGTACTTTCCAAACATGAAATGGAGAAACATAAGATCAGGAGGTGTTTTTGTCTGCACAAACCAAAGAGATGCACAAGCTTTAGAAAGATAACAGGAATTGAAAATTAACCTTGATTATTTGATGGTGATGGAGAACTGTTGGTTGGACTAGTTGACTTGATTACCAGAGTTTTTGGCGCTAATGCAGCTGAAGACTTTTTTTTGAGAAGCTTCCACCTGGAGCAAAATCACTGGAAGCATATACAGCACTCCTTCATTCCTATGCTCGATCAAAGATGACAAAGCTGAGAGGCTGTTTGAGAGAATGGAGCCTGTCTATGGATGTCCTGGTTTACAATGAAATGATGACCTTATACATTTCTGTCGGTGTCGGCGAGCTTGATAAAGTTCCGATAGTTGCTGAAGAGCTGAAAAGGCAAAGTGTTTCTCCAGACCTTTTCACATACAACCTGTGGTGCGCATCTGCTGCATCCATGGATCTTGAGGGCTTCAAAGGAATTCTTGATGAGTTGTCGAAAGATCCAAACTCCAACGAAGGATGGGCACTGTACCGAAACCTCGCCGCTATTTATGTCGACGCCAGTCAGCTTGTTGGCTCTGGAAATTCGCTGGTGGAAGCCGAGGCAAAGATTAGCCAGAGGGAGTGGATAACCTACGATTTCCTCGTCATTTTACACACCTACCTTGATTGATAGCCTCCAAAACCTTGGAATATTCCCAATGTCAACACACGCCTTAATCCGCTGTGAACTCCATACAAATACAATAGTACCTTTTTTATGAACTTCAAATATAACAGCACTTGCCTCCCCTTCCCCTGCATCACATCACATACACAATGTCACGCTAAAATAGTAAAAACGGTTTTGCTATTGTATAGTCGACTGAAATTTTTTTATCTCTCAGTCACTTGAAGTTAGATTCTTAGTCACATAAAATTACAGTGTACTAATTTACCCTCTCCTAAAATTGTACTCTCAGTCACCTGAAATTACAATATAAAAAAGTAACTGAAGATGAAGAGAAAAAATAATCGCATGTGCAATAATCACTTCCTGGTAAAAAAGATCAATCCAGATGTGGAAAAGAAAAAGAGAAGGCAGGTTTGTGATAATAAGAGCAAAAAGCAAGCAAAGGCAGACCGCAGACGTAGGTATCCATTCATGCACCATTCCTGACGTTTCCAATCAAGAAAGAAAAGATGAGAGTGTGGTGACTGGTGGCCAATTGGGAATTTGGGAGTTAGGCATCGCCACTAGCGAAACACCAGCTTATCTTGTCGTCGACAGCCGAATCCCATTGAAGTAGACCAGCACTAGCAAGATAGTTTGCCAATTCTGTGCCTTTGCTTCGAGCGATGGGGGTGCCGGAGCTGGTCCTTGTCGTTCTTTGCCTCCTCGGCGCCGTCATGGCCGTCGGCGACGCTCAACCTTTGCCGCCGCCGCCGCAGCCCACGCAGTTCGGGCGCACCATGTCGACGTTCATCACGGTGGCCGTCAGCGTCTTCTTCTTCGTGCTCTTCTTCTGCGCGTACATCAACCAATGCCGCCTCGCCGACGCCGGCGCGCCGCAGGGCCCCGCCGCGACGGCCGCGGGGGGCGGGCCGTCCAGGAGGGGGATCAAGCGCGGGCTGGACCCCGCGGTGGTGGCCACGTTCCCGATCTTGCCGTACAGGGAGATCATGGAGCACAAGATCGGCAAGAGCGTGCTGGAGTGCGCCGTGTGCCTGATGGCGTTCGAGGACGGCGACGACCTCCGGCTGCTGCCGCACTGCTCGCACGCGTTCCACCCGGAGTGCGTCGATCCCTGGCTCGAGGCGCGGGTCACGTGCCCGCTGTGCCGCGCCAACCTCGAGAAGCCAGCGCCGACCGCCGTGGGGCCCCCGTCGCCGGAGCAGGTGGCGCGACGTCAGCCCTCGCCGCCGCATGCCGTGGCGATACCCGTGGAGGACAAGGAGGAGGAGGACAGCGACGAGGATGATAGGAAGGAGGAGGCCGTGGAGCTCGAGATGCTGCGCAGCGAGCGGCGTGCAGCGAGGCTGCCGAGGTCTCACTCAACGGGGCACTCGCTCTTCGCGGCGGCGGCCGCGGCCGCCGAGGTGGGCGACCAAGAGAGGTTCACGCTGCGGCTGCCGCAGCACGTGAGGGAGGAGGTGAGCAGGTCGCCCCGCCTGCGGCACGCCACGAGCCTGGTCAACCTCTCGGACAGGAGCTCCGAGGGGAGCTCGAGAGGAGGACAGCGAGCATTAGGAGGTGGAGGCAGCTTCAGCAACGGCGGGGGCGGTGGGAGCTGCCACGGCGGGCGGCGGTGGCAGGCGTTCTTGGCCAGGACGGTGTCGTGGGCGCGAGGGGGAGGCGACGGGTCGGTGCGCACGGGGTGGGACGGGTCGACGAGGAGGGGTAGGAATGACGCCGAGTCGAGCAGAAATGGGGCGTTGTCACCGGCGGCGGGGCAGCCGTGATTATCTTGACGCCGGCTGGCTGCTGCGGCGGCGCCACCCCGGCCGGAAAGCCTGACTGTAAAAAAACTGTAACATCTTAAAAACTGGAGGTTTGAAAATATAAAAAATTTAAAACTTTTGATACGTTTTGACATTACTAGAATCTTGAGTGGATTTTAGTGTCAATCAAATCAAGCAATAAAAAGGAAATAAAAAACTTGGATCAATTTGAATAAAATTGGAATTATACACTTTTCAAAAAAATTCCAAATAAAATTATTATTTGAATTCAAAATTCAAATCAAAAATTGAAATAAATAAAACAAAAATTCCCAAACCCAATCAGGCTCGGCCCATTTCTTTTTTTGCCCGTCCCAACTCTCTCCTTTTCTCTTTCTCTCCTCTCTCTTCCTCTACTCTTGGGCGAGCTGACCTGGCCACGGCACTTGCACCATGCTGTGTGCGCACGCACGTGCACCCTGACCCCGTTCAGTGTGCTCCTGCGATGCACGCTGCGCCCATGCCACCTGCTGACCTACATCGTATGCACCCCTATCGCTCCTGCACCGCGTGTTGCGCGCACGTCGTCATGACACATTGCTGACCAATAGTAGCCCGCCAGCAGCTCTGCCTATAAAAGCCTAGCCGGCTCGCTCGTGAATCCTCTGCACCCCCATCCATCTTTTTCCTCATTGGGTCAAACCAAGCACGAACCCGTTGCTATGAGTTAGCCACCACCTCCCCTCACCATTCCGACCATTCCGGCGAACCCCTCCCAGATCCGACCACACCACCTCGCATTCCACATCCCCAATTGCAAAGTTCCCCAATTAACCTTAACTTTCCTTCCTAGAGCTCACCGCGACATCATCTTCCCTATTTTCGGCTGAACACCACTACCACTGCCGCCCCTCCTCTCCGATGAACTCTAATCGAATTGTTCCCTACTGGAGCATCTCCTCACCCCCTCTAGCTTTCCCACTCCTCAATTTGAGCTCCTCCTCGCCCATGCGCCGCCCAACATCAACCTCGTCGTGCCGCCCTAGCTCACATCACCAGCCTACCCAACTCCTCCACGCTGCCACCGACCACGCCGATGAGTTTCCTACGCTCCTCTCCTACTCGTGCGAGCCTCCCTTTCTTCCCTTCCCACCCCGGCCACCGTCATCCCCTTCTCCTCCCCTATGCCGGCCACTGTACTCTGCCGCCTACCCGCCTCTGTGCCGTACCACTACATTACCTCCCCCGGTTCCCTTACTCCCTCCTGGTTCCATTTTCGTGGTCGCCTTACCACCGGTGAGCTCGCCTTATCCCTACGCTGCCATCCCTCCTGCTTGGCTCCCTCCTCTATTTCTCCTCTGTGTAGCCATACTCCTCTGTCTCTCTCTTATATGACATGTGGGCCCAAGCACTATTCACGACCCCACCTGTCATTGCCTGCTTCCATTTTCAGTTAGAAATAATTTAGAGAAATCAAATAATTAGAAAAAATTCAAATAAATATATAATAAAATATAATTTAGTTATAAGTAAAAATAAAAATAAGCATAAAATTAATTATGGAATTAGAATAAGGAGTTATGTAAATTTAAAATATTTAAAGATTAAATCTTGATTAGTTGCATTTCAATAAGCATTAGTAAATCAATTAATGGCTAAAAATAATTAGAGTAGGATTAAGCCATGTAAATAATTATTATTATATCTATATCTCCAAAGTCATGAATGTCCCTTTTGCAAATAGTGATTAAATAACTAAGGTAATTGATTTAAATTGTATGACACTAATATTTAACTAGAAATGCAAGGATTTAATTAAATATTACCTTAGAATATAATTAGATGTTTTTAGAGATAATTAATGTTTAAATTGAAGTATCCACCTTAGTTAAAAGATTTTCCTAGAAAATAGTTAGGTAGAAATAGAGGTTAATTATGATGCCATCAAGATTTGTTTTAGAAACTCATATATGAATTGAACATCCTATTAAATAAGTTTTGTATAAATGATAGTAAAGTTATTAGCATGCCTCTAGCACTTAAATTTCAAAATATGAATTTAATTAAAGATGATGTTAATGAGCTCTAGACCATAAATAGTCCCATAGCAATATAATAAAATAGGTACCATAGCTAGTCCATGTAATGAGAATATAAATCAGAGTCAATTAGTGTTAGATGATAATTTAGGATAATTAGTGTACCAGCAACATTCAACTCAAAACACAATGTTAAAAAGGGAGTCATGTTAAAATATAAATCTATTAAAATATAACTCATTGTCCCATTAACACATGAACCATTGGTCATTAAGTAATAGTTTTGCTAAAAACACCATTTAATGAACCACAAGCATAGTAGCAAGGCTGATTAATTAGACTTTAGTTAAACTAATTCACCAGCATATCAGTAAGTCGGTTTATGATCCATTAGTATCCATGTTAGTATAAGAGTTGCATTTCATTGGAATGCATGTAAAGCTCCCATTGTAATCCTTAAGTAATAATATTTGGTAAATAATACTCAGTACATCACGTAGATCCTCATATATGTTCTTAGGTTTCATCTAACTCATGTAACTTCTTTAATAAATAGAAAAATTATAATAAAAATCATTAAGTTGGGTTCAAGCAATAGTATCCGTCGATCAGCTAGGCCTAACCACCTTCAATCCAGAGTGAAATATTCCTGTGAATATTCATTCATCCTCCCTTGATGTACTTCCCGCCAGATTTTCTCCAAACCATTCCCCCTTTGCTCGAGCTTTTCTTGACCCCGGCTACATCCCGTACTCGCTAAATCTTGTCTCATGTCACCAAGTTAATCATAATAAAATTTAATTGAGTTAATTAAGATTTATTTACATTTTTGGAGTTATTTGAATTTATTTGGATTTGGTTATTTTTCGTGTAATTAGAATTCGAAGTCTTGAAGAAGCAATAGCTCGAGTGAGATCAAGATTTAGATGAAGATGAAGATGAAGACTAAGACTTTAAACAAGAATAAGACCCACAATAATTGAGCAAGACAAGTCATTACTTTGATCATATTGCACCTACCTTTTGAATGCAAATTATTTTATTTAGAAATATTAAATTGCATGCTTTACTTTGATTAAAGTTATATTGTCATTAGAGTATATTTAATGCTTTAATGCTACTCACATTATTAAATTCTATTCCTTGATTTTGTACATAATAAATTGTCACCCTAGAATTAATGGTATACATATTAGCTGATAAGTATGTATCCAAGTGCCACGCTTAGCCTTGCTTAAATACATGTGGACATTAATTTGCCTTGGCGTCATTTTAAAACATCAAAATATGTTTTGGGCAGTCACTGGAGGGAAGTGGTTGGTATTTGAACTAGAAAGGATATTTTAAAATCCAAACCTCTAAACTTACTTTATACCTGGGCAGATGTTAAGTGGGGATTAGTGCAGTTGGAACATGAGAGTGTGATTTATCCCAGAACTGCCCGGGTAACCTTAAGAACCAAATATTGTGATGACCTTCCAAGATAAAACATCACAACCACAACGCTATAATGGGTATTGCCTGACCAATAAAGTTGCATCAACCCAGCACTGAATGCACCATCAGGTGGAATACGGGATGAGTGCTAGATGGAAGCCTCCATGATGGTGCAAGAGGGGGCATCTAGAGTGGGTGGTTAGAACCCCACGACGGCGAAAATCTTAGCGGAAGTAGCCATGTTGGGAAGGTGCATTATAAAGGTATTGTGATGATCTTCTTGATCTGTATGCCTGAGAAAGCATGTGAAATATAACAAGTTGAATATTCCTTGTGGGTAAAGTGTGCAATCTCTACATATTAAAAACCAAGGTTGTCATAATCATGATTTTGAATCAGATCGGAGACACTCTGGTAGGATCACATTCTATGATCGAATCATAGAATCTAAGATCCTACCCAATTGTACCAAAAACATATTTATTCTAATTCACCGTGTATTCCAAGAGTGGTATGAGTGTTTATTTGGTTATTTGGCATCTAATTTGATTAAAATATATATCTTATTCATGACTAGAATTATAATTTAAATTCTATGTCATTGAGAGCTACGACTAAAAGAGCGATGTTATCAATATTGCCAAAATCTAATCATTTTACATAAAAAATATAAAATAAATATTAATTAAATTAATTTGTATTATTCCAAACCTTCAAATCTTAATGACTAAGCTATTAACCACTTAGTATTTAACATACAACTTGAATTGAAGGATAGGACACAATCAAACACCTAAATATTTCATAATCATGGATGTATTGATTCTACACGATTTTACTGTGATTCTACCGCAATTCTACATGAGAATCGTACGATTCTACGACTAGAATAGCGATTTTAACAACTTTGGTAAAAACTATTCAAACAGTCGTGCCCACAGTTATGAATGGACATAAAAACTTACTCGAGTTAGTGTCTATTTTACAAAAGAATCTTTGTTGTTGGGATGAAAACAGAAGGGGTGGTTGGAACCCTGACTTTGATTTCCCCTGTGTGGATAGAACCCAGTGAATATAAAGAGTGGATAAAACCCAAAAAATAAATATAGCATATGATGGATGGAACCATGCTATGTAAAATGTGAATAAAACCTTCACTAAGATTATCATCGTATTACATTCTTTAAAACATGGTTTAGTTAAAATGTTAAGTCCCAGTCTTTCCATTTATTGTATTTTAATTGTGGCTTTCTACAAATAAAAGAACCTCAAGCCTTCTAGTGTTGCATGTATTATAATTGCATTCTATGTAGTAGCTTGTTTAGTACCTTCGTACTCACTATTGCTCAATTACTCTTATTTAGTAAGAAGGAGAAAGAAAAACCCTGCGGTCATCTAAGAGCGTTGACGAGGTTGGAAGATGATGGGGGTCAAGAACTAAATCGTGAGCTTCAATTGATTGCCTGTGGGTATATCTTGAGGGTCCTATCTATTGCTCTTTAAAGATTTCAGCCTGTTCGACCCGTGCGTAAGTCTACTATTGTATTAGTTTTGCTTTCACAACATACGCGTTTGTTGTTTAGTAATGTATTTGTATACATTATCTACTGATCTAGAGAATAGTACGGTGGAATCACCGTGGCTTCTGAATCGCAAATCTGGGGTCCGACAGAAATTGACAAGTTGTGTGCTTTGTTTCTTTTTTTTCTTGGAGATATTGTCCTTTTTTTCCTATTTGTTTGTTTAGGAATATTTTTCACATATACTCTATCTGTGAGGCCTGAAATTTTCCAACTCCTTTTGACTCTCGCAAAGTGAAGTTTTGTTTGGTTTGCACTCTGTAAATTTCATGGGATTGAAAAATGACAAGAGGCAGAACGTGGGGATTCTCTGCTTTTCTCCGCCTTTTTCCCTATAGATGATAGCCTGCTTTTGCTAAGAAACGATGTTAGTGGGAGAAGCATTTGCATTTTCTTGCGTGCGTGAGCTTTAAGCCTGAGAAGTTGCGCTCTTAATCATTCTCTTGGAGGTTCGTGTCCGTAATGGGATTGCAAAGCAGTTGGGATTTTTAATGGTTGGGTTTGCGCCAACCTGCCTTCGAAAGATTCACCGATGTGGAGACAAATGCGCGTGTAAACAATGGGGAAGGTTCATGTACTGACTGAGTGACTGATACAAGGAAATAGCAAAGAAATCAGTGGATAAGCATAATTTACGAAGGCACTGCGTTGCGTAGTGGCTGTGCTTGACGCCAAGAATCAGGATGGTATCCGAAACCATGTCTAAAACGAGTGAGCCATCTGTCTGGCCGGCGTGGAGCCGTGGAAGCCAGGCAAAACGATCAGCGTACAAAACTGAAGCATAGCCCATAAAAAGCAATTTCATCGTGCATTGCCTGTTGTTGAGTAGGGTGACTTATATCACAACTTAATAGAAATTAGAGAGGTATGTTTTATCCTAATCGTAGCCTATTAGTAGGGCACTTCACTTTGGACATCTAGTTGAGCACTATATAAAGCTATGAGAGGTGGCTAAGAAGAACTCAAGCCATAAAATGACTTATCCAAAGCTAAGGGCACAAAAGAGAATGAGAGACTAAGTTATTTTTAGCATTAGATTCTTATATAGAACAAAGATCTAAGGGTCTTAAAAGGTTTGAGAGTGTTGTGAGAGAGCGATAATCCCTTATACTCTTTTGAGATCATGCTTAAAAAATTCGCGGTCGGCTTGCCAAATCTTTATCTCTCATTGTGATTGTTTTGTTGTTATTATTTTGGTTCTTTCTATGTGATTAATGTACTTCGTTCTTGATATTATGCATGCTCGTGCAGTCTCTCACAACTCTGATCTGATCTAGGGGCACTTGCGTATAAGGAATGGTATCATAGTATAACAAGTGACATCGGAGGTAAGGTTGAATTTATCTGATTTGTGAGAAGGTCGATAAAACGTCAGGTGGCACAAGATCAAGATCATTGTCGATGATATGGAATCAAGTAGAGAAATTTGATGGCTAAGAAAATTTCAGTATGTGGCAATGTATGGTAAATGACGTCCTTGTCCAGCAAAGGTTAATCGATGCTCCTAGAGGAGACAAATCGAAAAATACATCCGTTGAAGAATAGAATATGATGGAATGGAAGACTGTCGCTACAACAGTCTATATCCCTCTGATAAGGTGAAATACTTGATGGTCAAGAAAAATCCACCGAATAAATTATGAAGAACTCGCTAACAAACCAGTAGGTGCTGAAGCTGCAATTGTATATGTTGCGCATGAAGAAAAGTACACGATTTATTAACCATTTCAATGTTTTCAATAAGTTCATCATATAACTGACTAGCGTGGATGAAAAATTGAGGAGAATGATAAAGTCGTCATATAGTTTTGTCGATGTTCTAATATCGATCTTACATATGATTTATTTAGATTTGGGGAAACTCTAGAAGACTCAGTGTATGCATATGCATAATAGAGACACGGGAATTTTTATACAGGTTCGGGTTTTCTCTTGGGAAAATAATAACCCTACATCTTGTGTACCTATTGCTCAGAGAGAATTACAACCGAGAGTAATGTGAAATGCCTAACACTATCTCCTACTCTAATGTATTCTATCCCCTCTCCTCTCTGGCATCAACCTTTATATAATTTACGAAGCGATGGCCGTTATCCCATACCAAAAGACACCTCAACACTTCGAGTGATAACCGTCTAACGGAAGTTACTGTCAGAGAGACGTAATGGCCTGTTTGCCGTGCAATGATTGTTGTCAGAGAGAGATCATGTACGGTTATTAGGAATAGGTTTACGTTCTAACCACCTTGTCAGACGACCCCATGATGAAGTAGGTCGTCGTAAACAAGCAAGTTAGGAGTATGTTGGTTGTAGAAAGACCCACGTCCACGAGGTGTTCGTAGGATATCTTACAACTACATGGTCGTAGAAAGACTTACGACCAAGGAATAGTCGTAGAAAGACTTACAACCAAGGAGTAGTCACAGTAGGAGTTACGACTATGTGATCGTAGAAAGACTTACGATCAAGAAATAGTCACAATAAGACTTACGACCAAGAAGTAGTTGCAATAAGACTTACGACTATCTTGTGAAATCTCTCTCTTATTGATAATAGGTATAGTTGGATAATATAATAACGTAATAATTAGAGGACCATCATCATAGGAGCAATTGTTGATAAATATTCTTGTCAGGAAAGCACTCTCGACTTCAATGACCAAGTTGTATATCTGTTGGAGACGAAGTCTTTGAAAAAGTCATCGAATTCTTTATCCTCAGGAGAGTAAGCATGGCTATTGTAGGTGTTGCAGGCAAAAGTAATAATCACAAGAATAATAAGGGTAAGAGGAAGGGCATACATGTATACTATCTATGTGATGAAAATTGTCATATGATAAAAGGATGTCCAAGTTTGAAGCAAATGAATGGTGCATACTCAGTGGCGATGGTAAAAGATGATTCAGGCATACTTGTCATCAGTCAGCCAGGTATTTCTCATATATGAATACTAGATTCAGGTTATTTCCACATATGTTTGGTGAGGGAGTTATTTCATAAAGGATCTCTACATTCAGTACATGAAACTATTCACGTAGCAGATTACAAGGAGCATGCAGTAGCTGAGGTGGAAATGATTTATATTGGAGATGTATAATGGAGCACATCGCATATTGACGAGAGTTCAGTATGTTCCTAGCTTAAAGAAGAATCTAATATCTGTGAGATCATTTGAACTCGAAGATTTTGAGGTATCACTTTAATGTGGAGTCATACGAGTTACTTGTAAAGGGTTGGTAATCATGTATAGTATCTGGAGCAATAGAGAATACCGATTTATGGGTAATCATAAGGGAAGAGCAACTAATGGAAGATCTGGTACAAATCCTGGCCAAAAAGAAACCATGTTGTCAATGATAGGTACTCACATCTTATCTGCGGTTATGTGCGAAACTAAAAAGATAGTTACAAACTCTAGCAGTTGTAGAGGTAAAGGTGCGAGATGCTAGAAGAAAAAAGATGTGGTGGGACCAATCATGTGGTACCAGTGTGCAGGTGGAGCTTGAAGACAGTATAAACCTTTGGCTTGGAGGGTTGTAGGAGTAAGAGGTATGGTTAACTAAACTATACAACAAAGGAGCTCTCAGGTGGAGGGTTTGTGCGATCAAGGCCAGACACCGATAAACACATTACGGTGATGTGCATAAACCCCTATAATGAGAACACTCCTAAAGGTGGGAGAAAAACAAAAGAATGCGGAGTTGCATTGGAGCAAATTCTTGAAGGAACATTATGACTTCAACGGATAAGAATCAAGGTGGAGATTGCTGAGTATGGTGAGTACTTAGAGAGGTATGCTAAAGAATTAGGACTCCAACTTCACTTTGATGGAGAACCTATGGGGCACAATATCAAGTTATGAGAGGTGATAATGGAGAACTCTAGCTATAAGCCAACTCATCCAAAACAGAGGGTGCATGAGAGGATTAAATGCTAGTTATTCTTTAGTATTAAATTCTTGTATAGGGTAAGGATTCGATAGTTCTAAAATGTTTGAGAGGGTTGTGAGAGAGTGTCAATCCTTTGCACTCTTTTGATGTCGTGCTTAAGAAATTTGCAGTTGGCTTCGTCAAATATTTCTCTCTAATTGTGATTGTTTTGTTGTCATTATTTTGGTTCTCTCTATAATATTTATCTACTACGTTCTTGATATCGTACACGCTATACCGTATGTCGCAACTCTTATCCGATCTAGGAGCTGTTTATAAGAAGGGATAGAGTATAACACTTATGAAAAATATGATGTATTTATACGTCACTAGTCCAAATACCGAGCATGCTAAGCACTGCAGAACGAGTGGCAACGAAAGTAAGAGGATTTTTGTCGTTCTTCAAATTACAGCCCTTGCTTTCGGCATCGACAACTCGTACTCGACATCCTCTTGGACTAGTACTAGCACTAATCTGTCTAAGCAACGACATGCCCCGGACGGATTTGGATTCTCTTGCCTCTTAGCAAGTTAAGTCAGAGAAGCACAGTTTGGAGACCTAGGAAGATTCTACAGATCAGACGCTACAGCGCGATCGCCACAGTGCAAAACACACATGGGTTTCTGTTACAATGATTTTCTACAGCAGTGAACCGCGGTATGCTCCAGTGATTTTGCAGTTTTCCTCTCACTGTTTTGCGCTGTTCGTACTTCGCTGCTGAATTAGCTCTGCAATGCGGTGCGAAAAGGACCAGTCCTAATGCTATCTTTTTTTGATGGAACTGAATTGTCTCATGCACATAACAGCACACTTGCACTGTCGCTAACATTGAACACACTCGCAGAATCAAAGTCGATCAAGATTCAGTTCATGTGCTGTGCGAGCAATCCAGGACAGACGAATCCGGTCAAGATCATTTGTAAGTAAGCTAAGTCCAAACAGCGCACGCGGGCACATGTCAATTAGGCATCTCAACTGACTGTCACAGTAGTTGACATTGCTTGGTGAATTCGGGTCATTGACTAGGAAGACTTAGACTCACTTAGCAGATTAGAAAGACCCATGACATGAGTAGATTTTTCAATTAACTTGCAAGTCGCGATGATAAAAAGAGACCTAGGAAGTGAACGAGTTTATCAGTGTACCGTTCATCAGTCTTCACATATACTCTAACACTGACGAGAGGTTTAGCGTCAGGCGAAGAAGGCGGTGGCGGCGAGGATGATCGGGAGCCCGACCACCTACTGCTTCGTTGCGTCGCCGCGGCGGCAGCCGGCGGCTTCTGCCTGCATCATGCCGTAAGCTCTCAGTCAAAACTAGAAACATGATGCGAAATTTCAGACTTGGGTGAAATAACTCGAGCTAAAAATGGTCATGCATGGTCGGGTCGTGCGTTGCAGGGGAAGCTGAAGCCGAATCCACCGGACTGTAGAGTAACACATCACTGTGAAAGAAACGAGGAGGGAGTCGTCAACGATATAAGTCATAAGTTGAAACGAAAAAGAAGAGGTCCGATCGGTTTAGTATGCCTATGTCTCCGGAAACCGAATCGGCTATTCATAAGAGTTTTTTTTTTCATGATTAGGGCCCTGTTTGTTTCCACTTAAGATTATTATAATCTAGCTTATAGGTGGGGGATTATATAAGCTAGATTATAATAAGCTGGTGGAAAATAAGTTGTCAAATGTTTGGCAGCCTGGATTATTAGAGTTATGGATTGTTGTATTCGAATGTTTAAAGACTACAATGTCCTTAAGAGAGAGGCAAGGGAGTTGGGGGATGGATGAATGGCAAAGGTGGGTAATATTCCTAAAGATTTATGGTCCTTAAGATAAAAGTGGATCTATAAGCTGAAATAAGCTCCTTTTTTGAGCTTATTAGATTACAATAATCTGGGCTATTAGATTATAATAAGTTATCTTATAATCTAGGCTGTTTGTTTCCACTTATGATTATAAGCTAGATTATAATAATCTTAAGTGGAAACAAACAGGGCCTAGAATTATAAGAGAACGGTGAAATACTAGAGAACGGTGTGCCGTTCGCAGCCATAAAACGGTATAGGGTTGAGCCGTTGATTAGGTGGGGCCTGTCATGGCGTGAGCCATCAGATTAGGAGACCTCTCAGATCCTTCCAGGGCTATGCTGCTTCGATACGGGGTCAACAGTGTTGTGCTATTAGGACGACTAGGAGACTGTATCAATCTTATCCCAGTCCTCCCATTTCCCTTGGATCCTCCCTATTCCCCTCACCCATGCTCCTCGTCCTCCTCCTCCTCCATTCTTCATCTCCATCAGAGCAAACACGCGCCGCCGCCGCCGTCCAACCTATGCTCCACCGGAGTCACGACAAGCGAGCCTGGCATTTGACTCATTTGGCTCATTTGGCTCGAGAAAAGCCTGATTTTCATCTCATTTGGCTCATTGTGATCAAATGCCTGCTGAACAAAGGCAAGAACAATCCATTCTGCTTCCAGAATTCGGTCAACCCTGAGAGGAAAGTTGAGGATGGACGTTTCGAACTTGTTTCCTTGACAATGCCAATACCACGAGATGGCATTATTTCTTGCAGCACTTGTATCGATTCAAACTGATGATCGTTTCCTTTTTAGAAATAACTGAAGGTCTTTTTTCTCACAATTAGTTGCTCATTGCATCGCTGGAACTTTGCTGGTCTGATGGTGTGCACATCGACATGGTTAAGATGACAGAACCATTACACTTCAAATTTGGCTTTTTTTTTTAACCGAACTTGGAATATGCCTTAAAAACATGGAATCTTCACTTTGAACACGATTCAACCTAGCAGATAGCAGAAACTGGAACTGGCCAGACTAACCTCGGGGCTGAAACCCATTTTTACAAATACAATAATATGTGACATGCAGTCAGGAGTAACAGAGGTGCAAGGGGTGATGCAGTACAGTGATGATAAATATCTGAACCTGGATCAGCTCTCAGAAATAGCAAGGAAGTAGTTTTTGCCAATGCTATCCTGTCTGTAAAGAAAGCTTGGTCAATGATATTTTCATCAATCCCCTCTGCGAAGAAGGCCGTGTTGATGACGCCATCTGATCAACATAGTTCCATCGGCGCAACACTGTCCTATGGTGACAATTGTTAGCTGCAAGTTTGCAACACTGTCCTAAAACGTAAAAGGCTTGCCCACCATTGAGCAGCATGTGATCTGAAGTGGCCTGCGAAATCTTGTAACGTGAAGGTTTCTGCTTGATCAATGAGATGGTGATGGGAGTGTTGTATTTGCTAAATTAACTTGTTTAGTGCTTCGTTTCTCATACCAGACGATGGAATTTTCTTGCCTTTTATTTGTCTGCCTTGGGGATGCAACTATTTTATGGAAACGGGGTTGGCATGGTAGGTATACTTCATCTTCCTTTAGCAACTTTGTAGCTTAGTTTTCTGTGCTTTAAGTAACATGTTATCTAATTTCCATTTCCCTGCACCTGGTATGCTCCAGATGTGCTGTTTCCTTTATGTTGTTCCAGTTTAATTGCTCCAATCTGACTTTTTCATGGAATTCTGCTTTTAGATTGCAGTTTCTAAAAGCAAGACAAAGAAAAAACAAATCTGGGGCATTCGGTTAATTGCAAGCTCATCGCTCTGTCACAGCCTCTCAGAAGTGTTATCTAGTTAGCTAGCTTCCTTTTTAGTATTCTAAACGTTTGTTCTACTGTTCATTCCCCGTTCCTATTTTTTTTTTTTCGTGTTTATCCACTTCCTTGACCTTTTTGCTTATTGTTCGCAATTGTTTTCTTATGTCTTGGCATTTTCCTCTGAAAGATCTAGGTCTTCATTTCTTGTTGTTTTGAATAAAAGAATCATTTACGTCAAGGCAAGACATATGAAAATGCGAGACACAACCGACACAATTTTCTGAAGAAGTCAGTGTTTAGTACGCTTTGGAGCACTTCAATTGTAAGTAATGTAACGTTTTGTTCAATCTCACTTTAAAGTCAACCTCTTTTTTGCAAAGCAACCTATAAGAATGATTTAAAGAACTCAGGTTTTGACTTCATGTTTCTATATAGTAGTACAGGCCAATATCTTCGTGATGTGTACTGATAGTCACGTTCTCCTTTATATGGTTGGTGCAGACTGGTGGTTTTAAGCTGAGCAGAAGAAAGCAACGCAACCATATATTGCCCCAAGTTGAAGTTAGAAACTCATAATAGAGTAGCTTCGTCGTAGAAGAAGCCTTGACACCTTTTAAATCTCATGGCGATTCTCAAATCTTTCGTTGCTTCCAAAGGCTTGGCGCTATACACTCCAGAGGTTTCTCGACGTCACCGGAACACAGCGATATCTGCATCGGCTCATCGCCGGCAAATCCTTATCGGCTTAACGATGAACTCCTCGGGCATCAACACTGCCCTGCCGATCAGAGGAGCAACACAGTAAGTGCACACGATGTCGTATCTCTCTCTAATCTTCTTGTTCTTAGGATACAGTAATTAACCAGCACACATCACTTTTCTTTATGTTTTAGTAGCTTGTATATTGATCATGGCATGTATCATAGATTCATAGGTTTCAACAAACTTGCCCGCCACTGTACTGTACAACGTTTGGTGAATAATTTTTTCACCTCTTTTGGTTCAGAATCCCTGCAGTTGGTCCTGGTCCTGCAAAATCGTCAGGAGGAAATCTCCCAATACCCAATATGCCTTCATGGTGAGTGCAGAAAAGTTACACTTACATGCGCTTCTTGTCAGATATTTCTGCATTTCACAACCAATGAACTTCTCAGGGCAAAGTGGGTCGTTGGTGCCGTCATTGTTGCAATACCTATTTACAGAAAGATGAGAGCATTGGAAGGTAAATCGAAATAATATATTCACCACTTGTTTTGATCTTATTAGCATGCATTTTGATTCCAATTTTTTGTGTGCAAATCACATCTGATAGATACGGTGGAGAAGACGGCAGAAGTAGCGATCGAGGTGGTCGACACGGTGGCGGAGGCGACCGAAAAGGTCGCCGGCGAGGTGGCCGACGCGTTTCCCGGCAATGAAAATCTCAAGGAAGCAGCCTCGAAGATTAAGATGGTCACTGACGCGATCGAGGAAGATGCCGAGAAAGCCGAGGCCCTAATCCAGAAGGTTAGGTTAATTACCTAATTTATTAACTGCCTGAATTGATCTTTCGGTTAACCCAAGGTACTTTAGATTACGGTAGCTGCTGATGTTACTGTGCTGTTGCTTAATTAGCTTATGGTGCAGTCGTGCAAGCTACCTGCTGTTCCTTGCTATATTGGCAAGTTGGAGATACGTGCTGATTTGTAGAATTAGCTTATTAAGCACAGGGTTGCTACTTCTGAAGGATAAGTCAATATGTCAAACAAAACAAAATAAAACATCTGATAAAAGTAAAATAAAATTGTCTTGTGCGCGGTAACATTAGATGGCACTCATGGCAGATAATTAGTACGAGTATTGAGTAAAGAGTGAGGTGCTTAGCATGTGTCTATGTGACGGTATTTTCTGTCATGTATAAACGAAATGATAATTATTTTGTCCTGGTTTAATGGTGCAGGTTGATGAGATAAAGAAAGAGGTGGATTCAATAGTGGATCCTATCATCGACAAGGTCATGAAGGAGGGATCGTAGAGAAAGAACCCAGGAAGAGGAGACATATACAAGATACATAGCAAAGAAAAATAAGCAATTACCAGTAGGTGGCAACAAGACAAAGGCAAAACGCCGCGCTTGACGCCCTTCATCTCGTTTGATGTTTGCAGTCTGCAGGCAGTTTCTGTTAATCAGAGGAAGATAAAAAAAATGTAATGCTGCTATGAACTGTGCCGGGAAATAATTCTTCAGTGCTAATTTTGTGCTACCACTACAAAGGAAATGGTAAACTGGTAGTGCTGTTCTTTGCTCAGAGAGTGCCACATTGCATCCTTGCATCAGGGCATCTGTAGTGTATGAAAATAGAGGGTCTTAAGCCACTTTAAGGTCAACTTTATACATTACAGGGGTGACCTTAAGCAGACTATAAGTAAAAAAAGTCTTAAGGCTGGCCCTCAAGCTAAAGGTCTGGCCACAAGCATTAAAATACAATTTTTCTTTATCTGTCAAGTGGGACCGTCTTAAGTCCTCTTGGGTTATATACACTATGGAGTCAGCCTTAAGATTTAGATGGGATCTACGTTAAGACCCCTTGAATTATATACACTGCAGATGCCGTGATGGCTGCTGAACGATGCACGCCAAGTTTCCATATGGGATAGAGACAGTAGCATATGCAGTTACATCCATATGGGATAGAGACAGTAGCATATGCAGTTACATGTGGGACAAGGGAACCCTGAGCCGCCGGCGCGTTCGGCGCGGCCAGCCACATGGGGGCATCGCAATTCGCATCTCGTCGCCTCACGCGGGCACGTGCTTCCAGGTTCCCGCGAACCCACATGCACTCTCGCTCCCATCCGGAAAGAAATTACCTGAGACGGGTAGTAGCTTTCAGCTTCTTGATGTTTGATCTTACACTAATTTTTGAAGCATAATAGTAATTTAAAATTTATGTATTCCAAACAAAAGAGCTAATCAAGCTACTTTAAAATTCGAGTTTGCCACGTATGGGAGATCTAAGAGAGATCTCCGGAGTTGAGAGTGAGCCCCGTCCCATAAAAAGAAAATTTTTCTGCTCCATCCGGCCATCCCCCAGCTGTCGCCTCACCTGCTCGGTCGGAGCAGCCTGGGCATGTGGCACATTGGCACGGGCCTACCTGCTGCTCGTAATCGAATCGAACGACGCAACAGCTCGCAGACACACACAAACTTTCGAGTTTTCTATGGCTCGCGCGCGTCAGACTGGCAGCCAGAGCCCTCGCTTCTCCTCGCCGTTTGGATCGTGGGCCAGCTCAGGAGGGGCAGGACAGCCTGGGATCTGCGCAGCGAGTCGGTATAACCACTGTGTACTAGTAGTATTACTATATGCCATTGCCAGGAGCGATGAATCTGACTCAGATAGGATGATAGGATTACGAGTTTCCGTGAGGCATTCTTCTCCTTCGACAAATCACATACGGTTTTCAAGAAATGGTGGGGCGTTACTGAGCCAAATCGAACTCAGATATTCTTAGTGCATGTTTTACTGTTAAGTGCCACCGCTTCCTTTTGATGCATATTTGTGTTCTGGAAAGTAGTGTTCTCATCGATCCCGCACTACTGGTTCACAGCAAGCTTATAATATCCTGTGATCTGTGTTGGGTAAATCAAGATTACTTTGCCTGTATCATCTGAAGTTTAAACCGAGACTGAGAGAGCTAGTTCATACTCCCGTGTTCTTGTTTTTAGCTTATTACCCTTTTCTAGTTTTATGAAACTGTTCTTAGCTGCTCGCACTCTCACATAGCCACAGCAACCAACTTTGTTAGCCCAGGAACCACGAAGCCATACCCAACTGCCTAGTAACCAGCGGCTGATCCAGTATTTCGTCTCGTCCTAAGCTGTGAAGTGCTGAAGACGGCTACTACCTAGGTTGGAGAAGATTTTTGTGTCCCGAGTTTACTTGGGTTTTACACTGGTAAAATCCTACGCCTCGAATACTTGACTGCCATACATCTAGATCGGCTCGTGAGATATACACAAAAGCACACGTAGCATCTCAAGAGTAAGAATGATGAAATGCATAAATTAAATCAATGCTCATAATTACAGCAGAATACGAAGGTACACCAATTTGAGCATGGAGGAAAAAACGGAGAAAAGACAGAGCCAGCGCAGGAAAGAACGAAATGATCAAGAAACAGAAGAGACCAACATCATCAGATCATCTAGAAGGCGTAGATGGCAGCGGCAACGGCGACCAACGCAACGGCGGGGCGCAAGCCAGCGGCGCCGTTGGCCGGGGTGGTCGACGCCGGCGGCTCGGCGGAGGGGGAGGGCGACGTCTCCGGGGTGGGCACGGGAGGGGAGGAGACGGGTCCCTCGGGCGCCGGCGCGGCCGCGGACGGCGTGGGGGCAAGGGTGGGCGCGACCTTGGGCGCGGGCGACGGGGCCGACTTGGGCGCGGGCGACGGGGCCAACTTGGGCGGCGCGACCGGCGCCTGGGTAGGGGGCCGCACCGCCGGAGGCGGGGCCTGGGGCGCCGCCGCGGGGGCCGCACCTGGAGCCTGCGCGGTGGCGGCCACGGCGAGGAGCGCGAGGACGGAGAGGATGGCGAGGGGAGAAGCGGCCATTGTACAGACCTTGCTGGGCTCTTGGCTCGCTTCTCGCCGGCTCTCTCTGCGCTGCGAGAATGGGAGTGTGTGTGTGTGTGTGTGTGGGAGCGCGGCGAGGTGTGGTGGAGCTTATAAAGGTCGCAGCTTTTGCGCGAACTCAGCTGTGCGGTGCTGCGCCGTTGCGTGGTACAGCGCGCCGGTGCATCATGCAGCAGCAGCGGCTTGCATGATTGTTTTGCATCTCCCTCCATTATTGAGAGGTTTTCTAGTTTGGAATTTTGCGCGATCACAAATTAGGAGGTGAGTGGTGGTAATGGATTCATGATGAGCTTTCTAACGAGTATAAGCGATCGGATTCCTACAGGTGGTGACACAGCAGCCGGTGAAAGCCTTACTCTCAGGTGAAGCCTTTCATTGGAATTATAACGGCAACTAATGAACTACGGTTCCGTTTACCTTAGTTTCAGCTTCTGGCATCTGATTTATATTTTATTATTTTTAAATATTTTTTAATTTTTTTCTTTTTTGCCCGTTTTTTTATTCGATTGTATTATCCGTGATAGGAATCTGTCTTTTTCATTTTTAAAATTTTTTAAATTTAGTTACACGAATAAGCCACCATCGACTATAGTATAATTTCAATCAATTACAGTGTAATTTCAGCCATAAATCAGCTTATTTCAGTCCACCCAAGCGACACCTAAAATGACATTGTGCTCAAAACTGTGCCCTTGAACCAGTTGGTTGGTGGTGCACTGGGTTATCTGACTAAACAAAATAGCTGAAGTTCTGGTAAACTTAGGTTACAAGAGTGTTTTTGTTACTGCAGTATTTGATCTCATAACCGCTCGGTTAAGCATATGTCTTCTACCTGCGTGCACCACTGTCCTCTGAAGAAAAAATTGTCGCTCGGCTTCTCACCGGTGATTGGGGAAGCATCCTTGCCCACATGCCAGGGTGGGCCCCTGTGAGGCTGTGACACGGGCAAGAGCATGAGTTGGGACTAGGTGGATTTGTTGAGATAAGAGAATAAGAGAACATTGTCATCTCAAAAAGATGCTTTCCTACATTGTCTCCTGAATTTTTAAGGATTCGAAAGACAAGAGACAGGTAGGACAACAAATATATGGGTTGCAAGACAGCCGTGAGCCGTCTAAATGATAGGAAAATTTTTAAGATTCTCTCGTTTTATTTTCACAAATATTTAAATTTATCTTAATCCTTTCTATTATTGGTAGGTTCTTTTGGGCTGTGGATTTAGTTTTTGGTTTATGGTTTTTTGAATTCTGACTGTTCGCGAAAGATAATACGCAGAGGGAAACAGACAAACAGTCGTATGCAATTTTGACCGATTTAACTGAACTCAGTACAGTGTCTATTACAATCTATCTATAGATCTTGTCTTAAAAAGACATTAAAAACTAGTTACTGTAGCAGGAAGTGATAAACTAAAACCAAAGTAAGAAAAACCTAGCCATTAGTCGGGAGAGGCGCTTCGAGCCGTCGGGAGCGTTGGAGCCGGCGACGCGGCAGCGCGCGGCGGGCAACTGGAAGGAGAGTGGCGCGGGATTTTGGTTAGTTTGGGCTTCGATTTTGTGGATGGCGACGTGAGGCAGTAGCGGGCCGGTACGGAGTACACCACGAAGCCGAGGCACCGAGTGGCCCGGCGCAACGTCTTCGTAAGCACCGAGTGCTCTCAGGGGGTGTGGGCCACGGAGAGAGAGGTGGAGAACGTCGCCTTGTAGCCTACTCTGTACTGCAGCCTGGACTCTGGAGCTCTGGATATTCGCGCATTCGTGATCCATCGGTTGTACTACTATCATTGTACTAGTAAGTTCGTATCCCATATAAATAATTAGTGCAATGAAATTAGTAAATACCAAATCTTAACATTATTGCTTTGGTTAGATTTCAGAGTTACTAAACATTTGGCTATTCCAACACCGAGATTTTTGTGGTGATCATTTGGACTTTTTTTGTGAATTATGGCTGAAAAGCACTGTAGCTGGCTGAAAAAACACTGTAGCTGACAGAGGCTTATTTAGCATAATTAAATTTAAAACAATTATAAAATATAAAAATATGTTAGCCCATTACGTATAATACAAACAAATACGGGAAAAAGAACCGGCAAAAAAACTCAACAAAAAGCTAAAAGTTCAAAAAAACGAAATTTATAAATAGTGAAAAATAAGGCGGAAGCTAAAAACTGAAGCCAAAATGATCACCACCTTTGTAACATTAGTGCAACAATGCACAAAGCTCCAGTCCGGGACCCACTCACCAGGGTCCGGTCTGGACCTAGCCAAATGGTTTTGACCAATTGTGGTAACCGAAGACATGGTACTATTGGTTCTGCCCTGACATGATACGATACGAATAGTAAATGGGCCATACTGGTCCGATATGACTAGATGTATTGTACTTGCAATGACACCTCGGCATAACGAATCAGTCTAGTATGGCACGAACAGTAACTTCTATGATAGTGTAATAAAATTACTTGTAGTTAACAGTAAAATTACTTGTGTTAATGTTAACGCGCTCTTTCTGAGTGCAGATGGGTGATTTGGCAATAAAATTACTTACGACTGGCAATAAAAATATTTGTGACTGGCAGTAAAATAAATTTACTTACAATTGGCAATAAAAATATTTATAACTCAGGGACTGACAGTAAAATTACTTATGATTGGTAGTAAAATTACTTATGATTGACAGTAAAATCAACATGTCATTGGTGGTCTGTTTGACTAGCGCTCCTAAGTTGGTTTGGCACAGCCTAATACCTCTCCATGCGGTGCTTGGATCGGAAGACAAGCACATGAACTAATACGGCAATTTATTCAAACCAACCGTATCGTATCTAATTTAATTGAGTTGTGCCCAATTTAAACACGTGATATGCCTTTCCGAACGGTCCATTTGACTGGATCTGGTTACTCCATGATCATACTAGAACATGACCTACAAATGCTAGAGCCCACGCTCATGATCAATAAGATACTCCAGCTTCGTAACATGACCGACAAAATGTCCCCACTAGTAAACATTCATGGTTGATTTGGCACAGCTCAATCTCTCTCTATATCATATCTAGATCGAAAGACAGATATATGAACTAGTACTACAATTTATTCCGACTAACCCTATCGAATATAATTGAGTTATACCCAATCTAATACGCCATGCGGGACAACCTATCTGACCGGGTCTGATCAATCCGGGCGTGATTGGTTGCTTGTGCAGACCCCGAGCCAGGCTCGCCTGATGCAACTCGCTCTTGTTTGGTTGGTTGTTCTTCTCTCGAGCCAAGCCCTCCCGACGAAAGATTCCCTTCCTGACCTGGCCGCGCGGAAACGAGAATTACTTTCGTTCCTCCCTGACCTGGCTGACGGGATCCATTCTGGCTACACCTTACAGGGAACCAAACGCGCCCTCCCAGACCGCACTGGAACAGGACCCACAAGCGCTAGAGCCGTGATCAACAAGATACTCCAGCTTCGTAGCATGACCAACACAGTGTCCCCACGTGTAAACATCCACACGTCAAAAATCCACACCGTACACGGCCACCGCGTACAATAACCTCACTAATCCCACGCTAATCCATTATCCCCGTCCTCCATTTCCCAGCCAATAGGAGCGCGCCATCTACCAACGGCGATCCGCGCCACCGCCAAACCGCTAGCCTCCACCGTCCGATCCTGCCAGGCCAAGCCCAAAAACATCCGATCTCAGCCGTCCGTTTGAACCGACACGTGGCCGGCTGGCCGCCTCACCTCGACCGCCGCTTTCTTTAAGCACCGGTTGTTAACTTGTTATCGTCTCAGCAGGGGAAAAAAGCGACGTCGCAACTTCTCGGCGGAATTTGGGATTTGGGAAGCGCGCGAGGTAAATCGTGCTCTCCTGTTCCCTTCAATCGATTCAGTGGTTTAATTCCTGCGCTAGCCTCTCTGGTTTGCGATTGGTTCGTGTTGATCTCGGTGCGTGGCGCTTGCTTTCGTGGTTAGAAGGGAGCGAGTTTGAACATTAGGGGCGTTAGGGTTTGTGCGCGGTTCGTCTCTGTGATCGTTTCGAGGGATTTTTTTTTGTTTCCTCATGCTTAAATCTCGGTTAATTGCAGCTGCCTGTTCCTATCTGTTGCCAATTTTGCGGTTTGCTAGGATATCGATCGATGTAGTTGGGAATCGCGTGTTTTGGTTACGTATGAGGTTTGCGGCTTATTCATGTCAATCGATTCCCGCAAACCTGTAGCTTCATATGCGCCATAGTGGTATCAAGTTCGTTTCGAATCATTGGCATGCGCGGTATATTTGACTTGTGGAGGTGAGCCCTTGTTTGGAGAATTTGGTACCTGTTGTCATGTAGCTGGTATAAGATTGGCGTGAGTTGATAGCTGATACTGTCATGTCTGATGTCTTAAGGATGAATTCTACCTATTCGTCATAAATTGGCATGCTATATGGTTTATAAATTGGCATGCTATATGGTTTGTGAGAATGGATTATGTAGGAATTTTGATCATGGTGCTGAAAAATATTATTGAGTCATCTGTTATCTAGGATTATCGTGAAATGAGTGGGTGCAGGGTGAAGGTGAGCTAGCATTGATAATGAAACACAAATGTGCACATTTCTACATGAAACTAGTAATAAGGTAGTGCCATGTGTTAATTGTTGTGTTTAAATCTAGGTAGTACCATGCGTTAATGTATCACTGTTGCTTGGTTATCTATCATCTTAGTATCGATATCTTCTATCTTGGTGGCTGACGCCTGATGGTAGCAAGTGACAGACCAATCAGTTTGCTAATACTCATTTTTTTGGGGAGAAACTAAAGGGGTAGGCAGATAGCTTTGGCCTTTGGGAAACTGATGTTGGGAGTGTTGGACCTTGACATCTGATAATAAGAAAGTAAATTTCGATTTATCGCACTGGCTTTATTTTCTGTTGCTTTCATTTGCAAAATATAGGTGCCTGTAATGTTTTGCTTAACATAGGAACGAAGAATCTTAGTTAGAAATAGACTATTCCATCTGAAGTAGCATGAGGGTTGTCTTTATAACGTTTTCTAAGTAGGTAATTCAATCTTGCAGTAGGTATTCTGGCCCTATGATTGTTTAAATCTCTGCATAGTTACTAAACAGATGCGCTGGCAAGTAGCAACAAGCAAAGTTTGTTTCGACCATTTATGTATGGTGTTGTGAAAATTACAGTTGTGTGGTACTCCACTATGCACATAAGTTTGTTAATATTTCTTCTTCAGGTAAACAAAAGTTCATTTGCCAATGGCTCGTACTAAGCAAACTGCTCGCAAGTCCACTGGAGGAAAGGCTCCCAGGAAGCAACTAGCCACCAAGGTTTGTCCCTGCAACTCTGTAGGTTTTTTATGCCAAGTTGTTGTTGTTGTTTGACAATGCTAAACCCGCTAGCATGGTTTGAACTTCACCTTTTGTGCCAGCTTATAATGAATATCTGACTGTGATAGAGATTACACTAGTATTGTTTGCTTGATAATTCTTGACTGGTTTTTGCTGCTCAACAGGCTGCTCGTAAGTCTGCTCCTACAACTGGGGGAGTGAAGAAGCCTCACCGGTACCGCCCTGGGACTGTTGCCCTTCGGTGCGTAAAGCTTATGCTTATGGTCTATGTTACTGTACAGGGTTTAGTTCAAAGTATTTGCAAATGAGAAGTTCTAAATTTCACGCCTCACTTTGCAGTGAAATCCGCAAGTACCAGAAGAGCACTGAGTTGCTGATAAGGAAGCTTCCATTCCAGAGGCTTGTGAGGGAGATTGCCCAGGATTTCAAGGTGAGATTTGTTTGTGCTATTATTGTGCTCCGGTTATCACACAGTCATCAAGTAAACGACTCACCCCCGTACTGTTTGTGCAGACTGATCTGCGTTTCCAGAGCCATGCGGTGCTTGCTCTTCAGGAGGCTGCAGAGGCGTACCTGGTGGGTCTCTTTGAGGACACCAACCTGTGCGCCATCCACGCCAAGCGGGTGACCATCATGCCCAAGGACATTCAGCTGGCTAGGAGGATCCGTGGCGAGAGGGCTTAGGTTCCCCGCCTCTGGCGTGCATCTGTGTCCGTGTTTCCGCATTGCTGCTGAACATTTTGTTAATGTTGTGATCGGTGTCTGTGCAGTACTCTGTTTCTGTGGTACTACTAATTCTACTTATCTGCTGTACGGTGTCTAATACTACTTATCTGTGGTACGGTGTCTGTGCAGTACTCTGTTTCTGTGTTCTAAATCTGGATTTTATGTGTTCTAAATCTGGATCTTTTGTTAGTTGGTCGTTCTAAACTGTTGGTTTCGTCCATGCACCTGATGGGTGTGTACCTGTGGAAAATAGTAATTGTGGCAACTGTTACAACTTACAAAGATCTTGTGGTGAGGTGCGTGTTGTTAGATGTGTATTATATAGCTGTGTATTACCCCATTGTATAAGGGGTTTCTTGCATATATGTCACCTGTACATATATATATATATATTGGCCTTTTGGCCATATGATGAATACATGCGCTATTCACAACATGGTATCAGAGTCAAACCTAGGGTCTCGTGATACCTAGAGATCCGCGCCTGTCTCTCACGGATCCGCTTGTCAAGCCGCTGCTAGTAGGGGCGAAAACGGATCGGATACGGACGGATAATGTCTCTACCATATTTGTTTTCATATTTTTTTTGGATACGGATACGAATACGGATAACTCGAATACGAATACAAATACGAATAATATCGAATACAGATACGGATCGAATACGAATCGAAACGAATACAGTTACGAATATTTATCGGAACATGAAAACCTCTTAAACTATACATCCAAAATTAACGAAAATACGTAAATAGTTCATCTTGTTAAAACATTCATGAAATCTAAACAAGCATAGTCTTTTCATCCACAATAAAAATATACCCAATAATCGATCATAACATAACTACATAAGTAACAACAACATGCAATTCATGGAATACACATGTGACATGATAGCAATTTGAACAAACATAAGAACATTTCATTCCTCCATTTCATCCATCAAGTTGTAACAGCTCAGGTTTTTCTTAAAATAAAAATAAATAAATAAATACAAATTAATTAAAATAAAAATAAGTATTTTTGTTGCCTAAATTTTATTTTTGGGTTTTGCCCTGGATTTTCTGTTTTTGAAAAAGCCTGATTTGAAAAGTAAATTAAGTGAAAACCAAAAAATAGATATTACATAAAATGATATTTTGATTTTCTATAAAAATCCTACTTTAAATTAATTATTTGGAGTTATTTGGCTTTTATTTGGTTTCCTGGATTTTCTGGAGTTTAAGGTCTACTTTTGAAATTAAAAAGTATTTTTAAGTATGAAAATTAAATACCAACATTAGTTGGAAATATTTTTATTAAGTCCAAAATGTCACCAGGAACTTCTGTGATTTTTTCTGGAATTTTTGGAGTTTATTTCATATTTTTCTGATCTTAAATGAATTTCCCAGGCTTTTCTGAAATCCAAAAATCAAAAATAAAAATTAAAGTCCCTCCCCTCCCCTCGGATATCCGTTTTCGTATTATCCGGATAATCCGTATCCGTATTCGTATTCGACGGATACTAGGCTTACTGTATTCGTATCCGTACCCGATAAAAAAATCCGTATCCGTATCCAATTCGAGAACTATCCGAAAAAATCCGATCCGACACATTCTGTATCCGTATCCGTCCGGATCCGGCAGAAACTATCCGATCCATTTTCATCCCTAGCTGCTGGTTCTTTTTCCAGCCGCCGCCGGACTTTGCTGGTGCCTGCCGCCCCCGCCGACCAGTGCTTGGATCGCTCGAGTCTCTTTTCATCAGTCGCTGCCGATCCAGATCTACGCCCGTGTGAGGTCGCTCCGGCCACGGTGAGGCCGCCTGCTGCCGCCGGTTCTTCCTGCCCACGAGCGCCGTCTCCACCGTCGCCGTCTCCACCGTCGCCGTCTCCACTGTCACCGTGGACGCATCTACGCAGCCGCTACGAGCCATCTGGTGATTCCTTGTACCTTGCTGTTGTGCGACAGGAGCAGTCGCTGCAGCAGGGAGATGCCACTGTGGATGAGTTCTATGCTCAGTTGTCTGCAATATGGCGTCAGATCGACTCTTTGGGGTCAAATGTTTGCCGCAACTGTCAGTATTGTCAGCGTCAACAGTCTCACATGGAGCTTCGCCGCATCTACGACTTTTTCACACGTCTCCGGTCTGAGTTTGAGCAGACTCGTGCTCAGTTGCTGGCTCGTCATCCTCGTGTGACTTTGTTGGAGGCCCTTACAGCTGTTCGTATTGAGGAGATTCGACTTCGTGGAGCGGGTCTGCTATCATCATCATCATCACTTCCTTCGGTGTTGGTGGCTTCTCCGGCTTCTACACCCGCTGTGCCTTTGGTTACTCCTTCCTCAGTTGTGCCTCCACTAGTGACAACTGTTGTTGGTAAGGGCCTTCACTGCACCTATTGCAACAAAGATGGACATGTGGAACATTTTTGCTATAAGAAGAAGAAGGATCTTCGTCGTGGTGCTCGTCCTCCGAGGGGCACTGGAGGTTCCTCCTCTCAGCAGAGTTCTGGTACCCCTGACACTCAGCAGCTTCTCACATTGCTAAGCCGTATGGTTGCTTCTGCTTCGTCTGGTTCTGCTGGTTCTGCTGCTCAGTCTTCCGGTGAGAGACCACCTTCTTCTTCTCCTTCCTCAGGTACATCACCTTGGATTCTTGATTCAGGTGCTTCTTTTTATATGACATCTGATTTCACCTGTCTTACTTCTATTAGTTCTTTAGCTGCTCTTATCACTGTCCACACAGTAGATGGTACCTATCTTTTCTATCATAGGACGAGGCACTCTTTCCAATTCCTCTTTTCATGTTCCTGCTGTTTCTCATGTTCCAAAACTAACCATGCAGCTCATCTCTGTTGGCCAGCTCACTGATCATGGTTGTCGCGTTATTTTCGATTCTGATTCTTGTTGTGTTCAGGATCGTCGCACGGGTACTCTGGTTGGTACTGGCCCTCGCCGCCGTGACTCCCAACGGCTCTAGGAGCTTGACTGGCTTCGTCTTCCTTCCGCTGCCCCAGTCAGTCTTCTCGCCCCCACCACTGCTTCTACAGCTGCTGTAGCCTCCACCACATCGTTTGCTCAGTGGCATCATCGCTTATGACATCTTTGTGGTTCCCGTATATCTTCCTTACTTCATCGAGGTCTTTTAGGGTCTGTGTCTGGTGATGTTTCTCTAAATTATCAGGGTTGTAAGCTTGACAAACAGCTTCAACTCCCTTATCCTTCTAATGAGTCTGTATCTCAGCATCCTTTTGACCTTGTTCATTCTGATGTATGGGGACCAGCTCCTTTTGTTTCGAAGGGAGGTCATCGATATTATATCATTTTTATTGATGATTTTTCTCGACATACATGGATATACTTTATGTCATCTCGTAGTGAGGTTTTATCTATCTATAAAACCTTTGCCACCATGATTCGCACTCAGTTTGACTCTCCTATTTGTGTTTTTCGCGTCGATTCCGCTGGAGGGTACTTATCGGGAGTCCTTCGTAGTTTTCTTGCTGAGCAGGACACTCTCTCTCAGTTTTCTTGTCCAGGTGCACATGCTCAGAATGGTGTGGCTGAACACAATCATTGTCATCTTCTTGAGACAGCTCGTGCTCTCATGATTGCTTCTGCTGTTCCACCACATTTCTGGGCTGAAGCTGTTTCTACTGCCACTTTCTTGATCAACATTCAGCCCTCCTCTGCTCTGCAGGGTGGGATCCCACTTGAGCGTCTCTGTGGTCAGACTACTAATTATTCCAGACTTCGCCTCTTTGGGTGTGTGTGCTATGTTCTTCTTGCACCTCGTGAGCGCACCAAACTAACCGCTCAGTCAGTTGAGTGTGTTTTTCTGGGCTACAGTGCTGAGCACAAGGGTTATCGTTTGTGGGATCCTGTTGGCCGACGGATGCGGATTTCTCGGGATGTTACTTTTGATGAGTCTCGTCCCTTCTATCCTCGTCCTTCTCCTTCCTCCACTTCAGCATCTGTTGTTGAGCCGTTTTCATTTCTGACTTTTTCTTCCAGTCCTATAGTCACCACTCCACCACAGCCTTTGGTCTCTCCGGTGCCTCCTTCTCAGTCAGCCCCTTCTTCACCACTGGCATCCTCTCCTGAGGTTGCTCCTGATCTTGTTCCTTCTTATGCTTTCTACTATACTCATCGCCTGCGAGTTGAGGATCGTTCTGATATGCCCTCCCCTTCTGACGGGTCATCCCCTTCAGCCACTCCTCGTTATGCTCTTCGTGATCGCCAGTCTATTCGGCCTCTTGAGCGTTTTGGTTTTGCTGCCGCTGCTCTTGTCGAACCGACTTCTTATCGTGATGCTGTTGTTCATCAGAAGTGGCAGCATGCGATGGCGGAGGAGATCACTGCCCTTGAGCGTACTGGCACGTGGGATCTTGTTCCCCTTCTTACGCATGTTACTCCTATCACGTGCAAGTGGGTCTATAAGGTTAAGACTCGCTCTGATGGTTCTCTTGAGCGTTACAAGGCTCGTCTTGTAGCACGTGGTTTCCAGCAGGAGCATGGCCGTGACTATGATGAGACTTTTGCTCCTGTCGCTCACATGACCACCGTTCGCACTCTTCTTGCTGTGGCCTCTGTTCGACAGTGGTCTATCTCTCAGTTGGACGTCAAGAATGCCTTTCTCAATGGCGAGTTGTGTGAGGAGGTCTACATGCAGCCACCCCTGGGTATTCTGTTCCTGAGGGTATGGTTTGTCGTCTTCGCCGATCTCTCTATGGCCTCAAGCAAGCTCCTCGTGTCTGGTTTGATCATTTCTCCTCTGTTGTCACTGCAGCTGGTTTTTCGGTGAGTGCTCATGATCCTGCTCTTTTTATCCACATTTCATCTTGTGGTCGGACGCTTCTCCTTTTGTATGTTGATGATATGATCATTACTGGAGATGATCATCAGTACATCACTTTTGTCAAGGAGCGGCTTCATGAGCAGTTTCTTATGTCTGATCTAGGTTCTCTTCGCTACTTTCTTGGGATTGAGATTATTTCTACTCCTGAGGGTTTCTATCTGTCCCAAGAAAAGTATATCCAGGATGTTCTTGATCGTGCCTCTCTTACTGATCAGCGGACAGCTGAGACTCTCATGGAGCTTAATGTTCATCTTCATCCCACGGATGGTAAGCCTCTTGCTGATCCTACTCGCTATCGTCATCTTGTTGGGAGTCTTGTTTATCTTGGTGTCACTTGCCCTGACATTTCGTACCCTGTGCATATCTTCGTGTTCTACGATATCTTCGTGGAACTATCTCTCGTCGTCTCTTTTTCCCTTGCTTCAGCTCTTTACAGCTCCAGGCATATTCTGATGCCATCTGGGCTAGTGATCCCTCTGATCGCCGATCTCTCTCTGCTTATTGTATTTTTCTTGGTGGTTCTCTCATTGCTTGGAAGACTAAGAAGCAAACAGCAGTTTCTCGTTCGAGTGCTGAGGCCGAGTTGCGAGCTATGGCTTTGTTGACTGCGGAGGTTACTTGAGGACTTTAGTGTTTCTGTTTCTGCACCAACTCCTCTTTTGTCTGACAGTACAGATGCTATTAGTATTGCTAAAAATCCGGTAAATCATGAGCTTACAAAGCATATTGGTGTTGATGCTTCCTACATGCGGACACAGGTGCAAGACCAGATTGTTGCTCTTTAGTATGTGCCTTCCGAGCTTCAGTTGGCAGATTTCTTCACAAAGGCACAAACCAGGGCTCAGCACAGTTTTCATCTCTCCAAACTTCATGTTGTTGATCCACCATAAGTTTGAGGGGGGTGTTAGATGTGTATTATATAACTGTGTATTTACCCCATTGTATAAGGGGTTTCTTGCATATATGCCACCTGTACATGTATATATATGTTGGTCACATGATGAATACATGCGCTATTCACAACACGTGTTACAACTTACAAAGATCTTGCGGTGAGGTGCGTAAAACTTTGCATATCTTTCTATCTGAATTCGTGCGATACGAGTTGGGAATTGTAACGCATGTGTGGTAGTACTGCCACACTTGTTTTACATATCTGTCTAGACTGCTTGGAACACACATACTAGGGCGGTTCTGCAAAGCTGGGCGGTGTTCCATGCGGTTGCGTCAGTGTTCAGCAGACAGAACAATTGTCTCTGCCGATGGGTGTCGCCGTGTCAGTGGGAGAGGACGGCACATTCCCGACAGGATTGGCAAGCGCAGGCCGGCAAACAAGCCGAATACGAACGTCGGTGGCAGCATGAAAAGGCGACGGCGGGGGCTTTAAAAAGACCCGTCTTTTCGGCACGCGCGAAAACCAGTGGGTTGTTTTGTTTTAGCTCATGCCTGACCGGCCGGTCTTCCATGTTCCGTCCCTATTGCTCCCCTGCATTGGACTGGACCAACCCACCATTCTCCATCTACCGCTGACCAGTTCCTTTATCCTACGTTTCTGAATTCTGACTAGGGCCTTCTTCACCTTCCTTCTCTGACTAGTTTCTGGCCACCGCGGGAACCACCAGCATCCCTCGGAGGCTTGTTCCCGCCCGTTCATGCTTCGAAGGTATCAGCCTTTGCCCGACATCGTCAGCTGCTTTTTTGTAGGCTGGGTGTTGTGAGTTGTGGCTGTTTCTAGTGTGATCAATGAACTATATACCATGCTTCTGAGGAGTGCTACCTTGCTGGTGGACTGGTACGTGGTAATGGACGGTGGCAGTGCTTCCCGTGGCGGCATTGGCGTGCTCAATTTTGTTTTCAGAATGCTGCCGGCCGCCAGGGAGGAACGCCTCTGCTCGTGCAGGCGCCGAAAGTGCGCCGTGCCGCGCATGGCCGCCCGGGTGGATTTCGCGCGCTCGTGCGATAGCATTTGCCGCGTCTTCTGGGCGGAGTGACGACGCGCGTAGCAGAATGGCTCAGCGTTCGCATTTACATAAATTCGTTCATACCAGGCTACCATTGTGTAGCAGAATTGCCTCTCGATCTGCAATATCTTTATTATTATAAAAATATAAGTTGGTGATCGTCGGTCCGTTCTCCCTCCTCTCTTCTTAGCTATCAGATCAAAGATCAGCCGTCCAGATTTGCATATGGGTAATTCTTCCGCTGCTCATAGAAAAAGTCGGGCTGACGCGTGAGCCATGCTCCCTCCTCTTCTCTCCCCCCGCATCCTTCGCCTCCAACTTACTTGACATATTTAAAAACTTTTATAACATGTTTGTATGCATATTCTAAAAAATTTTACCACCCGTAAGTTTTAAAATATGTAGTATGATAAATTTTAAAAATCCGTAGTAACGCACGAGCATTCAGCTAGTAGTATTAATGTTTAGATTTTGGTCAAGTTTTTCTTGGGTGTTCGGTTGGTCATGCAATGCTGACTGCCCAAGTCCTCGAGAGCCCGACGCCGGCTTGCTCAACTAGAAAAAGAAAAAAAAACTCACCTTTTTGGCCCATTCAAGCTTCTTCAACAAAGTACTCTATATCGCAACATAATAAGGCTCCTCGGGACACCTTTTTAGTCATGTGAAAACAACGTTAGCTCATAAGCAAGTTGGGTACATTGCGGTAGCTTCGCGACACCGTGTCTAGCAATTTTCAAGGAACAAAGTGACGGGGAGTCTAGTACGATGTGATCCAGTGCACTCAAGAGGGCGTTGATCAATGACGCATCGCGTGATTCTTTGCAACCCTATCGCCGACCATGGACCCGCTGATTGAAAAATCAGCTTGCGGTTAGTATAATCACATTCAGAAAATGGACATAGAATATATCTGACGCATGGTGCACCTCTGCTAACTATGCTTCAGTGCCAGCTACACAATCCTTAGCGTGGATTTTCAGTTGTGAACAATTCAACTGTAGAAATTTGTTTACAAGTGCCGAAATCTTCTGAATGCCATCTTATTTCGATGGACCACTGAGTAGAAGCCGACACCGAAAGTGTCATCTTTACTTCGTGACGTGGAAAGCACTGAAACCACTGTGCTTAAATCACTCAGTTTACGCCAACAGTCCTACTGTTCTAAGTGCACCATGACTCGCTTCATCGTTATCCTTCTTACTGTTCAAGCAGAAGCGAGCACCAACACTTTTGCAATTGTTACTTGGAAAGAATTAAAGAGCACCTTTTTTTCAGATGAATTGATCTGGAAATCCCAATAGCTGGTGCGTTTGCCTGACTAGATGAAGCATGGAGAGAGAGGGATGGGCGAGGGGTCCATTACAGCCTTCTGGGTGCTGAAGATCCAAACAACCCATAATGCTATGCACAGGTTTGGTTCAGATTTGTTCGGTTTTAAAAGCCAACTAATCTTGTTGAGAGATGAATAGTGCTGAACTTATGGGCAACTTGGTGTACTGGAAGGTGAGTTGGCAAGCCATCAAAGCATGCGACCTGTTCATATGTTAAGTAATTTGGGTCTTCTGGTCCGAAATGGTACAAGACTACTGCTTCAATGAATTCAGAAAAAGTCAAGAGAGAACAATGAAGATGCAAGCAACGATAGATCACTTCAGAGGCAGGACTAGGAATACTGAAGACGTATCAACTGAGACGTTCTCTGGTATTTGTTCCTTTCTTGACAATACATGCTAAGCAAAAGAAAGATGACGACGCGAAAATTGTTTTTTCAAGTTACTTTACGTACAAGGCCCCAGCCATATTCTAGTATCAACCCTCCTGCCAAAACGAAAAACATGAGTACTAATCAGCATCTGCACTGACGAATGGCATCCTTAGCGAAACTTGTCTTTATGTTTGTAGAATCGCAAGTGTCAAAAGGCAACGTTGAAACATATCAGAACTGTCTATTTTTTTTCCAATCTTGTTACTTTTTTGGTGAACATGCAAAAAGATTCGCACGTCATTGCGTTAAGAGGATAGATAAACAGAACGGTCACTAGAGAGCGTAGTGTCTGGAGATACAGGAACAGTTAACGAAAGAAATCCAGATAAGGGGTGAGGCGACTAGAAAGAAAACAGAATGAAGAAGCGACGTCAAAAACATAGACAGTGAATGAGACAGCACAGTTAAGCTGCGAGAGGGTGAAACTAGAAGCTGCTGCTCATGGGAGTCAGTAGCGAGTCCGCGCCCGCCCAGCGCCAACAGGTTAGTTCACAAATGCTTCATTGCCCGTCTTGATTTTGTCGAATACTTGGACATTGCGTTCGCGCCAAATAGTCTAGAGGAATAGAATGACTATAGAGTCGAAATTTTTGGAATGAGCTTTGGGCACTTGCTTGTGCTTTGAGATCCACCAGCCTTGTAGCCGAGTTTGTGTTATTGCTGGTGGGCGAGGTCTGCCAAAGAGGTGGGAGAACTGTGCCCAGACTTGCCGAACCCAAGGGCATAGGACGATTAGATGATCGATTTTTTTGGGTTTTGTTTGCAAAGAGGACAAAGTGTGTGCAACAACACGCCGCGCCTCGCTAGACAATCAGCTGTCCAACATTGGTCATGAATAGCTAGCCATGCAAAAAAATTTGCATTTCAGTGGAGCCTTACATTTCTAGATAGGTTGTGAGCTGCGAGGTGGATTTCGCTGAGGAAGAATGCATTGTAAGCGGAATTGTGAGGTTGGATAGAGATGGAGTTAACATTGTGCCATAGTATCAGGTATTCAGTGATTGCCTGAACCGACATGGCTCCCTGAATCCTGTTGACCCAAGAATTATGCATTAGAGCTTGTGCAACCATGATGGTTCTCTTGATTTTGTTATGGACAAGTTTGAAAATGGATGGAGCTATATCTTCGGTCGATCTCCCTTCGATCCAACAGTCGGACCAAAACAGTGTTCACTTGCCATCTCTAAGATGAACTTCTGTCGCCACCTTGAACATTGCAAGGATGGCTGGTTCATGTATAACTTGTAGACTTGCCCATGTGCATGATTGGTCTATTTTTTGCCCCCATAACCAACATTGACGCAACGCATAACCCATTGTCTTGAGGTCAAGAATTCCTAGACCACCAAGAACCAATGGCCTGCATACGGTTTTCCACACTAGACAGTGTCCTCCCTTGACGGCTCTTATCCCTTCCAGAGGAACGCATGGTGTCTTTTAGCTAGAGATGGCAATGGGTACCCGAAACCCGGGTTTTTACTCTATTAGGGCATGGGTCTGAGTCAATTTTCTAACCCATTGGTCTTTTAATGGGCAAAAAGCCCAACCCATCGGGTCTGCCGGGTTCGGGTACGTTCCTATAGTACCCAAACTCGTAAACCCATGGGTAATATAAACCCGATCCATAGGAGTTATAAACCCAGGCTCCCAGCCCAACCCATTAGCCATTTAGCCCCCAAATCCAATGCGGCAATGCCCCATTACCCATACGGCTAACCCTAGCTAGCACTCGGTCACGGTCACTACTCACTCCTCCCAGTCCCCACCCCGATGGCTCGATTCAACAGCCGCCGCAGCGGCAACACATTTGGCGCTCTGCGCTCGGTCTCCGGCAGTCTCCACGCCCGCCCTCCCGTCCCGCAGCTCCCGCCACTCTCGCCGCACGCTCGTCCTCCCGCACGCCCTCGCCGTCACCTCGCCTTCCAGTTCAGCCCGCCGCCCCCACGCCACAGCCAACGCGCATCACAGCAGTAGGCCCTTGGCCATGGCGCTGCTCTCCGGCTTCAACGAAGATGGCCGGTGAACTTCTTCCTTCTCTCCATTAACCATTGTTGCAGCTCGTATTACTAAACCCACGGGCGACCCGTGGGTACCCGTTAACCCAGCGGGCATGGGTCTGGGCAAAAATCTGCACCCGTGACGGGCATGAGTTTTTTAGCGGGCACGTCCAACTTTCATGGGCACGGGTTTGGGATAGCAAAACCCAGCGGGTTTGTGCCCGTTGCCATCTCTAGTTTAGCTATGGGAGGACTTTGTATAATAGAATGTGGGCTTTGAAAATGCTCGATGAGGAAACTTGTCAAATCTGAAATAATAGTCACTATCTAAAGAAGTCTGTTAGTTTTGTGTTGTCAATTGTTATTTCATACTTCAGATCAGTGTCGTTTATTGTTGTACAGTCCTGAATATTGCCGAAAATTTATTGATTCTGCAGTAGCTCATGTTTGTCACTGAGTTCTGGTCATTGCCGAAATCTTTCTATTCTGCATGTTGTTGATACTATAACTTAACTGAAGTAATTTTAGACTGTAAAACTAGCACAAAGAGAGATAGTCACTCTGTGTATTAATCAATTGACAACAGTTGAAGAAGGCCAAGATTTTAATCTTGAGCAACTCTTCAAATTGAGAGCAAAACTCACTTCTTAATCTGTGCATTATGCATATTACAAATGCTCACGTTTTTGCTCCGTTTAGCATACTGTCCTTTAGCTTGAATTCATCATTCATGTCGAGAGATAATAGCTTATTCTTTATATTATTATCATGTTTTTAGATATATACTTTATTGTACATGATTAACTTTGGAATTAATATGAGAAATATGCTAAAATCGCTTTGTTTCCAACAGCCACTGCTAGCCCTTACTGCGACCAGCATTGGGTGGAGTTGCCATCTGGGAGGCTGGCTGGGGGGAGCTGTAGGTTGAGTGTCCCACCGCCGTGGGAGTGCGGCACCGGTGGAGGCCAATGAGCACGAGATGGACACGTCAGGCGAGAGGGGGAGGAGGAGATTCTGAAATATGACCCAATCTTGTTACATCACCTTCAAACTCAATCTTTTCCAATCAGTATGTCAGCCATGTAAATGTGAATCTGTTGAACACTCAGCAAAAAAAAAGTGATAGATACCAGCACCACTGAAATTTCAGAAAAAACAATTTAATCGATTTTTTTTCATTTCTCGTGTATTCAGAATTTCAGATGAACAGAACAAAACTACAAGCATTACATGGGAAGATTTAATAGTGTACTGGCGCTAAATTCGCCTTGTAGAAGCTTTTCCTCCTGAACAAATCCCCAAACTTGCGAAGTATCGGCCTCTTCTTCTTGTGCTTCGTGGAATGCTCCGTGCCTTCGTAGTGGCTCTCATCAATGTGATCGAATTCATCGTCGAAATCGTCCATCGACGCATCCGCTGCGGACTTGAGATCAGCAATGTTGCTCAGCGACGCGAACATCCGGTCCTTCTGGTTCAGGTTCCCCATCCTCGCTGACTGCGAGAAGCCGCCCTTGAACTTGCCGGGCTCGCCAATTGAGTACCTTCGGCTGCTCGGCGTCCTGGACTTCTCTGCCATCCACCGCTGTGATGCCGCCTCCGGTGTTCCCTTCTCTCCGGCGACAACACGTCCATTTGGCAGGTGCTGATCAAAGCCGTAGTCTGGCATGGGTGCGGTCTTCGCCGACGTGGGAGTGCCGCACGCCGTCGTTGTTGCGGCGAGCAGGCTGTTGAGCTCCTTGAGGCTGCCCTGCGCCGCGGCCTCGCTGACCTTGATGCACTCGTATTCCTGCCGGAGGCTCTGCAGCGCGCTGTCTTTCTCGGCGACGACGTCGTTGAGCCGGGCGTTCTCGCCCCTGGTGAGCTCCAGCGACTCCTTGACGGCGTTGGCCTCGGCCACGGCCTGCTTCAGGATGTCGCGCAGCCGCGCGTTCTCGTCGCGGATCACGCGCTGCGACTCCACCAGCTTGGTGTTCTCCTGCCGCGCCCGGTTCACCTCCTCCTCGGTCGCTCGCACGCACTCGAGGAACACGCGCTCCTTGTCGCCCCACGCGGCCGCGGACTCCTCGGCCTCGAGCCTGCACCGGTCGTGCTCGTCGGACACGGCGCGCATCCTCGCCTCGGTGGAGGCCAGCTCCCGGCGCATCCGCTCATCCTCAGCGTTGGCGGCCTCCAGCTCGGCCTGCGTCTCGGAAAGCCAAATCTTGACCTGCTTCGCCTCCATGGTCACGTCGGAGAGCGCAACGGAGAGGTCGTCGAGCGCATTCCGGCTCTTCTCCTCCCCCTGCATCGCCGTCAGAAGCTCGCTGCGCAGGACCCTGATCTCCTCGTCCGCACAGCCGAACACCAGGTCCTTGACGCTCCTTTGCTGCACGACGCCCCACCGGCTCGCCGCCGCGGCCTCGAGGCTCCTGTTGCTCTGCTGCAGCGTCGTGATCTCCAGCTTGGCCTCCTCGAGCGAAATCTTGGTCTGCTCGAGCTGCTTCGTCTGGTATATCAGCGACTCGAGCATCTTGCGCTCCGACTCCTTGGCCTTCTCCACCTCCCGCTCCAAGAGTTGCACCCTTTCCGCCGCGCCACCCGCGTCCTTCTTCTCATCCCTCCTCAGCTCATCGAGCTCCCGCACCGCCCGCGCCTTCTCCTCCCGCTCCCTCCTGAGCTCCTCCTCCAGCTGCGCCACCTTCTGCTGCATCGAACCGCCGCCGGTGACGCCGCGATACCTCTGCCGACCGGAAAACCAAGAACCACCGTTAGAAACAAGTAGAACCCCTGATCAAGGTAACGTAATAAGGAATCGACGGCAGCTGCTACCTCCGGAGACGGCGACGCCTTGGAGCCGGCGGCGGTGGAGCGGCTGCGTTGGAGACGAGGGGACGGTTTGGATTCTTTGGAAGAAACGGTGGCCCTGAGCCCGGCCTCGTAGGACCCGGATCTGCACGGCGAATCCCAGCTCATCCAATCAAATCGCGCAACTAAATAGTCAAACAAAAAAAGGACAGGGGCGAGGGCCGCAAAAAAGAAGGATCTTCACAAGGGAGGGAGGCGCGTGCTCGCCCAGTTGGCCAGCGAGTCCTCACCTCGGCCTGGAGGGGAGCATCTCAGTCCGGCACGCGGGGCCGCGCGGCGTCCGAGGCGCGAGCGGACCAGAAAAAGAAACGGTGTCAGGGAAACCGAATTTTAGAAGGCCCGGCGCAACATGGCTGCAATTAATACTCAGGTGGCGAGTGAGAGAAGAGGGGAAGGGAAGGTGAGATTAGAGCAAAGCCGTGGGAATTAACAACGCGGAGAGTTTTATAATCATATCGAAGGCGCTTGGATTTGCTCTACTCGTCGCGCGGGGGCGAGGCCGCGAACGGCGGGGCGTGGGCGTGGGCACGCGGCAGGGGTGGCCGTGCCTGCCCCGCGTTTGGAGCCTGGCGCCGAGGCGAGCGAGTGCGGGCGGGTCAACGGCGGAGGGTTCCCTCGCCTCCTCGGCTCGACCGGTGGGAGCTTTCCGCTGGTTTTGATCGGATCGGCCCGGGCGGCGGCCGTTGTGCGGGAGGGGTGGCGCCGCGTGGCCGGGCCCGTGCGCGCGCGCGGGTGGGTGGGCGCTGACCGGCGCGCGGTGGGGGTGGAGATTTTTATTCGGGGTCCTGAGTTCTGCCGCAGATTGGATTTGGTGGGGCCGTGCGGAAACTCTGTGGAAGCTGCTTCTCACGCGAGAGGCAGCTAGTTTGGAAGAGGGATCGGGTCTTGGCGATGGACTGAACGGTCGGCGGCACGCTGACCGTTGAACGAGGCAGGCAGGCCGGCCGGCCGGCGAGTTTTTCTGTAACCCCTCTCAGCATGCCATGGATTTGGCCGTCGGTTTGTTGCGATTTCAACACATCCGTACCGGTGCTACGGTGCCTTCGCTGCAGTGCCCTGAGCCCATTGAAAGCGTCGTTTTTCTCATCCAGTAACGGTGGAATGATGGCTCGGTGCTTTTGAGCGAAGGTAGAGGATATCTATCCTTTTCGGTACGACTTGACACCGCTTGACAATCTGATGGGTGATGAAACACGTACTGGACTGTAAGCTGTGTGGAGCCGTGGATTCACTGGATTCGATTTTAGTTGAAACTGTGGAGTAGTCTTGGGAACGGCCGTGCTTTTTTCACGAGGTCGGATTGGCACGACACGGCTTAGGTATGACACATGGCTGATACGACATGAACTATGGGGCCAAACGGGGTCTAAGAATTAGGCACATCAGGTGGCACGGCACATCACGTTCTAATGAGCTGTACTCGGGGTGGGATAGCCTAAAATTCCTGATGCAACCCGACGCACCTCGCTGATATCGTTGTGGTCATCGAGGAGAGGGGAGGAAGACTGCTACCGTGGCCCATTACTGACTCGCACTGAACCTGCCCACCAAGGAATTCAGATAGGACGCACAGCCATCGGATCCGGTTGCCTCGAGCTCAAGGGAGGCGCTTTGCCATCGAACTCGATCGGCTCAAGCTCAGGAAGACACGTGGCCATCAGATCTAGGCGCCCCGAGCTTGGGGGAGGTGCTACGCCGTAGTATCCAACTAGCTCGAGCTTAGGGAAGACGCGTATGCACCAGATCCAACCAGCTCAACCTCAGGAAAGTCGCGTAGGCACTGTATCCGGCCAACTTGAGCTTGAGGGAGACGCTTCGCCGCCGGATCTGGTTGCCTTGAGCTTAGGGGAGGCGCAGTTGTTGTTTGTGCAAGCCGAGGAAACATGCAACTGCCGTTGGTGGGAGAGTAACAGAGGGAGGAGAGAACGACGTGGTGGGAGCTGGTACGGTGATAAAGTGGGACGGTGTAGATGTGGCTCAAATGAAGGGAAGAAAGGAAATGATGGGAGGACTGCTAATATGTTTTCTTCTAATTTGGAAACAGGGTTGCCCTTGGCAAACAAGGCACAATGGCAACCTGCCGGATCCGGTTGCCTCGAGCTTAGAGGAGGCGCGGTCGCTATTGGTGCGAGCCGAGGAGACGTGCAACTGTCGTTGGTGGGAGAGTAACAGAGGGAGGAGAGAATGACGTGGTGAGAATTGGTACGGTGATAAGTGGGACGGTGTAGATGTGGCTCAAATGAAGGGAAAAAAAAGAGAAAAGAATGGGAGGACTGCTCATATGTTTTCTTCTAATTTAGAAATGAGATTGCCCTTGACAAACAAGGCACAACGACAACCTTAGGCCGTGCCTGGGTCTTACCGGAGGTGTGCCAGCACAGCCTGAAGTGGCCGAAGCCGCCCAATTCCAAGGACTACTGTAGAGTTCGAGGCCGGGGGCAACCGACGACATGGAGCTCGGGTGTGCCGAGGAGTAAATGAGTAGGTCATTACGCCTTTTTAGGCGTGGAAGGAGGAGTAGTACCAGCACAGCGTTAATGAATACATGCCTCATGACCGTGCGCCCGAATAATCGTGGAAAGAACCAACGTCGATGTCCTCGTTAGTGCAATAGATCAAAAGCATAATAAAATCGACATGTCATAATGCCCGAATTATTGGTGCATAACCACGTACTCCCTGGACCTTAAGTCGTTAACCTATGGCGTTTTCGTCTTTCCATTCAGTTGACACTGGCGATGCAACCGTTGAAAAACATGTGTGCATGCCAGATTCAGATCCACAACAACAGAACGTATTTTCCATGTCTCCTTTTAGAACCGAACATGTTTTCCATGTCGATGGTGCAAAGTCGGTTCGAACTTAACACCCAAATTAGTACTTTCGCACGCACAAATCTCATTCTGACTGCTAGAACCAAATTCTTCCTGTCGGAGAGGTAAAGATTGAAGCAAGGGTGACAAAAACGATCATCGTCATATTTAACTACATTTACAACGTTTATGTTTGATGAGGTCCAGTTGACAGTGATACCAAATGGAAGAGCAGACATGTGATTTCCTTACCTACAAGACTGCAATTTAGGGGTTACTGCCAGAACTTCGAAGTAACTAATTAAAAAGACACACCATAGTCTGCTCGAAATGCCATTTCCGAAGCCCAAGATCTCATAGCGAACATAGGATGGCCACGGTACATAGTTGTCGACTTGTTGTCAATGCGAACATAGGATGACCACGTTACATAGTTGTTGTCAATTGCTAAGTTTTCTTATGCAACAACACGTCAAATAGTTTGCAAAGCAAACTAACAGTACATGTCAGCCAACCTGCCTTGTTATTGTTAGAGATATATGTATAGTTTGTTATTCCCCATTGTTATGAGGGGTTCTTTGCATATTTACCACCTGTACTTTGTGTATATATACCGGCCCATTGGCCTCATATGAATACAAGCGCTATTCATAACATGGTATCAGAGCCTACCTAGGGTTTCCCGTCGCTTCGCTTGTCGCACCGCCGCCGCCAGATCCGCCGGCCTTCTCCGCTCCCACCCGGCCGCCAGATCCACCGGCCTCCACCGCTGCCGTCCCCGCTCGGCCTCCACACGCCGCCACCGTCGCCGGCCTCCTCCGCTCTCACCCGGTCGCCAGATCCGCCGGCCTCCACCGCTGCCGTCTCCGCTCGGATGGTTTCTTTATGTCCCAAGAGAAATATATTCAGGATCTTCTTGATCGCGCCTCTCTCACTGATCAGCGTACTGTTGAGACTCCCATGGAGCTCAATGTTCACCTCCGACTCTCCCATTGTTATGAGAGGTTCTTTGCATATTTACCACCTGTACTTTGTGTATATATACCGGCCCATTGACCTCATATGAATACAAGCACTATTCATAACAGTTATGATATTTTCCATTCGTCTTTGTCGGCCTGCCAGTAGCGTATGATGGTGTTGGATTTTTGGATGAGAAGACCAACATCAAATACCCGAAACTTGTCATCTCAAGAAAGCAGTAACCCACCTGCAATGCCTGACATGGAGATATAGTGGAATAGTGAGGTGAGCCATGTTGGCAGCTGGAACTTGGAGCATCGTCAGTTCGTCATGCACCGGCTATTTCATAAAAAGACTGATAAGGAAAAATAAGTACCATACTTCAACTCTTCCTTCACGTCTAAATTTCACCAAGCTTAAGACGTAGACTAGGAGTGGATCATAATTTTTTTTTAAATATTGTGTTAGTTAAGTTTTAAATTCAGGATCTCTTAGTTCTGATACCATACTCATTCATCGACCAATTCAACTAAAAAATTAAGCTGATAAAGAAGGATGAACAATATACTTCAACAGTCATCATAACGCCCGTTGTTGTCAGTTGTCGCTTTCTGATCTCTTGACCATTCCGGACTCTGGACCTAATTTAACATGTTCAGTATGGAACATTTTTTTACAGGCTTCAGTATGGAACTCGGGAACGCCGGAACAGCAATGCAATCGTGTGTTGTCTGGCAGCAGCAGGGAGGGTACCTAATCATACACAGTAGTAGTTCGGCAGCTCTCGTCTCATGTCGCCATGCGCATGGCGTGCTCCTTCAGGTGTTGGAATTCGTCTCCCCCAACCGGACGTCAGACGCCTGAAAGGTTCTTGCCATACACATCGCGTGTTCTTTGAGTTGAGCTGACCGTCACCATGTATCTATGCCCCGAAACTGCATATAACTAGCTAAATGTTTTGACATTGGGTGAGTTAAGTCTCATTTAGAATGCGAGATTTTCTTTTCAGTTTCTGCGGAAAATGAAACTGATTCGTGTGAGGTTTATGCGTTGCAAACAGGAATTATGGTTGCGAATAACAAGCTCGGGAGCTATAAGAAATTTCTGCACTGGAGCTACGAGTTCGAAACCGGTTTTTAGCGTTACTCTTTCCTGAGGCCTGTCCGGCCTGCTGTAACCTGGCCCAAGGCCGTCTCAAGAGCATAACCAGCGAAGCAGGCGCTGCTGATGCTGCAGAGGGTGCTCTCCCTCATGGGTTCGCGTGGCCTCACCGACTCCGCCGGTGGAGGAGACGGGCACCGCTTCCTCGCTCACTTCCTCCTCTTTCTGGTACGATTTCTCTCTGTTAGGAAACTTAAGTCTGGGCCCATGGCTTATGATGGGCACCTCACTAGAGACTATAAATAAGAAGTTGTGCCGATATATTTTGTACACATGCAATCAGAAATTAATAAAGAAAGACCAGAAGTTCTCTCTACATCTCTGTGTATTTTTAATCTATTATTTTATCTTCTGTGATTGTTTCGTTTCGTTCTAAACAGATGAATCGATCGGACTGGTCGCCAGCGATGATTCCTCAACACTCCCCACTTCCCCGTCTCTGCGAATTCAATCAACTCGGATGTGTAAGTTACGCATGCGCGTGTTTGGCCAGCGATTTCCGGTGAACTGAAGCTCTTATCTCCGCTCTGCCGTGCGCGTGCTCGTTTACGGTTCCGATGACCTCGTGGAGAATTTTTGACGTATATTGCATTGTTTATCAGGTACATAAGTACATTACATCTCTTATTTGTAATGACAATAACAATGTAATGACCTCTGTTGTTGTTATTTGCACAGGATCTGTTGCATGGCCTTCCATCTGCCCTTGCATATTATGAGTTGAATAGCCAGCAGTTCTTCAATGTGTTTCGTAAATGATAATTGCACAGATTTTAAAGGCAAACAGATGTGACCACTGTTCATTTTTAATAAGCAGTATTGACTTCGGAGGTTCTGGTATTCATTGTGAGAATATGTTATCGTACAGTTTCATACATGAGACAAATACAATGTTGCACGCACACACAGGGGCAGGCCCAGCAGATAGTCCATATAGACCCAGGACTACCCTGCAACAGTACATTTTGGCCCAAAAAAATTTTGGCCCAGGAGCCAAGCCAGCGCCCATCCGCCTCCAGGCCCTCCACTGCTCCACAGACCACAGGCAGGCTCCACTCCGCCAGTCGCCAGGCTCTCTCGCCTCTCGGTCTCTCCGCCAGACCGCCTCCGGCCTCTGGCCTCCGCCTCCGCCTCCGCCTCGGCGCCTCCGACCTCCGCCTCCGCCTCGCCTCGCCTCCGCCTCCGCCAGGGCGCGAGGGCGGCGCGGCACCGGCGCTGGCCGGGCGAGTCCTGTGGGTGGTGGCCTCCGCCGTCCTGGACTCCTGATGGCCTGTCACCCGTGGCCAGTGCCCAGTGGCCTTGCTCCCGCCTCCCGGCTTGCTGTGACTGTGTGCTAGTTTGCTACTGTGCTGTGCTTTCACTGATTGTATGTATGCTATAGTCTTGCACTTTTAGAATTGAATGGGTGATCAGTTATTGAATGATTGTTTGGTCACTTTTATTGAGCGTGATATCTTCTCCAATGTCAGCGAGGATAACATAGTTCACACTTTCATGGTCATGAAGAAGCGGAAAGCAAAAGCCTTAAACTAGTGTTGCAATCTTCTATTTATGTAAGACCTTATATTACATTTGAACAATTTATATTATCAGTTATGCAAATTTCGAACTTATTTGTTGAATTTAATGAATTTAAGGTATTATGAGATCTTTTAGATATATTATGTTTTTTTACCGAACTGTTTACCGTATTTTTGTATTAGATTATATCAACATTGGATAATAATTTTTTAGTTAGGCATACCCTGGATTCAAATCCTGGGTCCGCCACTGCGCACACATAGACAAATGTAGCTCCTCTGCCTAAGGAAATTGTAACAAGAACTTACCTTGATAATTTGAGATATCAACCCCAGGATAAGATGAGGCTGTAAGTACATAAGAGAGTTTTCCATAAGCACACCAAAGACTTATATGAAATGCTTTCATACATTAAAAGAGTGAAAATAGAAAACTACAAAAGAAATGTATACTAGAATTCTGAGCATAAAATCGAACAATGGTAGTTCAGTAGAGATGAAAAAGGAATTGAAGTTACAAACATATCACAAATAGAACAAATCAATTGGCCATGTACTAACAAAACCAGAAGTGTTGTGCAACTGAAAGTAAAGCTGTACCACATAATCATAACAAAGCATAGATGCAGGGTGTCCACATCAACAATATACAACTTTTCTAGCTAAGTGTAAGCTTATCAGAATCTAAATGAGCGCTTCCCATGGAATCTGTGGCGTATACAAAAATTTTGGAATGGGGCTACTGACTCAGTATAAAGAAGTTCGTATATGCAGACATGCAGAAAGTTCTGCAGAGAGTCATTGACAAATAATCATCCACTCTTATTAGAATGTTCATCCTCTCTGGCTCAAACAAACTCACACATAACCAAGAATTGAAATAGTAAAGGAACACTAAACATGGCTAATTTGCTGAAGTAGATCAATGCCAACCAGAGTCATATAAATCAATTTGTAATACGATCATATGTCCTATGCTACAGAGCATAGGTGTTTTCTTGTACCAACTATTCTAGATGCCAAAAAAATATTAATTATTGGCCTACTCCAATTTCTAAACCGCATATCAGAAGAGAAGACATCACCACATGATATATATCAGACAGAACTATATCTTGCTCTATCATCATGACAACTCATTTGGTAGGCAAGTGAGAGTAAGAAGAGATCCATAAGATCAGTATTAATGTATTATTACCCTAAAGTGCTCAGAGAGGACGGAGGGTGCGATCTGCTTGTACTTGGGCACCTCGGATAGCAGCTTATCGTAGGTGGTCTGGTTGAACAGCACCGCATTGTTCACCTTCTCTTTCTGCTTCCCCTTGCTCCGCTTCTACAACCCCAAACACATGCAGAAACAAACTCAAGAAGTAGCTCCATGAGAAACCGTGAGAGAACAAGCAAAAGCAGAAGCCAAAAGAGTAAAAAAGTGTAAATGCAATAACACAAACATTCTCCTCAGTCTATCTCTTCAATTACACAAATCAAAATTCATGCATAAAATTCGAGATTTACACAAAGATAGAAAATAGAGCATAAATATGCATGCATTAATCCTCTGTTTAGATAAGGATTAAGGAACTGCTATTGCAACTGAGGAGAAATATGCTACTAACATCCTAAAAACAAAGTTGGGTTCAGACTTAAGAATTTCATTATTGACAAATTTTACATTGTTAGCGCACTTGCAATATAGTGGCACATGGCACTGAACAAGGTTCTTTAGCATCCAGATCGGATGTCCACGCGCTAGCAAATCTCTATTTTCTATCCAAGACGGAACGTGCAACTACATAAAGAGATGTTATCTTGTGCTTGGAAGTCGTGAGGACCGTCCATCAGTTGGAATCTAACGCTCCACATTTAAAGGTACTCGTAGGAAGGTACTGGCTACATTCTAACTTAAAAATAGGATGTGAGGGCAGATAGGTAATTTATACACCCATAAATTAGGGAGAGAACGGTGCTTATGTCTTTCATTTTTAATCCTTCAATCATACGTAGGAGAAGTACAAGAATCCATCCACCAGAATCTTCAACAAATTGGGAATTTATGGACTGATGTACTGGTGCTAGCCAGTTCGACGGACGTATGTACGCGCCGCTCATTTAACTTCAAGCTTCTGATTTATTTTTTATTTTTATAAATTTTATCTTTTTTTGATTTTTTTCGTTTCTTAGCTTTTTTGACTGGTTCTTTTTTCCTAGTATTCATAGGTATTGTCTGATATGAGCTAATATATTTTTTTCTATTTTTAAATTTAATTACACCAAATAAGTCACCTTCAGCTACAGTGAAATTTCAGTTAGCTACAGTGCATTTTTAGCCATAAGCTATAGCTTTTCAGCCTAACCGAGTAGGGCCAAAACACATTGTAGCAACAAATCGATGTGGCAACGGCACTGTTTTCTGCTGCACCAGGTTACTGTAGCGCTTGATTGCACCGCTCGCTCTGATTCTCTGAATACAATGGAGGAGGATCACCAGGACGTATTTCACTGTGCTTATCTGAGGATACAAGCATACAACATAACAACTCTGTGGAGTACACATGCGGCAAGTTGAAGAACCTATTCAGTCTAGCTCCTCTAAAGAAGGACCTATTCAGTCTAGCTAGTACTACAGTACATTGATTTCCAGGCATATGATAGTCTAGATTTGTTCCTGTTGTTCGAACTATCAGCTTCGTTTGGATGTTAGTGGATAGAACTTTTGGAACGCGTAGCGCTTACACGGGCCCTTGCTGATGACGGCAAAACGTGGCCTTAAAGCATTCGTGTCCTCTCCAGTTTAATTCGAACGGCACGAGAATTGCATGCCTTGCCCAACAATATTACTTTGTACGAAAAAAATATTACGACAACGCATGTACGAAATAAGGTTAACCATGAATGCACATTGCATGTTCCGACCCTAACCTTTCGAGGTCAAACACCACGTACGAGAGACAACGACGTTTTTGATGATACGTGTTCGTCCCTTTCACCATCCCATGGTCTTGTATAATACTATGCACGCATGCATGATGCGTTGAGTAGTAGGCAAAATTTTACGTGGAATGCCAGCGTTCGGACATTTGCTCTAGAAACTAGCTTCGGACACTCAGTTGTAATATTTTTTTAGTCATATTTATAATATTTTTTGTCTGTATTTTTCTTACAATATTTTTTATTTTGTGTATACAATATTAACTTTTGTATCACACATTTTTGTTGCATACGGTGATTAAAAAATGTTGCACATATTATCTAAGAATGTTGCATCGGAGCGTACGATGCAAATACTCAAATTGTTTCTTTTTTTGTTGCATGCATGACCGACAAATATTACAGACATAGATAAGAAATGTTGCGATGGGAATACTAACACTGTTCTTCTTTTTTTTTGTTATAAATATGAATAAAAAATATTACAAACATGATAAAAACTATTACAGCGGAACGTCCGGAGTCGGACGTCTGGATCGAACATTCAGACCGTAGCATTACCCAAATTTTATTGCTCGTTCAAACTAGCGCTTTCTCTTTCCTTTCCGTTAGTTTAGAGTTGTTATGCGGTTGCTACGATGTGCCGTAAGCAGTAGTGGAAATTTGAGTACTCCCACACGTACTGCTTGACAAATTAGATTAGAATTTAACAAATTCTCTCTTTTCTATGGTAGTTAACTAACCCCCATATATTATTTTTTATTTGAAACACAATAATATTTATTTGTTATTGAAGCATGTTGTCCATATTTTTTTCATTAGCTTACGCTTTTAAGTGTACTAGTTGGTGCATGATCAGACCCAAGATATGCTGAGTTCAAGACCTGACTAACATAATATTTAAAAAAAAAATTGTGACTCACTTCAAGTTCATGTCCTAGACCAGACACATATAGACGTGAGGAGTATTAAGTATATTGTCTATCTTTTCTTATTAGCTAAAATTTTTGTGTGAATTAGTTGATGCATGAAATCACTATTTGTAAGCAGTTCCACTAAAGGAGATTATCATAATCCAGCATTATGCAAAGGCTGGTGTCTCACTAATTAAAAATAATCATGTAAAAAAGAAAAGGACTGGAACTCTCTGTTCCGTGGTTTAAAACATAATACATGATTCTCTCACTGAGAAAAGATTTGACAATTTGATGTAAAACAGCCACGATCTTCTCACCTAGCCAGTAGTAAAATATCCACGGCCGCCTTATTAAAACAAGATTATCCCGAGTTAGGTCCTGTTTGGATCAGTTTCAGATTCTTAAAAACCAGTTATTACTTCTAGTTTTTAAAAGCTAGTTTCTAAGTAAAAACTGATGGGGTGTTTGGATCCCGTAGTTTTTAAAAGCTGGTTTCATTTATGATTGGTGTTAATAGACTATTATACCCTTACATTTATTGCTGCGTGGCCTTTAATGGAAGCGTCTGCGTGTGGTCTTTAATGAGGGTAAATGGGTATTTGTGCAAAAAAACTGGCAAAAGCTGGGTATCAACAGCTTCTTGATTTTTAAGAATCTGGGTAGGTAGATTTTAAAAACTGCTCCAAAAACTGATCTGTTTGGATCCCACCCAATTTCCAAAAGCCAGATTCTTAAAATCTGGGTGGATCCAAACAGGCCCTTACAACACAAGCATCGATATCTCAAGCAGACAGCGACCTCTGTTCACACGCACTGACCGGCGCCCATCGATCGGGACGCGTTCGTCGATGATCACAAGGATGGATCCATCGATCATATTACTTACGTTTTTTTAAGTTATGATTTATATTTTTTTGAAATAAATAAATAAAACAATTTTTTTATCGTTATTTTGAAATAATTTATCTAGATAATTTTTAAGAAAACGGCCATTCACATATCGAAGTTCAGTTATTTTATATAAGTATTCGTACTAAAATCAAAAGTTATCGATCATAATCATAGGCCAATAACCGCAGCTAAAATGAACGCATCCGTACTATCTCATCGCCGTATGTATGCACATGCATAGAAAAATCCCCCGGCCGCGGCACTGACGTGCACGATGATGATACGTGCAACCTTGCTTAATTCCCAAATGTGATTACGCGTGACTGCTGCGGCCGTCCGACCGATCAGGACACGACCCAAACCGTCGCGTGGGTCCGCGTGCGCGCTACCTAGTACCTAACGCACATATAATATATGCCCATCACATATAATACGCACGGGTCCAACGTTGTACCTTAATTTCACGGTAACGCTAGCTATATATATATATATATATATATATATATATATATATATATATATATATATATATATATATATATATATATATATATATATATATATATATATATATATATATATATATATATATATATGTTTGGTCGTCGCGTGCTAGCTCGTACGTGACCGTCGCATGCTGGCACGTACACGTATAGGAGATCACACACGTGCTACTCGTGCATCACATGCACGCTTTGCGCACGCGCCACTGCATGTCTGATATATAAAGAGCGTGTTGTCCTGGGCTTCTAGCTGCACCAACCGAGCTACCGAGCACAGAGCGCGGCAAAAGCCCCACTGGTCCGTTTTGCACGCGCTGATCGATTCCAGACATGGCTTTGGACGCCAGGGCCCTGCCGGCGGCGGCGGCGAGGACCGAGTCTGCCCCCGCCGTCGATGTCGTCGGCGCGGCGAGGCCGTTGCCCGAGGACGGCGGTGCTTCGTCCGCAACGGTGGCCGCGTTCTCCACGATGGACGTGCCGCTGCTCTGGAGCGACGAGAGGAGTATGAAGCGGGAGCTGGTCGCCTGGGCCAAGGCCGTGGCGTCCATGGCCATCAGGGAATCCATGCAATGCTAAGGCCGTTTCTTGCACGCGCCCAAGCAAGTTTTTGGCGTATCATTCAGCTTGTACATGTTTTGGCCTTTTGGGAAGGATTGAGTAGAGCGTCTTGTACGTTTCCGATGGTTTTGCTTCTAGCTTATCCCACAGCGTTTGGCAAGGATGTACGAATTTGCCTTCTCTTCAGACTCAAATTAGCCGGCGAGTCCACCGGTGTTTGCTATATGCCGCGCGCACGGCATATAGCAATTTGCCGCCTACCCCGGCCCATGGCCCATTAACTCCCCAGTTTTGTGCACGCGGGCTGTTGTTCCTTCCGTTGCTCGGCGGGCCGGGCCTACTGCCATTAACGCGCGTCCGAGCCACCATGCGGTCTGGCATAGGCCATATTTTTTTAGCTTTTAGGTATTTTTTTCTCCAAAATTCGAAATAAGTACGCTCCTTAAAATAAATTCTTCAAATAACTTCTCTACCTTAAAATAATGTATGTTATCATGTCAGCATCTTTGCTATTAGTTGTTATTTTAAAAGATACGGATGAGACTTTTTTTTTCAGGTACTCACGCTGAACGGCTGAAGGTTTTTGGTTCGACTTTGTTTCTTTCTTTTTTTCTCTTTTCATTTAGTTGAAGCTTTTTACTTGATGTTGTAGTATGTTTTTTTCCTTATATCATTTTACCACTATTATTCTATTAATTTTTGTAATTTGTTTTAACTAACTGCCTTGATTTGTTCCACCAATATTTTTTATTTACCACCATAGCTTTTAATTGTTTTCATTGATATTCTCAAATTGTTTCAACAAGCACATTAGATTTGTGACACTAATAGTTGTTTTTGAACATCGATGAACTGTTAGAATATTGAAACCAAATGTATATAACATTAACCATCCCCCATCATAGCTTAATGCATGAAACATCATTAACAAACTATTAGAACATTAAAACCAAATACGTGGAGCATGTTTTATCTAGTGGAACATCCAACACCACCTAATTAATTCTCCCTACAAAATTCAAAAAGATATTCACTGGAACATTGTCCTTGAACTAATGGAATATCATCAATGAATTGCTGGAACATTACGTTTGATCCAATGGCTACGGTTTATGACTTTTGGTTCTGGTGCAAGTGCTTATGCGACCTATTTTCATCCTCACTCAACTTGATTGAGCTTCCTTTAGATCCTATTTGCCCATACCCACCTTCATTTATACCTTGTTTGGTTTTTTGACTTTATTTTGTACCCAGCTTGCATTCTACAAAACAGAGACTTATTTGTATTCATTCTTTCACGCTAGCATATGAATTCAACTGGTTGGTCAACGGAGAAGCTACTAGAGTAACTGAAGTAGATGGTATCAAAACTACGGTGTCAAACTTGAAGCCTACAAAGAAGTGATTGAAGACCCTAGATAAGAAGGAAATCACATGTCTTTGAGCACTGCCATTTACATAAAATAATAATTTAGAATGATATGATGAATAGTTAGATCCAACCACTGAAAAGCCTAGTCATAGTCTCATAAGCCATATTCACCTTGATTGCCATAAGTGTTATTATAATATGAAATCACCCCATTGGTAATTAGTAGATATATTAGAAAAATATAAATGCTTTACAAACACTGTTAAGGATTATCCAGTCCAGTGTCGGTAGACTTTGAAATAAACCTAAAGGTTGAGGCTACCTGGTAGGCCACCACTAGATGGTTGAAGCCTATGGCCTCACCCGAGAATTGAGGCTTTGGTATGGTTTTGGTGGTTATGTGCTATGATGTACATGGTTTGTGAAGGACAATCTCATCTATGACAAATAAGGACTAGACTCTTATACAAGTAAAGCACATAGATTTTGCCCAACCACAAGTTTGATTTGTCAACTTGGTTTAGTACAATGCTCAATCTGATCGAGTATCTACAGGAGATAACTTGTTGAGAGAACACGGCGTTGGCTCAGTGGCCGTGGTTGCCGTCGAGCAACCCGTCCACCTCGGTTCGATCATTCAGATCAATTTAGTGCGTCTCACCTTATATACAATGTACGTTCAGCAGAAAACACATACCTGTGCTTCTTAAGGTACTGAATAAATCCTAAATTTATCCATTGACCTTCAAGTTAGTTTAAGCATATGCTTTAGTATGACGCATCATGTGTATGCGTGTGAAAAAAAATCTTGTTGAGAGATTTTCCGACCTTTTCAGGGGCTTTTGTGAAAGGTGTTCCCACCTCTCAAACCCCGTTCTTCCCGCAAACCCTTCTCAGCTCTTCCCCATCTCGCTTGACATCTGGTCTGACCCATGGATTCCAGCCGGTATGACCCGCAAAACAGTGACTCCCAGGGGTGCCTCTGTGTTGACACGGGTTTCTGAGCTCATGAACCCGGCTACGGGCTCCTGGGATGAGGGTTTGGTGAAAGACATTTTCTGGGAGTCGGATGCGAAAACCATTCTAGCCCTACAAACGGATGCAGATATTGATGACTGGCCAGCTTGGCAGTTTGATCCAAAAGGGGTTTTTTCGGTCAGATCAGCCTATAAGGTGGCTGTGAGGAAGAGAGAACATGAAAAAGCTAGAGACGCCTCTGGGTCTGGGCTGAATCAGAAAGATGATGCCAGCTTTGATTGGAAAAGGATATGGCTGCTTGAAGTACCAAATAAAGTCAGGATGTTTGTGTGGCGTTTTGCGCGCAATAGTTTGGCAGTCGGGAGAAACATAGCACGGAGAGGTTTGAAACGTGAAACAATATGTCCGATGTGCAATAGAGCCGATGAAGACTGCGGTCACCTGTTTCTGAAGTGCAAAGGAGTAAAGGAGTGCTGGCACTTGATGAACTTGGAGCAGGTACGATCCAGACTTGTTAGTTGCAGAACGGCAGAGGAAACAGTGAAGGAAATCTGGAGCCTGGATGCAGGAACTCAGGTGCGGATCTGGGTGTTGCTTTGGCGATGGTGGTCAGCTAGAAACAAAGTCCATGCAGGAGAAAGAAGAGCCTCGGGCCCAGAAATCTGCTCACTGATCGACTACTATGTTAAGGACTTTGACAAGCTCAAAAAAACAAAGGGCCAGAAGGGAGTTAAGGGCATGTTGAAGTGGGAATCCCCACCGGAGGACATGTACAAGATCAATGTGGATGCATCTTTCAGGGCTTGTACACAAGATGGCGGATGGGGCTTTGTTGCTCGAAATAACGATGGGGAGTTCCTGGAGGGGGGTTGTGGGAAACTGGAGAGAGTATCAAGTCCTCTGCAGGCCGAAGCACAGGCAGCGCTGATGAGCCTAAGTCGAGTTGCGGAGATGGGAATGAGTCGAATTATACTCGAAACAGATGCAACAAATTTGCAGAAAGGCCTGACCTCAACAGAGATGGATAGGAGTGTTGATGGGTGTTTGTTCCGTCAGATTAGGAACTTCATTGCGGAGTCGTTTGTGCAATGTGTGATCCGGGCTTGTCCGAGATCATGCAACAAAGTGGCTGATTGCCTAGCTATGTATGGGGCGAGCGCTGTCTGCTCGGGTTCAGCGGTGTTTAAGAACCAAGTCCCTGACTTTGTAACTGCCCTGGTCTCTGGCGATTTGCCTAGAGCCAATGGTTAATGGCAGACAAGCTCTCTCCTTATAAAAAAAAGCTCTTCCCCATCTCTCAAGGCTCTCCCCTCCGCCCCGCTCCCGCCCTCTCCGGCCGAGCGCCGCTGGAGATCGCCGGATCTCCCGCAGCGGTGAGTCCCCGCCCCGCCCCTCCCCCTCCTCTTCCCCCCTCCTCCTACTCTCTATATGCTCGCGTGCTTTTCTCTTGTTCAGTGCGGCGAGGAACCCTCGCGTGGTGGGGGTTCGCGCTTAGATTAAGGTGCGCGGCGATGCTTGTGTGCGATATTGTGGGTTCAGGAGTGATCGGGAGGGTGCGATTTGGTTGTTTTGCGTGGCCGTTCTCGTTGGAGCATGAACCTGCTGGGTCTGTCCTGTCCAGTGTGTTTGTTACTGTGCTGTGTGGGAGTGGAGCTGCTACTGTTCTTCTTATGTTCTTCAGTCGGTTGGATTGGTTCGGTCTTCAAGTGAATTCTGCTTGTATGTTGGCGAGAGCCGATCTGGTTTGTGGTGGAGTTGTGATTTGCTATAGTGGAAATTTTGGGACAATTCTTAGCTTTTCATGATCCATAATCAGGTCGCGCTGCTGGGATAGTAATACTAGTTTATGCATTTTAGAAATTCATAATTCTTACCTTGTTTAAATCATTTTGCTTTTTACCTGTTTGATTGTTGAAGTAGTGGCACGGACCATTGTAGATTTTGTTATCGTTAGTTCATATGTTAGTGGTAAAGGTGTTGGTTGCAGGGTCGTGCATGTCTAGGTTTCTTTGTGTGCATGCCAAGTACATACTACTACCGGAGTTAGGCACTAGCAATCTATTATAGCTGTTTAATCGAAACATGGCCATTGTATGAAATTCAGCTCCTTCCCCGATGAAATGTCAGGAGAAAATAAGTTGATATTTGTTTAGAGAGAGCTGATCTGGTTTGCGGGGGAGAGCGCTTTCAGTTATGCTGGAATTGCAGGATAAAATGCTAATCGTGTACAGTCCGGTCGAACTGATTTGATCACATAAGAATTTATAGTTCCAAGCTTCCACCATTCTGGAAAAAAAAACATATATGGCTGCTTTGCTCTTTCTCCTCTCTTGCTTTAACCAGTTCTCTGCTTTATTATTTTTCAGTTGCTGAAATAGTGTAATCAACCATGGTAATTTTTGTTATTGTTAGTTCAGGGTCCAGATGTTAGTGGCAGAGCTGTTCAGAGCAGGAGCGAACATCACTAGGTTTTCTCGACATGCATGCCAAGTATATACTACTAGCAAAATCATGTGTAGTGGTAGCAGTTTACTTGTGACATGCCTTTTCTTTTAAATAAAATACAGCTTCTTGTTCAAGAGAGGGTGTGGAGTGTACTTTGGGTAAAAAACTGTAGGTGAAAATAACTGAATACCTATTATATGGATGCTTATTCTTGACTTGTGATGGCTCAGTAGTCAGTGCCTTTATTATTTATTTTTTAGTAGTGTTTTAGAAAACTTAACTTCTTGTCATCTAGTTACTTCTATTAATTTTTAGGAAATACTGGGTCTTCGCAGTTTTAATTCTGTTTACTTTTCTGTATCATTTATTTTCTAGTGGTTGATCAAATTATCAGCTTATATTTTGCTTCCTCAAATTCAGGTTGCAAGATTTTTCAGTATTACTTGTGCACCCATTTCTCAATTTAAAAAACCTCAATCTCTGGGCATTAGCAGCCTAAGGTCTTGCTGCTTTAATCAATCTCGACTGATAGCCATGGCTACAACTCTCGCCAATGGTGATTCACAGAATGGTCCTCAGAGGAACTATCAGGTTGTTGTTGCTGCTACTCGTGACATGGGCATTGGGAAGGATGGGGTCTTGCCATGGAAGCTTCTTGGTGACCTGAAATTCTTCAAGGAGCTTACACTGACTACATCTGACCCTGCGAAAAAGAATGCAGTTATAATGGGAAGGAAAACATGGGAGAGCATACCCTTAAGTCAAGGCCATTGCCTGGTCGTTTGAATGTCGTATTGACTCGCTCTGGTAGTTTTGATTTTGCAACAGTCGAAAATGTTGTTATCTGTGGAAGCATGAACTCTGCCTTACGACTGTTAGCATCAACTCCATATTGCTTATCGATTGAGAAAGTTTTTGTAATAGGTGGTGGACAGATACTGAAAGTATTTAAGTAAAGACAATGAGTGAAAAGATTATAATAGCTATATTTTAGATTTTTTAATGAATAAATATATTTAAACAGATAGTCTCAAGATGTTGCACAAATATAGTAAAAAAAGGAGGGAGTAACTTGTTTACCTTAGCAATGCAAATGCGGTTTATTTTGTCATATTTTGGTTCACATTCATAGCGGTTTATTTTGTCATATTTTGGTTCACGTTCATAAAAAAACGATTCATGGTCCAAAAACAATATCGTGAGGACACAGTTGCCAATTTTTGCTCCAAAAGCAAGGTTCAGATCCTAGGTGGGCTAAACTTCTTCCAGTTTCCAAATCCATGTACCGTGAATGGATTTGGATTCTCTTACTTGCAAGAGGCAAGTCAGGGAAGAACAGTGCCATGACTTTTGGCGATTCTTAGATGCCAGATAAAAAATAATAAATAATGGCACAGATCAGATACTACAGGAACATTTATACAGTAGGAAACAACGCAAAATCTGCAGTATTTTCTGAACTGCACCGCACAGTGTTTACTACAGTGATTTGCGGTATTATCGCAAAGTTTGGCAATGTATAGCACTGTTCTTCCCTGGCTTGTCTCTTGCAGGCCAAGAGGATCCGAATCCACCATGAAGACATATAAGATCCACCTCTTTTGTTTGTCAGTTTTGCTATTGTATAATCGACTAAAATTATTTTATCTTTCAGCCATCTGAAGTTGCACTCTCAGTCATCTGAAGTTGCAATGTAGTAAATTTCCCTCCTAAAATTGCACATAGTCAACTAAAGTTGTAGTGTAAAAAAATAACTAAAAATGAAGAGAAAAAATAGCCGTCTGCGTAATAATCACTCCTGACATACATGCACGATCACAGTGGAACCAACTGTACTGAAAGCGGCGTTGATGACCTTATGGACTAAAAGGTTTATACTGCTGCAACAAGGGTTGCATAGGACCTAACTATTATGTTCTCGTCGCACATAATCTCTTTGGTTAGGTGGATATCGCCAAATTTGTGGGCGTAATGCCGGATATCGCTCCAAGAATTCAATTCCTCGAAATATGATTTGTTCGTTTCTTAGATGCCCTTCATCTTGTCATGATGTTCCAATTCATGCATGGGTCCAGGATGAGTTGAAGGAACTTAGCCAACTGGCTCAGCTCCTTAACCACCGCCGCGTACATTGTAAATTTGTAAAGAATAATTGATTTAATCGAGTGCAAAATCCATGTACGAATTAGAAATTTCCCCAGTAAACATTCGAAACTGAAGACACATAAAGAGTGCAGCTGCACTGAAACTTCAAAAACGAAACACTAGAACATAGTACGAACAAGGAAGGGCAAAAATTACCAGGACCTGGATATCTCACACACCTGTGAGCTGTAATAGCTAGTCCAAAGACAAACAATGTTGGTGGCAAAAACCATGAATGACAGACAAAAGCACCAAAACTCTAGGGCTCTAGGCTTTTCAGCAATTTGCTTCTTATAAAACATTAAATCTAATATCGAAAAACCGGGAAAAGAAACTTGCATCTAACACCAAAGATCATACTGCCGTGTCAAGGATGTATATCACCGTCAGGTATTTTTTGTAGTGACTAAACTTTCTCGCCAGAGACATCTCGTACCCGCCAGCGATCTTTGCCTCGAAACACTCAACTTGATGGCTAATAGTGCGCGATACTTGTATTTTGACTTCGTACATTCATGCCAGACAACCCAAATCCAATAAAAAGCCACAACAAAAATTCTTGTTGGGAGAACTCAGCGTTGGCTCAGTGGCCGTGGTTACCGTCGAGCAACCCGACCACCCTAGTTCGATCATTCGGATCATTCAGTACATCTCACCTTATATATACGTGTGGGTTCAGTGAGAAAACGTATGTCTATGCTGAATAAATCCTAAATTTACCTATTGACCCTCATTTTAGTTTAAGCATATGCTTTAGTATGATGCGTACGTGTGTATGCGTGTGAAAAAAAATCCTGTTGAGAGATTTTCCGACCTTGTCAGGGGCTTTTGTGAAAGGTGTTCCCACCTCTAAAACCCCCTTCTTCACGCAAAACCTCCAGTCAGCTCTTCCCCATCTCTCACTCTCTCAGGCTCTCCCCTCCCCTCCCCTCCCCTCCGCCCCGCTCTCGCCCTCTCCGGCCGCGCGCCGCTGGAGATCGCCGGATCTCACGCAGCCGGTGAGTCCCCGCCCCTCCTCCTCTTCCCCCGCCCCTCCTCCTACTCTCTGTATGCTCGCGTGCTTTTCTCTCGTTCAGTGCGGCGAGGAACCCTCGCGTGGTGGGGGTTCGCGCTTATATTAAGGTGCGCGGCGATGCTTTTGTGCGATATTGTGGGTTTAGGAGTGATCGGGAGGGTGCGATTTGGTTGTTTTGCGTGCCCGTGCTCGTTGGAGCATAAACCTGGTGGGTCTGTCCTGTCCAGTGTGTTTGTTACTGTGCTGTGTGGGAGTTGTGTCGAACACTTGGCGACAAGACAAGAGGTAGCACAAGAGAACGGTGTCGCTGCCTTCACCGGAGTCGTCTTTTCGGCGATGACATAGATGCCTGGCTGGAGACGTGGCACACTGAACTGAAAAGCAAGATTGTGGTGCTGAGCAAGATTGACCGACCAAGAAGCTGACAATCACAAAGATTTCAGAATCGCAAGGAACAATAGAATTTCATTTCGAAAGACATAATTACAATAGGAGATTGTCACTGCACTCAATTTGCAGCATCACAATCTAAAGAATGCATAATAAACCTACAAATTTGCAGCTAAATCCTTCCCTATGCTCACTGCATCGGCGACAAAAAAACAAGCTGAAACAGGGCAAACAATCCAAGTACATCACAGACACTTTGACTAGAATAAAAAGACTCTACTCCGCTGCTTCTGGAGCGTCCTTCACTGCGATGTGAACCATGGCATCTGGAGCGCCGCCGCGGCGGTTAGCCTGTCCCTGCAGTCGTACTCCAGCAGGCCGCGCAGAACGTCGAAGCCCGCCTGCGACAGCAGCTCCTCCGGCACCATGTCCCGCAGCTGGCTCGGCATCGCGGCAAGAGACCCGTCGTCGGACACTCCGAGCTTGTCGGCGATCGTCCACAGTTGCGCGTCCTCCGTGCGCTGATCGAAGAGCCGCTCACCGGTGAGGAGCTCCCCCATGACGCACCCGAGCGACCACAGGTCGACGGGCGCGCCGTACTCCTCCTCCAGCAGCTGCTCCGGCGCCATGTACCAGAGGGTCCCCACTAACTGCGTGTGCGGCGGCGCCTTCGCCATGGCCTTGCCGAGGCCGAGGTCGCAGATCCTGACCCGGCCATCGCGCTCGCCGACGAGCACGTTCCCGGGCTTGAGGTCCCGGTGGACGACGCCCTGCGCGTGCATCGCCTCCACTCCGCCCAGCAGCTGCCGCATCACGTGGCGCGTCTCCGACTCCAAGAACGCTCGGCCGCGGCGGCGGCCGCGGCGCAAGACGTCGAGCAGGCTCGGCCCGACGAACTCCATCACGAGGCCGAGCTTGTTCGTTTGCGGGCAGCGCGCCACCTCCCGGAGCGCGACGACGGCTGGGTTTCCGCCGCACAGCGCGAGGATCCTGGCCTCCCGCAGCAGCTCCTCGTCGTTGCCGCCCTCGAGCACGGTCTTGATGGCGACGACCTCGCCGGTGCCGAGGTGGCGCGCCTTGGAGACGGTTCCGAAGGCCCCAGCGCCGATCTTCTTGATTTGCCCGTACGAATCCATGCTCCCGAAGCGCACGCCGCTGCTTCTTGCGGCGGCGGGAGGAGGCGCAGGCTGCCTCGCGGCTGAGGGAGATCTCGCCGCAGTCGATCCAGCGTCAGCGGAAGGAGCGCCGGGAGCACGATGCTTGACGGCGAAGGGGCCGCTGGCCGCACGAGACGCCCGCCGCTTCAGCGCGCCCATGGCAAACTAGGGTTTGCGCGCGGAGGCGGGAGCAGAGCAGAGACGAAGTGGCGGGCAGAGAGCAGTTGAGGAGGGGATCCGGATGGTTGTTTTAACGCGGCCCCAACGGTCAGCAAATACAACCCAGGTCGGATTACGTGGCAAGATAAGTTTGTGCTGTGCGTTTCTTCAGCGCATTCGGATTCATTGGAACACCTCTTTGTTTTTTGGAGGTGGTTAGCTGGTTTATTTTGGTTTGAGCTTATAGTTTTTGGTTTATTTTTACTATTTCTAAATTTCGTTTTTTCTGACTTTTTTAGCTTTTTTACCGATTTTTTTTCTCATATTCATTTGTATTATCCGTGATGGGCTAATCTATTTTTTAATTTTTAATTTTTAAAATTTAATTATGCTAAACAAGCTATCATTAGTTACAATGTAATTTCAATAAATTATAGTACAATTTCAGACATAAATCAGCTTATTTTAGTCCAACCGAGTGGCACCTTAATCGCCAGCTTTAGGATTGCTTTTTTTGCTTGAGAGAGAAGCACGGGTTCTGGCACAGCCATTCTTTGCTGTGCATTACGCTTCTATTGGATGATTTTTGGGCACACGTTTTTTTGGTTTCTTTAGTAACCACTATCCATTAGATCACTAAGTTGAAGGCAAAGGTCATAACCCGTTACCTAAAAAAAAGGCTCCCAACATGTCGCATGGAACTCATGTTGGGAGTAAGTTATATACTTCCTTTCTTTCACAATATTTTTCGCAGTCCATCATACATACTGAGAAAACACTAAATTTAACAAATAGTTAATAAGGAATGGCCATACATATCCTTATTGAAAAGCATATTATAACCACTTAGTCTCTTCTAAAGTATTTAAGTAAAGACAGTGAGTGAAAAAATTATAATAACTATATTTTACATTTTTAATGAATAAATATATTGAAACGGATAGTCTCAAGATGTTGCACAAATATAGTAAAAAAAGGAGGGAGTAACTTGTTTACCTTAGCAATGCAAATGCGGTTTATTTTGTCATATTTTGGCTCACGTTCATAGCGGTTTATTTTGTAATATTTTGGTTCACGTTCATAGCGGTTTATTTTGTAATATTTTGGTTCATGTTCATAAAGAAACGATTCATGGTCCAAAAACAATATGGTGAGGACAGAGTTCCCAATTTTTGCTCCAAAAGCAAGGTCCAGATTCTAGGTGGGTTAAACTTCTTCCAGTTTCCAAATCCATGTACCGTGAATGGATTTAGATTCGCTTACTTGCAAGAGGCAAGTCAGGGAAGAACAGTGCCATGACTTTTGGCGATTCTTAGCTGCCAGATAAAAAGCAATAAATAATGGCACATATCAGATACTACAGGAACATTCATACAGTAACGGCCCGTGAGAAAGGAGTGAGATGGAAGTTGGGCTTGTTGTGCCACTTGCTAGTTTGAACAACGATATGTCCACTCAACGTCGGGCTATGATTTCTGCATTGGCCAGTGGATTCCCGGTAATGTTCAGTAGTTTCAAGCCTACCGGGTAGAAGCCTGAATGAAAAGAGCAGCAAAATGACTTTGTTATCTCAGCTCAATTGCACGCTATCATGTTGTATATCTACGTCTTGACATTATGAGTCTGAGATATCTTGTGAGTAAAGTTAGGTAACTCTGCATAGTATAATAAATGGTATTTGAATACACCATGCTCCCGGTCAACAGAGTTGTGTTTTGTAGGTGATTCCTATAACAAGGCATGAGTAGAATTTGGATGATTTTAATATGAAAATTGTGAATGATAAAACCCCTTACTAATTAAATAATATTTTACTATTTTAAGTGTAAAGTTCTTTACCAGCAAACATGCATATATTCTTATAATATTACAACTTGTGACTCTGCTCAATTGAACACCTTGTATAGTTAGTTAAATAACATTTTCATATGGCTTGCTGAGTACCTAATATACTTAAGCTTGCTTATTTTCATCAAAGCAGACATCTGAATAAGGAAGGATGCATCAGTTAACGTATTAGGGTTATGACCACACTCAAGCATTCCTATGAGATTTTATTGGTTCTTCTGAATGTACGTTAAGTTATGAGTTTAGACGCCCGTAAAGCTGTTGTTATTTGGCTTTAGATCATATTTTAATCAAGCTATTCCTTTTTAATCACTTATAAGCGAGATGATATTCTTTCTATCCGTAACTGAACTTCGAGACTATTACAGGAAATACGATGGTGCTGTTCTTAAAATGGATCGTCACATGCCTTTGCATAGCTGCAATGGAAGGAGATGTTCATCTGTTTCCAGCATTCCAAACCAATGAACAGTTATGCGATATCTTGTTAATTTGTGATGCACTCTAGTGGTCAGTTATGCGATATCTCGTTAATTCTGCGATGCACTCTAGTGGCCACCGGCAAAGACTTGGTTGCATGCGCCTTATGAATGTCCGACTATTTTGGTCTTCCAAGTGAGGTGGGCATACTGGCATCCAATTCTTCAGGTTATACGTCGCTGCTCTGCAAGGATCTGTCGATTTCTACTTGATGAATAAATCTGAAGTACTTTGGGTTACCATCGTCCGGAGTTGGCTGCGAGTCCTGCATAGAACATCAGCGTGACCCAAATCATTGTTGCACTTACTGATATACGTGTATGTTTCAAATAGCCCTCCAATATGTTTGCACGACCATCGAGAAGGAAACTAATCCCTTATTTTAGCAAGCAAGGACATCAACATTCTAGTGCCTCCAATTTGTAAGCACCAAGTACCAAATGCCAGAGTTACTAACCGTGTTTGCTGTTCCGGTGATAAATTCAATCCAAATTGGGAGAGGAAGATAATCAAACGAGCAAACGACTAATCTCACAACGGAGCACGGTGAACTTCCAATATCTGCAACCGTTATTTACACAAGATAGCTATTTAGACAGCTTTGGGCCCTCACGCACGTACCTTTGAATCGCCAAACAAAGAATCCTAGCATATTTAACTTACAATGGAGCCAACACATCACTTACAACCAATACCCCAGGGAATTATTCTTTGGGTTACCACTATCCTTGTCAGGCAGCCTATGTTTCGCTATATAATTCGTCGTCCTCTCGGTGACAATCCTTCACTAGTTTCCTGCGATCAATTTACATCTTGAACCGAACAACAACACATGATATGTCATCTTTACTGTCTCGTTTCAGCGCTTCAGCGGTTAATTGCTTGGCAGCTGATTGTGGATCCTTGTACCTTTTGGCCAAATCAATGACTTCCTGATTGTTCATTACCTAGTTGAAACAGAAAGGAAATACGATTATATCCGCAAATGTACTTATGAACTTTATACCAGCCATTTGGGCAAATACAGAATAACAGAAATAGCAAGCCACACCTTCCAAAGTCCGTCGCTTGCAAGGACAAGTAGCTCAGCAGTGTCATCTATATCTTCAACTTTTATATCAGGCTCTGATTTCAAGAGTGATTTAAGATTCTTGTCTCCAAAAGCTCTGGAGACAGCCAACTGACCACAGACTCTGGGAACATCTCCTGAAATTTACAGGCATGAATTCAATGTTTTTTTTGTGTGTCTAGGCAGTGAAAATAACACACAGAAGCATAGAGTCGATAGGCTTGAAAAAGGAAGTGCTTTATCAAATGCCATAGTTCTGCTTCTGTAGGTATAGCATATTAGGTAGTAATGCACTCAGAATTTCCACATGAAAGAATATCTGATCGTGCTGAGACTGTGAAGTTATTGGAAGCTATACCAAATGCTAGCTTTCATTTTTTTTTCATGAAAATAGAAGAAACTAACAATTAGCAACAAGCCAACAACATGAGGGGCTTCTCCCAAATGCAGGCTTGCTTTTATCAATTGGAAACTAAGTGTTGATATTGAAAACAGACATTTTTGAGTATCTAGAAATAAAACCTTTAAGGATTGAAAGGTTGACAAAGAAGAATGATTATATGGTTTCTTCTGAAGGATGACCATGCAAATGTATAGTCTGAACTTGTGAACGAATTCTCATGTTAGTGCCATGGGTGATGGGTGCACCACATAGCAGCTGTGGATTGATGCAAAGAATTTCATCCCAAGATACTGTACCATTTAAGTAATCAATGAGTGTTGTTCACATCACGAGTTGGATTCTTTAGTTCAAAACCAACGCATAATACTACCAACAGTGAGTCCATGCATATAAGGTAATATCGATCACATCCTACAGCCATACTTTATGAAACTGGTTCACAGTTTAGTAAGCACAGAAGCTGGTGGACAAGAATGAAAACTTGATGTTTAGTATACAAATGTCCGTTACATGTTAAGATAATAGAGGTTGCAAAATAGCATAAGCTACTAATCAAAGTGATACAAATTCACTACACATACAATTCTAGTTTGTCCTTTTTGACGAACTGGGACTATTGTACAGAACAAACATAACGTACAAACCAGCAGAAGTAGAAGGCAATCAAAGATGAGTATCTAAAGAAAGAATATGGTACAATAAATAGTCAATGAGTCAAATGTTCTAGTATACCATTGGCCACAAGGAGCATATGTTCTATTGCTTTTTCAAGATAGGGTATGGTGCATCTTACATGAAAAAGAGTACATAGGGTTAGGGGATGGTGAACTAGTGCCTTTCTCAAGAATAAACAGACGAAGAAAGAATCTAGGAAGATTTCAGCCTTTTGAAACCAGTATTTTCAGTTTGTTGAGCATACAATTAATGATCTTACTAGAATCGAAGCACCTTAAGATTAGCTAATATAGCACGGTGCTACAATAACATTGTCAGGTTCTACGGAAACCTTGTGGTGATAGCATAAAAATTGCTGCATACACGAACTTCCGCCACATTTTATATGAACTAACGCAATACATGTTGCAGTGATAGCCTGACTTCTAACATTACACCAGCTCATAATGACATATGGCGTATCACAGTGGTTGTATCAAAATGTCACAATACTGGCTGCATCAAAATTTCCCAATATCCCTCCGTCGCCCCAGAACGAAAGGGGTGATCTCGTAGTTCTTGATATGTGAAGATGCATTGTTACATGCTCCATTTTCCCATTGACAAACCTCAACCTGTGCTTGAGAGATAGCTCTACTCAAAATGTATACTTTAGTTAAATATTCTTTAGTGCGACAGTTTTACAGCATCACAACATACTTTGGACCATTTAAGGTTATCTAAACCACATGATGTTGTAAAATAAACACTTAGCATAATTAGTGGCAAAGAATGGAAAATAAGAATACAACAAATCGTGCCATTAAACCTAACTAGTAGACACCTTTGCCATTTTCAAATACCAAAAAAATTTCACAACGATTATGTATCTGAGGTGTTCTGATGCTCCACAACAAGATGAGTGAATTAAACATCGAACAGATGACTGGGTGGCAACAATCTCAATCAAGATAAGATGTTTACAAAAATGAAGAATTAGTGACCCACCTGGCATGTTCGAAACGAAGCCACCCCTATTTTCAATAGCACCACGCTCAACATTTGGATCATGGTCGATGGACATCTGTATGGGCTCACCGCGTTTCAAAAGAACAGCTCGTGAATCCCCAACATTAGCTACCCACAACTTCCTGCCGTTTATAAGAATGGCAGTTACAGCAGTGGAGCCACCTTGACCCAAATCTGGAGTATGTGACAGAATAGCCTGGTCTGTCTTTTCATAAGCTTTTGTGATTGCTCTATCCGGATGTGTCCAAAACTCTTCCTGAAATGACACAATAAAACCAAGATCACCACAAATGCTAGTGAATGAAACCTTTTCTTATCAAAATAAACGCCAAAAAAACTCACCTCGTTCAAAATATTGGAAACAAATTCTTTTGTAAGTATGCAGGAACAGTATCTCCTAGATGACCATCAAAAATAGCAAAAAGACCAAGCCCATTTCCTTTCACTTCAGCGAGTTCTGCTACATGATAATCCTCCATAGGATGACTCGTCGTCCCTCTTACAAGGCTAAACCCATAGCTAACCTTGACTTGGCCCTGATAGCCTTTCCCTTTGCCAGCGGTGGTCGATGCATACCCTGTCAACTATATTCAAGCAGAGCAGTCAGCAAGATTAAACTAATATAGCTAAAGTGCTAACGTAATATTGATTGCGTTCGTTAGAGTTTATAAATATTTAGTTAAAAGCCTGTAGTAGATGATAGCTCATGAACCAAATTACTTCTGAGGGTGCTTCCAACTGGAGCTTAGAGCAGCTGAGCAGGTTTACTTAACAATTAACGAAAATCATTTCAACAGAAGCTTAGGACTAAGGATGGACTTTCATGTTATCTGCTCTACTTCTCATCCTAATACATACATAATTAACAAAATCACAAGGTAATTCCATGCAAACGAAACATGTAATTAGTGAAGAAAAATACGGGGCTACAACAACTGATCAAAATTGGACTTACCTCGGAGCAGCCAGTACCGAAGCAGCAAAAGCTTGCCATAATTTTAAACTCCCTCCCGATTCCAATCCAAGAACTAGAAACACAAAATAAAATAACTGAAGGGGAAAAAAATCAGAAGCCTCCACCACCACCTACACCCCTCCACTCGGGACACCACAAGGCTCGATTTTGGTCACGACGGCCCTCCCAAAACCGCGCCTCTTTCATGGAATTTCGCACCCTGAAAGCAAAAAGTGAGCGAAAATTTCGATCACCGCAGATCCAGCAGCGAAGCAAGAAGCAGAATTCAAGAACAGCGACGGAAAAAAATTGAGAAAAAATTCTAGCGGAACAGATCAGCCATCCGATTGATCCAGCACTCCTAGAACTCAAAAAGATTCGCAGGGAGAAGAGGAAGAAGAGTACAAAAGCCGGAGCTAGCTTTGAGCGGTCGAAGTGAAGAAGCCGAGCTCTTCTTCGTGGCTTCGTTTATATTAATTGTTTTCGTCGGGTTTGCGCGTCGGGACGAATAAGTCTATGGGAGATAGGGCTGTACATACTACTACATATCCAGTTTGGCCGGTCTTCGGGGCGTTCCTACTGAGCGCGGCTATCACGGCTTCTTGGACAGTACTTTCAAGGATTTTCGCTCAAAATAAAGGTGGGTTTTTTTTAAGCTGTGAATTATGATTTTTGATGAATGACTTTTAAATTTTGATTATTTGTATGAGAGATTATAAAAAACTCGACCTGCGGGGGGGGGGGGGGGGGGAAGAAAGCCCCCCGGGCTTAAATTAAGAAGAAGATCTTCTCACGCAGATCGAGAAATCTTCGAACCCTTGCCCCACCCTGACACAGCGACATCAGCCCAGTGTGAGAACGACCAATCCAGGGTGATCCTCAGACCAACAACCTGGCGCTACCAACAACCTGGGCCAGCCTTACGACCTGTGCTTTGGCTTATGGGACAAGCGAGGGGATTTTTTCCCTCAGCCTGAAATTCGCTCCCAGCGGGAGTCGAACCCAGGACCTGAGGGGTGCTACTAGAGCGCTCTACCGCTAGGCTAGAGACCCGTTCGCTGTATGAGAGATTATGAAGAAAGATAGTTGCATATTATTTTTACCAATACAATTAAAGTTGATACAGTATGTACTACAATTAACTAGTAGAGTCATCTCGAAAAAAATACCGTTTGAAAGCTAGTTATTGTAGCGCTGTATAAAAGCCATAAGTTTTAAGTGGTAAAGTAGCCATCTCAAATAGCAGTAGCTAAAAGAAATAATTTTTAGAATATTGTAGCGTCGTATAAAAGCTATAAGCCATCTTAAATAGCAGCTAAAAGAAATAATTTGTAGGAACAAGAATAAGTAGCGGAAAAGTGATAGAAAAATACGTGAGACGAAAGGATGGTACGTGATTGACTTAGGTGGGGCCGAGACGTCATTGACTGTCGTTACGCGCAAGGGGCGCGGCAATCAAACACTTCCGGGGAGGCAAGTGGGGCGCGCCGTTTGACTTGCGTGTCTACGGGCCGGAACAGGTGGGTGCTGGATCTCGGGGAACCGGGTCTCTACACCGGAGTAGAGCTGGGACTTGGGCCGTGCCGTGCCGGCACGGCCCAGGCCCATCGTGCTTCGTGCCGTTTCGTGCCGTGCCGGCTCGGCCCAGTCATCTCGTCGTGCCGTGCCGTGCCGGCCCACGTCACTCCGGCCAGGCCCAAGCCCGGCCCAAAGCCCACCGTGCCAGCGTTCGTGCCGTGCCAGCCCAAGCCCAGCCCGAAAATACTATACGCGAACGCGAACGCGAAGGCGGTGGCGACGGTCGTCATCTTCCTTTCTCACGTACCTGCCTCGTTTAAAACTAGTTGAAATTAAATTAATTGCATAAAAACATAGGCACGCAACAACATAAATATTTCGGGAAAAGTGAAATTTCTTTAATATTTTAGAAATACAATGTTACTGCCTCGTTAAAAACCTTACACCCCAGAGTGGGGTTTCCCGAGTAAGGAAAGAGTACAGTAACAATATATGTATATACAAAATATTACAACATACGTAGATAATATCTACTCGGCAATGTCTAGGTCAGCATACGCCTGTACGATTTCGGGATCCTCCAGTTGATGTTGTTCCCGCTCTTTGGCTAATTCCCAGTCTTTGGCACATGTGATTGCCTCCACCATCCTGGGCGTAAGGGACGATCTTCTCTCTTCTATTATTCTCCCTACCGTACTGAACGTCGCTTCTGAAGAGACAGTGGACACTGGCACCAGGAGAACATCCCGTGCGAAATGTGACAGCACAGGAAAGATCCGTTTGTTGTTCTTCCACCACTCGAGCAAGTCTATCTTGCTTCCATCAGTAAGATCAGGATCAATGTTTGCAAAATCATGCTCCAAATAGTGGTTCAACTCCGAGATAGAATTCCAATTGGAGGATGCCTGAGACTGAGAGGACGAAGAAGTAGACTTGCCCTTTGTTTTCAGTTTCTTCCACAAGTGTCCGAAGCTTGTCTTCCCCTGTTGCGTCTGCTGTGAGGCCTCCGATCTTCGCTGCTGGCAAACTTATCATGATACAACGAAAAACACAAAAAGCTCCTGTTTGACATGTTCGAAAGCTTCTGAAAAATCTAAGCTAAAGACATTCACCTATCCCCTCCATAGCTTCCCTGTAAAACCTGCCACTTTTTTGTAGGATCAAAAATAATAGCAAAACAATACAGGTGTGAAAGGGACCAAAAATAATTTAACAAATTTTTCTTCCATTGCTATGACGGCAATGGCCTAAATATCATCGTCCCTAGATTTAGCAATTTTATCTGCAATTAACCAAATAAACTCTATAACTAAGCAAGAGGTAGGATAATAAATACCAGATAAAACCTTTGTTGCTTTATAAAAGGTTTTAAAAACTCTCGAAAATGCGTAGCAACCCGCCAATCTGAATTAGTAATTAGCATTTCATTATTTTGACAGTTAGCATTGACAAAAACGGATATGATATTTTCGTAACCTTGTATCTTTTTTAGCATGATATATGTCGAGTTCCACCTCACCTTCATGTCAAGGCCAAATTTTCTTGGCTCTTTCCCATTAGCTGTACAGTACTCCGCGAACCTAGCTACCACTTGTGGAGAACTTGCGAGGTAACGAATAGCATCACGGATACTGTTCAGATATGGACCAATTACTTGCATGCCATCTTGAACAACAAGATTCAAGATATGGCATACACATCTCTGGTGGAGGACATAACCACCAATATATGTTTGTAATCTTGGGGTGAGAATGTTCATAGCCGTTGTGTTTGCCGATGCGTTATCTAGAGTTATAGAAGCAATTTTATCATCTATCTTAAAATCATCAAGTACATATAATATACGCTCCGCAATTGCCTCTCCCGTGTGCGATTCATTTATTAGTTTAAATCCTATGACTCTTTTGTTTAGTTTATAATTATCATCTAAATAATGAGCTACAACACTAAGATATGCACTTCTTTGGTGAGATGATGTCCAAATATCGGAGGTTATGGCAAAAGAATATTGAACTTGTTGGAATTGTTGTTTTAACTCTACCAATTCTTTTTGATACATCCGTAAAATATCGGATGTAGTAGTCCTCCTACTAACATGTTGGTACTGTGGGCAAAAGCCGCGTTGGATCATTCTTTCGAACGCGCGGCTTTCACCCATCCTAATCGGCTGATCTTCTGAAACTATATATCTAGCAATTTCCTCACGTGCATTAAGCGGGTTGTACACCCAAGTACTTACAGAGCCATCGGCCTCGAAGTTCAGCTGTGTTTGTACTCCTCCTCCTCCTCGGCCCTGTGCCGCCATCTTGCGTAAGCATGCTTTGTAGTGGCGGTTCAAGTGTCCTGTCCCTACAGCTGTACGAGCACTTAATTTAGCATTACAATAATTACAGGTTGCGATATCTACCGTTTCACCGTCTCGGATTTCCTGGCTCCAGGTCATGTGCTTCCAGCATTCCGCCCTTCGTGCAGACCCGCCAATGTTGGCGTCTGTGGACGGGGTAGAGAATTCTGGTGTCCCCGTTGTGCCCTGGTAATCCTCATAGCCCTCTGTACCGTCCATATGACGGTCATCCATGCCGTAGTCTCCCATGCTTGGCGAGAGCTGACGAGCATCAATGGGGGTCGGAGGAGGACTAGGAGAGCGACGGCGAGAGCTTACACTAAGTCGTCCCGCCGTCTTTTTCGAGCTTCGATTCCTCTGCACACTGCTTGACTGCTCCCTGGTACTGCGGCTTCTTGGTAGCATGGTGATTAGTTAATAAATAAGAAATATAAATACAATAAATACGCTTGTGAAATTAGAAGTAATAAATAAATAAAGAGTACAAATGCAGAAAATATAGGAGCTCTGATGCGGAGTGAAGAAATGGAATAAATCTGTGATTCTGGGAAGCCGAACGGAGGGAGTGAATAAATGAAATGAATCTGTGATTCTGGGAAGCCAAACGGAGGAAATGAAGAAATGAAATGAATCTGTGATTCTGGAAAACACAACGGAGGGAATGAATTTATATACGTGAATTCCGAACGTTATATCAACGTTGCGTGCCTGCCAATATTCCTCTCTTTTTTCAGCTTTTTCATATTTGACCGTTCTCTCTTTTCTTTCCTGCCAACGTTCCTCTCTTTTTTCAGCTTTTTTTCCTGTAGATATCGGACCGTTCTCTCTTTTCTACCCAGTCTCCCAGACAATATTCCTTTTTTTTCCACCGTCCAGCCACTCCGGCTTTGCCACGTCGCCTGGCCACCGCTCCCTCTGTCCTCCCCGCGTCAAATCTTCTTTTTCTCTTCTTTTCCCACAGGCCCACACGGGCACGGCAACGGGCGGCAGCGGCACTGCGCACACCGCGCCCGAGTTCCCGACGCCCTCCCTGGCTCCCTCTCCCTCACTCGGTCACTCCGCCAGCGCCCAGCGGCCTCCCTCTCTCTCTCTGGCTCTCTGCCCCCCCTCCGGCTCCCCCCTCCCTCCCTCGGCCCCC